>CM034151.1:292447982-292670466 GCA_019776745.2 Taxus chinensis | reverse complement strand
AGTGGGACCTCAATTGACACATAGATTGTCTTACTCCACAATTAAATGGGCAAACAAAGTTGGTTGACACATCCCTAGAAGGCTATCTGTGCTGCTTTGATTCAGATAAAGAAGAACAATTAGTTCATTGGCTTCCTCTAGCTGAATGGTTGTACAACACTTCCTTCAGTAGCAAATCCAAAATGTCTCCATTTCTGGCCTTCTACTGGTACCAACCACCATCCATCACCTCTTCCTTGAGGGTACAACCAAAGGTTCGAGCTGTGGAAATCACATTTAGCAGCAACATGAGGTATTAACCAGTCTCTGGTAGAACATGGCAATGGCAAAAACTTGAATAAAACAAGAAGCTGACTAGCACCACAGTGAAACACAACTTGAAGTTGGTGACTGGGTCTTTGTGTCACTTCAATCATATATGAAAATGTCTTTGAAGCAACAAAAGAAGGATAACAAACATGCTTCTAAGTATTACGGTCCTCATCAAGTCTTGCAGAAAATTGACAATGTAGCATACAGGCTAGCCTTACCTCAATCTGCACACATACATCTGTTATTCTCATGCTTGAAGGAGGCCACTGGACAATGAGTATCGACCTAGACAAAGTTACTAGAGTTGGATGAGGTAGAGAGGGTCATCCTGGAACTCGAGGAAATCCTTCAAACAAGCACTAAGAAGCTGCGAACGAGGGTGATTTAGGAGTATCTGATCAAGCAGAAGAATCTTTCTAGTGAGGCAGCAACATGGAGATTTGAAGCATTTTTGCAAAAGTAAGCGTAGTTAGTCAACTTTGAGGACAACGTTGGTTTCAAGGGAATGAGCATTCCACTCCCTTAACCTATAACGTGTCTTGGGATATGTATGGTCAACTTGTAGCTAACATAGTCTCTTACCTTGTCATATCATATTTATCTATGCTTGCATATTGTTAGTAGGGGTGACCTATTGAGTAACTATAGCCTAAGTAGGGTATATATTGGAGGTAGTGGATAGTACTTGATCATCATATTGCGTAGTCTATTCTTATTGTAAGGTTGTGGAGGTTGCCCCCTCGAAGTGGCAAAGTCGTATATTCTGTTCTATTGTCTATTAAATATTGAGTATCTGTTATTTTCTGCTGTAGTAAGTTCAAATTACTGCTATCATTCTGTTTCTATGCCTGGTCATGCAATCCATTGTTGAATCTACCTTAGTAATTTCATTATGCCGATAGGCATTCTACAATGGCAGCAAGGGGTGGCACCTAATGGTGTGACCATGTAAACTTTTAATTTCTACATTAAATTTGACATCCATTTGACTGTCACTTAAAATGCTCTTTTCAAACTTTGAGAAACCAATAAAACAAATAGTAATATCTTGACTATATGGTAGAGTTTGGGGCCTTTTTTTGGAAAGTTATTTTTGGCATTAGTAAGAGGGAAATATTAAGAGAAATTAGAATGAAAAAAAAGTACTAATGAATGTGATATGCATAAGATCCAAGCTAAAAACATTGAGATTGATATATATATATCGGCATTTTTAAAATAGATGTATTTAAAATATTTGTACCAGTTACACTACACGTGCAGACTGGCTTAGTGAACAGCACAGAAATTCAACTGAAGTTGACAATTCAAGTTTACTAGATTTTAGTGTGTTGATGTCCAACTAACAGAAAAAGCAAGGAAGAAACAGTTTGTAAGTTCAGAATGCCTGTAGGTCAATTCGTAGATTCAAGCAGTGAGCAGTAAAGATTGAATTTGATTGGCAGTGAGGGTAACAGTCAGGGAGACAAAACTGCATATAGAGTGATGATAGAGTACTAACAGGTTGCCAAGACGAACATATGTATGTGTCAATTTAAACATGCTATTGGATGACTTACACTGGCTATTACTTAATGGATGCGAGTCACTGTTATACACCTAATCAATATTGTATAATACACTTATCATAATAACTAGTACAAATATCTTAAATGCGTCTGTTTGAAAAATGCCAATAGATATCATTCTTAAGGCTCCTATTTTTGATTTTACACATACTAAATTGATTAACTCTACCATGTGGTCAAGATATCACTATTTTCGATCAATTTCTCAAAATTATAATACCAAATATTGAAGGGACATGAAATGAATGTTGAATTTATGGTGAAAATTACCTTTTAAGTTTTGACAACAAAATAGACAACAAAATCAATGTCTTATTTTAATACAATCTTACATGGTCACACCATTAGATCCCACCTTTACTGCCATTGTAGAACGCCTATTGGTGTAACAAGACTCTTATTTTTGGTTTCACACATACTGTATTGACTAACTCTACCTACCATGTGGTCAAGATATTACTGTTTTTCGATTAATTTATCAAAATGAAAACACCAAATAGTAAAGATACAGTGATATAGATTTCAACTTTATTGTTAAAATTACGTTGTGACGGTTAAATAGACGTCAAATTTATTATATAAAATAAAACTTTACACGATCACACCATTAGATCCCATCCCTTGCTTCCATTATAGAACGCTTATCGACATAATTAGAGATACATTCTTTTTACTCTGATGTTATGCACCCTTTGGTAAGCTTTGCAACAAACAGATTTTATGAACAACATCAAATACCAAATAATCGAAAACATATGGTAATAATAATGAATATGATGGAGTACTCTCCTTAATCTTGATAAACTAATATTGAATAAATAGAGAAATATAGTAATAATAATAAATATGATGGAGCACCCTCCTTAGCCCCAATAAACTAAGGAGCAGACTGCCATCTTAAGATAGACTGTTAAAATAGTCAATATGGCCTAGGAACACAATGACAATGATGTGTGTGTGTGTGTGAGATGATGATGTTGAGATAAAATGTATCCTTTTCTGGCATATGGCCGGCCTATGATTGTGTATGACGTAGTTTTTCTTCATACTCTGTTTAAACTTTATATATATATATATATATATATATATATATATATGTTTTTGGCCTTCCAATTATTTTTTTTCCACTGCTGTCCCCATATACATCCTTTTCACTGATTTGCTGTCCCTCGTTTCTGCTTTGTTTTATTTCCATACATCCATTTTTGCATTCTGCTCCATATCCCATTATCACTGTCGGCTGTCATTCCTTACAAAACTTATGTTCATTCATAATTTGTCACTATACATATAACTTAGGGACTAAATTACCACATCTATATTATGTTTATGAAAGATCCTAAATGTAATATAATTAAACTAGTTTAAAATGCCAATCAAAATTGAGCTATCCAAGGCCTCTTTTTCTTTCTATCTCGTATACTACTGCAGATTTGTAACATCCTAACATGCCTCTGAAGAAAGGTGCAAGAATTAATAGTAGAAGCCAACACATTTCCAAAATGAGCTCAAGGAAGCAATGAAGCGGCAAATAAATGAAATAAGATTGAAGATGGACACACAATCTTATTTAACTAGTATACTAATATATTAAGTATCCTCTAGCAAGAAGTTTCACAACCTCCCAATTTGATGAGTGCTCATCCTTTTGAATGACCCTATGTAGGCAGCAGTGTAAAGCAAAGCCCATATTCTCACAAAGTCAAGCCCGACAATGTTTAACGAAGGCACTTCATCAAACACTAAAGAACGGAACATATAATAGAGCAACACTTCATGATAGCTAGTATATGGATATGGGGATTAGGGAAAAAATGAGTAACTGGACACGCTAGTTGGCCGATTAAATTATATATCGTGGGGCCCCCCTGAGCTTAGTGATGCTACCGGAAAAGATAAAAATTTGATTAGGGTCCTCCCTATCTTGTTTTTGTTCTTACTCGGGATTGCTCCCAAACAATTATAAATTGACAAGTCCAAATTGAAGAAGTGATAACCAGAGCGTATAGTCTATTCATGTGATCCTTGGTGGAGAGAAGACATAGTATATTTCTCTTACAGTGGAAAACATCCTTGTGTCTTTTCTCAAGAAATTTGAAGATCTTGATGACTATTTCAATAGACTAAATCAACTATAGTAACTTAAATCTGTTGATCCAAGCACAGCTATGAACCTCTTTCTGTGCAGATCTCCACATAGTTGTGTAGGGACCTCGCAACTTAAATGACATTTTTGGAACCCTTCATAGTGTTTTCGAAGCTAAGGAAGCCTTATTACTAAGCTTTAGCTTGGTGAACTTCTAGATTGTGAGTTGAGCTTTTCGTAAAGATTTAATATTATAGTTCACTATTTGAGCATGTTCAGAAAAGTTGAACTCACTCCAAGTTGGCTCATGCCATCCAATTGGCTCACCCCAGATTGGCAACATTCACAGTCAACTTTCCTTATTTGACACTCTACTTGGTTGGCATATCTGACGACAATGCATGACACCAAGGCCTCACACAGGTTGATCTTCGCCAACCTCCATGTCATCACTCCGGCAAATTGGTGCTTCCCTAGTCATCACGCAACTTCATTGGATGACCCCAAGTTAAGGAAAACCACCGAGGACTCATTGTGTCTTCTGCACATGCTCGTGCTCTTCTGCTCAACTTGTGCATCACTTGTCATCCACGGTATCGTACTCTTGCGTACATAGGCAACCTTACCCGCTTCTATGGTGCCTTGTAGCATACTGCACCTCGGTTTGGCTCATTGTATGACACCAAACACTCAACAACAACTGTACAGATCATCTGTAGCCTTGCGTGCTTCCATATTGCCAAGATGCATCCCAAATACTCGCAACTTTGTACGCAACATCACACGCATCTGGCAACATCACATCACACTTGCTTTGCAACACTCGCAGCTTCAATAGTTTTGTGCAAGCATTCCGCAATGTCCGCAGCTCTTGCAAACTTACGTCAAAACAACTGATAGTATTTGTAGCTTCTGCGCTGCCATGCATCACCTTGCATTATTTGCAGTTTCTCGCAATGTTGCATAACACATCACAAAACTTCTACATGCTTGCGCCTTCCTTCTTAGCATGCCACATGTCTTCACAATTCCATGCAAGGTCCCTCTGATTTGCATCCACAAGGCTGCATCCCGCTACCACACGACAGACTAGGTGGCAGTCTCCATGCTTGTGCCTTGTCTAAGCACCTGTCAACGTAATTCACACTAGAAGTGAACCTACCACAACTACAAGAAGTCCAACTGTTATTTGGGCAGAAGATGAACCACTCTTGTGATCATCTCTCTCTGTAAGCGTTGTCTTTTAAAATTGATTTCTTGTAATGACATATATATTGTAAGACATATGATATTCAAATGCATCAATCAATTTCGAATCAGCCATGCTCCTAGTGTTCCCTGTATACTTGTGTGCTTCGTGCATCCTGAATTAGCTGGCTTTCTCTCCTGCATGTTAGCATGCCTTGAGTATCTAATGTCTAAATTGTCATCTCTCAGCGTAGACAAATCATTTGGGATGTGTCCTCCCTCTTCTTGATCACAGGAGCTTGCTCTTGTCTTCTTGGTCATTTACAGCCTAGACAAATCAGTAAGGAAACATTCCCCTTCTGATCACATGAGCCTGCTTTCCTAGTCTTACTGTGAATTGTATGCTTTTGTACTTTACCATATTCTTTCGTTTGAATAGAAATGACACTATTATGCCAATCTCATTGCGTTTGAATATGTAATACTTGTTTCCGCATCTTGTATTAGATTCCATTTTATGTTCTACAATCTGTAGATCTGTTTGTGTAGATCCATCTAGTTTGAATAATTGTAGTATTGTCTGAGGTACAACTTCCTGGGCTCAGTGCGATCATTGGTATCACAGCTACAAGTCTGGCTGATCATGTTGTCAGTGGTTCGTCACACGAATTCAAGAGACTCAATATCATATGCATGCTCAACTCTTCATTGTTGTAGTCATGGGCAAAGCATGTAAGAATGTGAATAATCCAAATGAAAGCATCCCTTTTAGGAATCTTCGATGAGAACAAGCTCTTGCACAAGGATATCCAAAATCTCAAGTACTAGAATCAATAGTTGCAAGATGCATTCCACTCAATAGAGGAAACCCTTGGCCCTGGGGAAGATTGCAGACCTTGTGGCTCATTGTACTCCTCTCACAGACCTTGTCCTCGATAGCCTTGTTCAAGCCAAGGAGAGATGCAACCAAATCATGTAAAAGCTGCAAAACGAGCTTTTTCTGTGAGGAAGAGTAACTAGTTGCCTCACAGCAAAGTGCACACAGTTCCAAGTGTTCCTAATTGACTAGCTGTCATCCCCCCACCTCGTGCCCAATCAAGACCTGCAGTGTGCAAATGATGACAAATGAGAGTTTTGTAAGCCCATGTCATTCCCTGCAATCCAAATCAATATACCTGTTTGGCAGCTTTGAGAAGCATACCAAAGGAATGGTTCCTAGTTGTTGAAGCAAATAGGTTATGAAGGCAAAGGTCTTGGCAAAATAGGCCAATACTTCACCAACCCCCTCCAAATGACGAAACTGTGCAATATGGGCTTTGGTTGCGTAGGTTGCAATGCAAACAAAGAAGGGTTCATACAATTCTCCCCACAATCAAGCTCAAGATTTGCTTCAACATCACACTCTGCATCACATGGTCCAAGTGTTTCCAGTTGCGCACCATGTTCCTCATCTTAATATCTCTCTAAGAAAACTAGAGTTGTCCAAGCATCCCAACAATGCTCCACATAGAAGTCACTATTTCAACAAGTGCAAGCTTCACTGCCATGTTCTGCCCGTAAGCATGCTTGCAAGATTCCTAGCAAAAACCTAGACAACAACTGCACCAAAGATGGTGTATGCCCCAACAACATCCTATGCCACACCACTACAAACAACCCATGGCTCAATTGTGCAAGCCGTGAATATGTGCCTGTCTAATATACACAACACACTCTCTAGTCACATGCAACCTTGGCTATTGCAGAAGTCATACAGTTGAGTAGTGTTGGCATCTTCATCCTTGTGGTCTTTATGGAAGAACCCGGTCCACTTGTTGGTTGGTAGACATTCATGTGCAAAGGACTCTGCATTTGCTGAAACCTTGTGCAACAACTGTACCACAGATGGTGTATGCCTTAACAACATCCTATGCCACAACATTGTGAACAACCCATGGCTCAAATGTGCAAGCCGTGAATATGTTTGTGTCTAATATACATAATGCACTCTCCAGTCACATGCAACTATTACTATTGTAGAGGTCAGACAGTTGAGCAGTGTTGGGATCTTCATACTTGTGGTTTTTGTCTAAGAACTGGGTCCACTTGTTGGTTGGTAGACATTCATGCACAAAGGACTGTGCATTCACTGAAACTACACTATGGCTGGATGGATCTTGACAATTGGGGAAAACTCACCTCCTCACTCAAATGTCTCTACAAGCACAATGGATAACAACATTTTGTGTTATACATCTGTTTATAAATTCATATTTGTATAACACACCTTGTTTCCATAGGGCGTTGTGTACTAGCACATCTTTAGCACATCAACATTGTTGCAACATGTTTTGAGCATTCACATAAAGCTTCATAGTTCTTTGCAATGCTAGAGCACACAAAGTTTCTCAACTTCACTCCTATTAGATAGTAGACTCTTGCCGCACAGCTCCGGACAGCCTTGATTTCAAGTGCTACCCAGTTTGTTTCACCCTGAGCTCAGCAACATTGTATCAAACTCGCCCTATACTGATTGAATCACCCTATAATTTGTGCAACTGCATAATTGATATTAGGCTCACGCTATTGTGATTGGTACACTCCAGAATCAGTGCCACTACAAAACTGGCATCCTACTTTTGCGCAAGTCTTCAGTCAAAGCTACATTCTTGTGCCAAGTTGGCATGCTTGTGAGCATGCAACATCCATCTCACATGGATAGTCATCATTTGCAATCCACTCTTGCGTGGGGGGGGGGGGTCTTCACACATCCCTTGAGAAGGCAACGTGGATACATCTACACCCTTCCTATCAATGTTAGAGTACACAGATATCACAAACATCCTTTGGCATTCACAAAAAAACCATACCGGGTTCTACATTGCACTTCAGGAGCAACGGTACTCTCACAACACTGGTTCAACACCATCACCATGGAACCCGAAGCTAATTGTGATGGGGACCATCGCTTTTTTAGGGGTGATGAATGATTCAAGTACATCTGCAAACCTATTCTA
Organism: Taxus chinensis; assembly: GCA_019776745.2. Taxonomy (NCBI): domain Eukaryota; kingdom Viridiplantae; phylum Streptophyta; class Pinopsida; order Cupressales; family Taxaceae; genus Taxus; species Taxus chinensis. The sequence goes on along the minus strand of CM034151.1, from coordinate 292,662,316 downwards.
TGCAGTTCTCTGTGCAGTCATGTATGGAATTTGCAACTTAAATGGCATTTTTAGAAGCCTTCATAGTGTTTTCGGAGCTCAAGAGGCCACACCTCTGAGCTTTAGGCGGGTGAACTTCAGAATGTGAGCTGAACTTTTCAGAAAGTTATTATAGTCCACCATTACAGCATACCCAGAAAAGTTATGTGCACTCCCAGTTGGCTCATGCCATCTCATTGGCTCACCCTAGATTGGTAGCATTCATAGTCAACTTTTCTTGTTCGACGCTCCACTTGCTTTTCATACCTTGAAATAGCACATGGCATCAAGGACTAAGACACTTGTTGATCTTCACTGATCTTTGTGCCATCACTCTAGCATATACTTATAGGCGCTTCCCGAGGCATCAATCAATTTGATTTAATCACCCTGAGTTGATGCAAAGCTTTAAGGATACATTGTGCCTTCTGCACAATGCTACACACACTCTTGCTCTTCCACACAACTTGTTCATCATCATGACATTACTTGTCACCTGTGGCATCGCACCCTTGCGTACTTGGGCTCGCAGAAACCTTCTGTGCTTCTGTAGTGCATTGCAGCATATCGCACCTTAGTGTGGCCCTTGGCAGGACGATCAACACTGCGTGATCCGTAGGGATCATTTGCAGCCTTATGTGCTTCTGCAATACCAAGATAGATCATGTCTTTCAATATCTTGAGTATTTGCAGCTTTTCACAGTACTGCGTAACATCAGATGCAGCTCGCAATATTCGTATCTTTTGAAATATTGCACACTTGCTTCGCGGCACACTCAACTTTTGCTGTTCCTAGCAATTATATTGCAACTCTCACAGCTCCTACAGTCTTGTGACAACTCATCTCGCAACATTCACAACTTTTGTGTTGCTGTGCATTTTTTTGCAGCGTTGTGCAACACATCGCAGCCTCACAACACTTCCCCACACTTGTGCCTTGCTCCTCTGTAAATTGCGTGTCATCATGGTTCCACAAAAGGTCCCTGCAATTTGCGTCCACATGTTAGCATTCCACTGCCACACGACACACAAGGTGGCACTCCATGCTTGTGCCCTGTTAGTGTAACACTTACTGGAAGTTCAACCGTTACACCTACAAGAAGTCTGTCTGTCATGCAAAAAAAGATGAACTGCTGTTGTAACCGTCCACTTTTGTAACCAGTCTGTTGTAACTGACATATTTTGCAGGGAATCCGATATCTAAAGGCATCAATCAATATGGAATCGGCCATGCTCCCAATGTATTCTTGAATGCTTGCATGTTTGGCGCATCCTATATTAGTGGTCCATCTCTCCCACACATTAGCATGTACTGAGCATCTAACATCTGAATGGTCATCTCCCAGTTTAGCCAAATCAGTTAGAATGTGTCACCCCCCTTCTTGATCACATGAGCTCGAATTCCATGTCTTCCTAGTCATTCACAACCTAGACAAATTAGTAAGGAAGCATTCCCCTTTTAATCACACGAGTTTGCTCTCCTAGTCTTATTGCGTATTGTATGTCTATGTACTTTACCCTATTCTTTCATTTGAATAGAAGTGGCACTATTCTACCAATCTTATGCGTTTGAATGTGTAATGGCCTTTTTTGCATCTTGTATTAGATTTCATTGCATGTTCAACAATATGCAGTACTGTTTGAACAGATCCGTCTAGTTCAAATAGTTGTAGCATTATCCTCTGCACAACCTCCTAAGCTTGGCGCGGATCATCAACTGAGTTATATTTGATAAAACGGGAAATTTTAACTACCCATCTGCACTGTATATAAAAATATGATATTAAATTATTTCAGATGCATTGATAAACAAATTAGCCGATTTAAGTAATCCTTGATCCATGCATTTTCATGTTCGGTCACTAGATCATCAAAATATTTTTCCTATTCATATAATTTAAGCATTGTTCTCCGTACCTTGAATTACTCTTCTTCCAGATAGAATGAGGCAATGGTAACTTCTTTTTCCATTAGAATCTATTGAAGATTAACACATTGTTCCATCTGCCGATACATGACATTAAAAATGTTGCCATCAAATATTTGGAATCAACTTTTGGGAGGTTAAACCTAGGGGCCAGGGCCAAAGTTCTTATGGTTGAGATTGAAGTGTTGACCATCTCCTAAAGATGTACTGGCACTACTGAACGAGTGCTTTGAATCCCATTGCATTGTCTGGCCGATTGTACATAGCTGACTCTTCATGCCTAATATCTCTTCTTGGATCTTGTTATCAAGCCTGACAACATTGAAATTTATAGAATCTTTCACATCATTGTTTTACTGTTGCATTTTTATGACCCATGGTCTGCAGAGCTGAATTTGCAAGTCATTTATGGCGAATTTATGTGGAATTGTTTCTTTTTGATCTCTCCCAAAAGTTGATTGCTTCCATTTGATTGCCTTTGCATTGAGTACTTTCCTTGGCTTGAGTCTTCTCGATTGCTTTTTTTTGCTGGGTTCTTGTTGTCATGGCTTTAGCCTTTAGGGTTTGGCTGTAATTGGTGGGAACTGGATCAACTCAGGGGATACTGGAGACGCACTATTGTGGCCGGCTCTACAAGTATTTTCCAATGATATAGGTCTCAATGGTTTGATTGGGTCCCAAAATTGGGGGAGAAGGTGTTATTGGTGACCTATATGGTTGTGATAGGCTTGCCGAGATGAATCTAGCGAGAGGTATTTTCAGCAACCCTAAAATTAATGTTCAGGAATTCTGTTTGTTTTTTAATCTTGGAGCTCCCTAGAGAGCTCAGAATAGCAAGATTCCTCTTGGTGTGCAAGATATTTTCTTCTATTTCATCTGGCTTGACAAACAAAAAGATTAGGATAAGAAAAAATTCTGAGGAATGGAAGGGTTGGTGAGGTACAAAAAGGGCAGGGTGCCAAAATAATAGACTGCAGCAAGAAAAATATTGGATGGTATGTGGGAAATTTCCACCTGTGGATATATCACCACTGAAACTTTACCCTCAAATTCTTGCCTTAAAGATTCAGTTTTGCTGTCTAAATACCTGTTATACTACTTGTTATGATATTTCAATATTATGTATTGGGTATAGCACAAATCCAATGAAAGCAATAATATTATTCCAGACAATTGTAGTGAGCTGTGAAACCAAGCTTGATAACAGTAGCAGTTTCAATAAACAACCAATCCATAGTGAGAAAATGCTAAAATACTGAAATATGATAGCTAAGCCAATTTGATAATCTCAAATGAATTCCTACTCTACATTTATAAAGTAGTAGGTTAGGGCAACTCATAAGCCTTTAATTAGCTCGACCTCACAAGAAACTAGAAAGAGAAAACATAAGAACTTACTGGAAGATTACTAGAGGATTATATGTGTGACATGTTTGCTACTCTATAACCCTATCATACATAATGAAGATGATGACATGTATAAGCGTTTGTGGTCTGACAAGACCAAAATTAATTGTCAAAGAATACTCCCTCCCATTTGCAATCTCCAAACCAGGACAAGGAAGACATGAGTAGTGCAAAGAAGGATTAGAATAAAATTAATAATGAAAATTTTAAGGCATTATGTTCTTGTGAACAAGAAGACATTCATTATGTCAATAATAAGGGTTTAGAGTCTAGACAATGATGAATAAAGGTATGCGAGGCAAAACTATTGCCTTGGGAAAACAAATTATGATTTACCCAAGCTTTCCCTTGCATCAGTCATTGAAATTGTTTTCACCAGCTTTTGAAGGTTTTCATTCTTCAAACTCAATACGATTTTAGTATTTTGCTATTAGTTCTTCCTTTTTGCATGAGGATTATAAGATACAGTGTGTGTGACATTTGATATTTATAGCCTCAGCCGCAGCTGTGGGCACTACCTTATCCATTATGTTCAAAACTCAACTTACTCAAACTCAGTGCATGTGAATTCTATCTGATTTTAGAAATTTTTTGCTTCTATTCTATGATCTTCGGTGTTTGTAACAATAAGAAGCTTTTACATATGGATTTGTTGCAAGTATCTTAAAATGTGACTTAAGGCTTCTAATTTCATGTATCCTCTGTGGTATGCCAATCTGCCAATGAGACATATAATATTATATTCTTTAATAAATTTTGTGCTGCTTTGAGATCTTCTCTCTTATTATGCTCTCTGTATCCTAGAAACAACAACACAATATGAGCTCTCCTATTCACCTCCCTGCACTGATTACCGACCTTTCATATTAAAGCTTTTATTAATCTCTGTAGTAACCTCTCTGTCTTTTTATTCTTCTGTATCAATATGTCTGAATAACTAATTTATGTTTATCTTGCAGGTAAGAATTTGGGATACAGAGAGCAGATCCTGCTTAGGTATTGCCACAGGGCACATAGGTGCTGTGGGAGCTGTTGCCTTCTCAAAGAAAGCTAAGAACTTCTTCGTCAGTGGAAGCAGGTTGGTAGATGATTGTGATAACATTGCATTGAATTTGTATTACTAGACCCATTCTACAGGGTAGATGAATGCATAACCAGTTTGATATAGATTGAAAGATTTGAGAGAGGATACTATATTGGGGTCTGTAATTCTTATAGATACAATATAAGTCTGGTTACAAGTCAGCTTCTTCCATAGTTCTGATAAAAACATGTTCCAAATGGAGCTGTATGTTTGTATATTTTTGAAAAACTCTAAAGCCTGATAAATAGTTGAATCGTAAATTCGTGATAATCTTCACCCATGGATCTTTTATAAAATACATTTGCATCTGCTACACTACTGTTTCTGTAAATTTGCATTGAAGATGCTTAAGAGATGTGTTTTAGATTTCTAAACCAAGTATTTTGTCAAGCTGATTTGTGAATAGTAAGAAATTTCCCCCAAAAAGTGAGCTCACTAAAAACAATAATATAGATATCCATGAGCGAAGCAACCGACCAACTTGTACAATTGCCTCTTTAACTTTATGATGGTGCAATAAAAATTGAAAATTTCCAAATATTGCATTGCTATTCTGTGTTGGAGGTGATGGTGGGTTTGCTTGCTACCAAGTTCCTCCATGGTTAGAAGAAGTATGCAATAGAGCGGCTAGGATTCTTTCAAATGGATTCCCTACTTTAAGGCTCTTTCTGTCCAAATGAAAAGAGTGAACAACTTTTTTATTTCTAATGGATCTAGGCTTCACAAAGAACCCTTTCAGTATAGTATCCAGTGAGTGTCTAGAGCAATGATGGCCTGTTTCTGTTCTTTAACACGAGTAAACTTGTGGGCTTCTTGGGGGAGCCTAGTGAATGTGGGAATCTGGTTTATCCTACAGTGATGACAAGTGCATTCTCCATTTGCAGATAGAAACACAAGTTTTGTTGGCAATGGTTTAATGGGTAAATTCGAGCTATGTTGCACCGGTATGCTCCATTCCCCTCCCTCCAACTGATCCCATACCAACACGTGCCGGGTATGGATACGTCCTAGGTATGGTATAAATACATCCTAGGTATGGTATGGATACGCCTTTGGTATGCTCGAGTATGTTCCAAATGTAATCAGGGTGTACCCGCCATGTTTCGGTGCTGCAGTTGCTAAATAATTAATATTTTCATTGACTTGGTCAATGCAAACCCAAAAAACTCATAAATTAATCAAGCCCTAAACTCCTCTAAAACCTATACAATGGCAATCAAGCATTATTAAAACTCACAAACAATTCAGTGTTGGTTTTTGCAAGTGTAGAGCAAAATGCCAAAGACGAACTGAGGAGGAGGCAGCCATTGCAAGGAGGATTTGTTTGGAGGTAGCTATTGCAAATGGTATTCAAGCATTATCAAAACACACAAACAATTCTTTGTTGGTTTTTGCAAGTGTAAGAACAAAGTCCTAAAGACTAATTGAGGAGGCAGCCATTGCAAGGAGGACGAGATTGGAGGCTGCCATTGCTTGCAAGGAGGATGCTATACTACAAGTGGAGTTTGTGGCTGTGACATGCAGGAATTTGATTTGAAGGCCTCAAGCTATATAGAGTAACTTACTCAGCTCCTATATAGATATCTGAGCCTTGTCTGGCCCCTCCCCTTTCTACAGGGGTAGGGGTTCAGACTCCTGTGGATTTGGAAGACAAAGGGGCCTGAGAAAACTATAAACTGCAAACTATAGATTAGATGGTCGTCCCTCGGCCTCCCAACTCCAGATGGTCGGCCTACATAGCCCCTATCCCTATCCGGAAAATCTAGATTATTTGAATTCATATTGACATGATATCAACGTGTCCGCGTATTGAACCCGAACCTGTATTCTGGCAATGTAGAATTGAAATTCCAGTTATTTTGAGTGGGTGCTGTTGACATCCTAATGGTTATTTGTCTCCGAAGCATCTGCCATATTGAATCTTGAAATAGGAAGTACAAAAAATCTTCATATAAACTTGAGATGCAGATCAAAGTGGTGACAGGCATACCAACAACCTATATCACCGAATTCGCTGATTTCCAAATAAAAAATTCAGGATTCGGCAATTTTCAATGAAATTCAAGAAATTCATTCAAAAATGCCATAAAATTCTTGCATTCAAATTTAGGGCATAAAATCTCCAAATAACCCCTGAAAATTGTCACCATAAATAATCTTTATTGGCATCGGCCATGATTTAGGGCTTGTATTTGCTATTTAACAATCTCTATTTCTTCATGAGTCATAAATATAGTGAGCCAAGTCCAAGTCAATCTCTATTGCTAGTTGAAGCAAATTGTGAAGCTTTAATCTTTCTGTGATTGCAAACAAAGCTTCAACCTGTCACATGTGAAGTAGCTGAAGCTTGACAAACCTGTGTGAAGAGCTGTCTTATCTGCCGCTAGGTCTGTTTGGACATCGAATAGGTATTCAACGTTCATAAGAAGACCTAAATCTGATTCCTGTTTATTTGCTCTTCATAACTAGTGAATCTGTTTTTATATATTTTTATGGACTCCTGTTTGTATAAGTATATATGTATTTATGTATCTAACTATTAAGTATCAATTCCCTTTTGACAGTTTATGTATTTAACTTGTAAGAGTCAATTACTTTTGTTTATGTGTTTAAATAATTCAAGTGTCTATTACTTTTTGACAATTATTTTTTAATTTTAAGCTAAGTAGCCAATACGTTTTGGATACGGGTACGGGTATGGAGTATCCGATACGCGGATATGGCAAAAAAATTTTTGGCCCCGGATATCGCATTGGATATGCCCGTACAATATATATATATATATATATATATATATTAAAAAAATTATAAATTCCAGCCTGCTAAATAGAAATTAACCACATGTTATGCATATGAAAAACAAAACAAGCTAAATAACCACAACAAACTACTTCTAAATTCATAATTTCATTTGACCCTGAGTCCCTATCATATCTAGTTGAGGTGTTTATTACATTTATGATTTATCTCATACATGCTATTTTTATCCATATTTATGATGGCTTGTATTTGGTACCTTCTGTAGAATAATGGTGCTGTGAAAACTGTAATTTCTGCTGTACTGATATGTTAAATTTAAACTAAAAAAAAAATATTTAAAAAAAACACAGTTTTGGGCCAGGATACGGCCAGGCAGGTTTGGGTACGGCTGGTACATCTGCAGACATACCCGGCTGTACCCGGACCTGCCTGGCCGTATCTTGGCCGTTTCCGGGCACATATCCGGGCCGTACCCGTATTGGGTATGTTTCGTACCAGTACCAGGTGCCCTAGGGGTGTCGTATTGGCTACTTAGATTTTAAGTATAAGCTTTCATTTAGTTTAAAATTTAGTTGCCACGTTTTGGCCCTAGGGTGGGTTATCTAATGTTAAAGTGTCTTATTCCATTTATTTATTTTAAACTGATATAATTGAAGGTTTTTATGAACAATTTAATTTGATTTTTTTATACTTAGTTTAAAATATTGTATTAAATTCAAATAGGTTTTAAAATTTTATTTGAATTTATGTGTTTATTTAATTTTTGATTCTTATTTTATTAAGTTTTTATATTTTATTTAATTTTAAATTAATTTTGATAAGTTTTTAATGTTTTTAATCATTAGCATTAATATTTTAATTTGATTCTATTTCTTTTCTGAAATATGCAGGTTCAAAACATAATTTAATGGCACAATCAAAAGTTGAGGTTTGGAAACATGTAACTCACGATAGTAATAATATCACATGTGCCTTGTATGGTCATTTGTTTGTTGGGAGTATTGTTGGCGAAATATTTTGTCGTTGGGCGAAAAATTGGCCTTCGGCAATTGTATGCCGGATGTAGTCCCTCCTATATTGTATGGGGACTCCCTTTATTGAAAACACATGCATAAAATAAAAAGAAATATATTTACACTATTTTAATCTTTGGGGTGCCGGGATTTCATTTCCAAGAGATGATATTTACCAGAAATAATATACTTGGAAGAGTGAGAAGGTGATTGGAATGTGAAAGTAGAGGGGAGAAAGAGGGAAAAAAAATTGCACTTTCCAATAGGCAAACACAGATACTATTTTATTCCGCAATAGATGTTCACAATAAAAACTAATTGCTGAAACATAAATCTAGAAAAAACCAAGAGATTTTTTTTGCATTTTACATAAGCTAAAAATTGAAATCATAATATTGATGCACAACACAGTTTGATATCTCTCTTTATTTCTTTTTAGCTCCAACTTGAATACAAAGCTGCAAAAGCAATACTTCTCCAGAAATTAGTTTGAACTAGAAAGTTCCCTACAATTGATACCTAAACAAATATTTTTAAGGAAAGGTTCCCTATTTTATAGCTACATGCATCGAAGAAAAAGTCAATTTTGCTAATAATAGAAACTTACAAATTGACAAAGTCAATTTGCAGCATCTCAGATTTTGCAAATTGAATGTGCCTCTTTTACACAAATAAGGTAACATTTTACATATACAAAAGTGCACATTTGGAAAATTGCAAATTTGACTTAAACAAAAATTAACAACAAACTAAGAGGCTTTTCCCTCATACATTGGCTTGATGACTTGTTTCACCCTGATCTAAACTATCTATTGCCTTCTCTTTCTCCAGTTGGATCCTCACACGATATTCATCAAAATGCTTGAAAATCTCTTGTACTAGCTTTTCATCTGACCCTTGGGAGAATCTGTTACAAACTTTACATTCCATACCTCCATCAAGCATCTTCGAGGGCAGCCCTGAAACGTCCTTAGGTCCTTCATGAACTTGTCGAAGGCATTTTGGTACTTGATGAATCTGTCAATTGAATTGATAATGAAGGTAGAACTTGAAGCAGACTCTCCTTGGACTAGTTGCTTAAATTGATTATAAATTGTCTCAGTAGAAAGTGCCGAATTCTCTTCATCAAAGAAGGTACAAGGAAGTTTCTCTACCATTTTTGCAATTTCGATCATAGCTTTGATCCCCTCTACTCGTGTGCCTTTCAACTTTACGATACATTCGTCCAAAATGCATATCCTGAAGATATCAACATCATGCAAATCGTTGTTTTCCATGCACAGAGTCGTCAAGAACACCTTCAGCCACTAGGACATCTGAATTTTTCTGCTACAAGGCTTCCAACTTTGGTAAGTAATACTTCCACAAGTTGGCCTCTGTCTCAAATTGCTCTTCAGTTGTTTTAATGATATCAGATTTAGTTTCAATATTTGAATAGGCTAACACAGCAGCCTCAATTGTTTGCTTCCCTTGTTCAATTAATTTCTCAGACCATCTTTTGGTAGCACGGCCCTGTTTCCAATTTCTTCAACCGTCGTGAGAGTTTATGAATCTACGAGTTCTGGACAAGAAATGGATGATTGGATGGGCCTGGTCATCTTTTGAATAACGGAAAGCTGATCGACTCTATCTCTCAGCTGCTCCTTCATGGCCTTATCCATTTTCTCAAACAGAGTCCCAATGTCAGCTTGCACATCCTGTTTTGTGCCTTCTCGTGTAGATCTGCCTAGATGCAACTTTGAAATCTGATAACTCTGGGCTCCAACTTCCTCTTTGGTTTTTTGAGGAGGTGGCTTCACTATTTCTGAATATTTCTCCCCTTCATCCACTACATTTTTTGAAAATGTTTTGGGTTTCTTTGGAGCTCGGGATGAAAAAGAACTTGGGTTGCACCATTGACTTTTTGTTCTTTGTTATTATTACCCAATTCAACCAATCATGTACTTGTGGGTTATGATCCTGTTTTTATTCCACCAGTTGTAGTTGCGATATTTTATTAAGAGCCTTCTGATTTGAGTGATCAAGCAAATCTAGAATAATAGTCTCAGTTTCCTTCGGTTGCTCAGTAGTCTTTGTAGTAGCACATGAATGGGAAGAAGGATGGCTAGACTTTGGTGAAGACGAAGGAGGTGATGGCACCTTGGGAGGAGTCAACTTGGGCGGAGATGGAACCTTAGGGGAAGGAGGTGGAGATGGAATTTTGGGAGGAGGTGAGGAGATGTTTGGTGAAAAGTCCTCATAGGAGAAGGTGAAGGTGTAGATACTTGTGGAACAATAGGAGATATAGAATCCTGAGAAACATAAGGACGCAAAGAGATCGTAGAAGCAACAATATGCATTGTGGAATCATTAGAAGCTCGGGATTGTTGAGTAGTGTTGTCCACTAATGATGGTCGGGGAGGGCGTTGAGTAATCACTTCTTTAAGCACTGTTGAAGGATTAGGTGTTCTCCTACTCACCTAAATTGACCTTTTAATAACAATATCCACCCGACCTTCCTCATTGGTCATCCCTTTCAGAATATCCACCAAATCGAAGTCTTTGACTTGTTGAAGTGTCATGTGAGAATAATCTCACAATCTGACCTCCTCATCATCACAATCCATCTAGCAATCTTTGTAGTAAGGCACATGGACGAAAGCCGGTCTGAAAGCTTGCTCCAACAAGCCTCTAATATCAAATGATGACCTGTATTGAAATGACTGAAGGGTCATTTCAATCATCTCTGCATTCATAAACTTGGTAAATGAATCACAGTCTTGTGCTTGTTGGACAAGAGCTAGTGAACATCCACTAGTTGTTTGGATAGCTCCGCCAAGGCCCATTCATTATTGACATACTTCGGCTACATGTATGGAGTCTTGTCGAATCCACACACTTTAATCTATGAAAAAGTTTTGAATTAATTGAACAAGGATCAACACCTTGCTATCTCAGTTGAGGCTGAGAGCACGAACCATGGACTATGAAATGAAATGAAAACTTTTAACGTCCACGAGGCTAAAAATAGCCTATGAGACAGTAAAACCAGTTTCTTCTAATTTCACCAATTCAGATCTTCTTTTGTTAATCTTGATGATGAAGTCCCCCATTTTAGCTATCAACTCCTCATCGAACATAACTTGTAATGGAAAAGTCTTGAAATTGATTTCATATCTTGAACGAATGTCATTATAAGCATTGCATTCTATAATAAAGTGTTTTTTTGATTCCACCACCCCATCCGAACAAAAGACACAATGTCTTTCGTCCCATTTCTCTTTAGGCCTTTTCCATGTACTTGTTTCGCATCTAAGCCGATGGGAGTTAGTCCTTAATTGAGCTATGAGAATCTTAGCTCTCCAAGGGATGAGGGCCCCTATGTAGGCCTTTGTTGATGATCACAAGTGTAGTTAAATTCTTCGAGATAGTATATCTTTTTTCTTTCTCTTTTATCCCATATAGCTTTGTGGACCTTATCAATAATGAATGCTTTTATTTCTTTATTGACTATACAAAGCTTGATCAGACATGCAAATTACATAATAGAAAAATGCATTGTTGGCATGTCGAAAATGTGAGAGGTTGTTTTCCAAATTGAGTTGGGGATAGAAATAGAAGTCATAAACCTTTTGAAGTGCTCAGATGTCCCTCCATTGTGAACCTTGGGAAAATCTTGCTCGTTACTATGCCATACACCAAATATGACGTCATGTAGAACTTTCTAGTAGCAATTACCTTAGTAAGTTGTTTGTGGATAACGTTGCTAATAAGCTCAACCCCATGAATTGAGTATTTTGTCTGATGGCACTCATAAAATTTTCTAGATGCTGGATTCCCTACTAGTCTATTCAACAATGTAATGATGTCAATAACGGTTGTGATGAAATTTGATCTTAACAAGGTTTTGGGTAATCTTGTGGTGGTATGCTTAGGTTTCTCCAACTGTTGCTTATTTATATACTTGGCACACGCGGCTGCATTCTCATCCCATATCTTTTGGGAGGATTTAAACGACATATCCATATAACTTTCAAAATCAGGAAGTGTTAGTAGGTCTTCAATAGCCTTTGAACTGAGGTGGAGCACACACTTGCCTTGAGGATTCTTCACTTCCCTATTTTCTACATCATAGTGTTGGGCACAGGTCAACACCAATTTAGGGCATTGGACCAAGATTGGAAAGGTTGTTGCAAGTGCAATCCCACTATTGTACATGCCTTGAGTCCATTTGGTTTTTTTGGTTTGCTCTGACTATTTCCCAAAATTCATCTAGATCAATGTGACTAAGATCCACGTCTGTGATATTATCAACATTTGATTCCAAATTTGATGAAGGGGTGACCTAAAACTGGTATTTCATCTCTTTCCTTGCTCGGGATAATTAAGACATGAATCCTAATGAAATGTTTTGCAGAACTCTGCTTCAGTTATCAACCAAGATACCTACGGTGTGCACTAAAAATCCTTGAAATGGTCTTGTCGGAGTTTAAAAGTGCTTTTGCACTTAGATTCCCCGTGAAGGTCTTAGGCAGAATTTTAGGTTGCGTTCACACCTTAGATCCCCACTATAGACCTTATCGGAGTTTGGACTTACCTTTGCACCTTGGATCGCTATGAAGGTCTTTGATGGAGTTTTGACCTATGCCCACACTTTGGGATTTCCTACACAGACCCTATTGGAACCTCAACTTGCACTAGCACTTAATTTCTTTGCCACATATTTGAAAGTTGCACTTGCCCAAAAAATCTCTGAAACAATACTTTGCGGAAGTCTAGTGTGATTTTGCATTCTAAAACTCCGAAGCAATATTTGCAATGAAGTTTAACCCGTCACTAATTTAAAAACCTTCTAATCTTTCCCTCACTTGGTAGTTTGCTCCTTTTGCACTCTGTCAAAGAAATTATGGTCAAAAACCCACTCACCAAACTGTGGTTAGATTTATACCAGTCCTCCCGAGGGATTTGCATGAAAAGTGAGAAAAAGAAACTCCCAAAAACATCAAATTCCCAATATTGGATTGAATAACAAAGGGGAAAAGAGATTTACCTACAAATGCACAAAAATTCAAATTGAAAGTCCACAATGGAGTTTGGGATTGCACGAGCAAGGAGGCGATTGAAAATAAAATTTCTAGGGTAAGAAAACTAGAGTGAAAAATCAATTTATAACCTCCCTAGTGGATTGCAGAATTGGCACATGCTAGTTCATTAATGGTAGTGTCAGAGTTCGAGAGTCAAAAATGCACATTTGCAGGTAACATGCAAAAGTGTATTAGAGCCTCGAAACCTAGACACACACTAGGTCTTTTGGATCTGAAAATGGAAGACCCATCCGCTCTTTGATTCCCTGAGAAACATTGAGGGTAACAACAAAGCAAGAATCATGATCCCGATAGCACTTTGCACATTGCACAAAAGCACGAAAGTTCTCATGGGTTCTGATTCCCTGACAAACACAAGCTAGATGAAAATTGGACTTCGGAACTCAGATTGCTCTTTGCACAAAAAGTGCAAAAGTGCGTTTGAACTCCTTAAGTCCAAAATGCAAAGGAGATAAGACCATTTCGAGATCCGAAACTCTTAAAGCAAATTGCACAAAATTTGCAAAAGTGCTCTTGAGGTCCGAATGTCCAATTTGGTCCTTAGTCAAATTTTGAACCTTTTCATCGTGCTTGAACATACAAAGTCATTTTTAGCTTGAATTCGATAGGTTACCCCAAAATTTTCATTTGAATTCAATTTTTGGGATAACAAGTATCACAAGGGTAATGTGACCACCTACTCAACATCTCAACTTGTGCAAGAGGGGGTGTTAGTGTGTGCTCACATGTGACTCCAACTATTAGAGCTGCACTAGAGAAAGACCAAGTCTCTTCAAGCACATGAAAGCAAAAATCATCTCACAAAAGGTAGAGAATTGAAGTAGAAATGTCTAGGTTCACCACAAATTTTATGCCTTCTCTTCAAACATGCCCAAAGATGCAACAAGGGGATTAGAGAGTGAAACTTTGAACGACCTTGGAAACTCGTGGAAAAACAACAGATGGTTGCTACATTGGTTGATTTGTTTTATTTAAGTGCCATTCCATTCAATGTGGATAGGAATCCACATTTTAAGAATGCAGTTTAGAAAGTTGTCGTGTTCGACAAAGGGTACATTCCTACTCAAGAGCTTTAAGGGGAACTTTTGAACAAATCGAAAGAAAGGGTTATCGAGAAATTGTTAGAGGCCATTGATTAATGTTTTAGTGGCTTTTCCTTTAGGTGTAGTGTTCTTGAAGGTAGTTGATTCCATGAACCACACAAGACCTCTGAATATATTGTCAAATTGTTAGAGGAGGCCATTCTTGAAGTGGGTATAAAGAATGTGGTTCAAGTTGTCACTGATAGTGCCGCAAATTGTGTGGGAGTTTGGAAGCTAATTATGGAGGAATACCCACAAGTATTTTGTAGTCCATGTGTAGCCCATTACCTCGATTTGTTGCTTCATGACTTGGCTAAATTTCTATGGGTGGAGGAAGCAATCCATAGAGGGAGAGCAACTACAAATTTCATCAAAAACCACCCACCTCACATTTAACATTTACTGACAACATGCATCTAGAGAGATGTTAAGACCTTGTGAAACAAGATTTGCCTCATTTGATATCAGTTTGAACATAGTGGATGAAGAGAAATCAACTCTAAGGTCAATTCGTTCTTTCTAAATGTACTAAAGGAAAGAACATGGAACAAATAATTCTAAACAACAATTTTTGGGAAAGTACAACAAAGGCTCTCAAAGTGTGTGGATCAATTATTGAAGTGCGTCGCATGGTTGATGACGACAAACCTTGTCTTGGTATGCTTTATGAAAACATTGACTACTGCAAGGAAATCATTCAATCATGAGGAAACAAACTATATAACTATATTGATATATGGGATACAATTGATTCAAGATGGAAAATGATGCACACCCCTTTACATGCAATAATGTGCTATTTGGAGGCTAAACTCTTCCATATAGACAGACAAAATGATATTGAAATCATGATTGGGCTTCACGAAGCCATTGGGAGATTTGAACCAGATCCACAAGTTGCATGTAAGATCAGGTAGCAATGTTGGACATACATGCTAGAAGAAAAGATGCTTGGAATACTAGTAGCCAAGTATGACACGTCACACTCAAATGTCGAAGGAATACAGATGGAGTAACTTTGCAGTAGATACCTGTGAACTACAATGTTTTGTTGTTAAAGTATTGAGTCAAGGAGCAAGCCATCGCCCTGTGAAAGGAATTGGAGTTGCTTTGACCACATTCACTCAAAGAAGCAAAACAAGTTGTCAGGGAGGTTGGGAGATCTTGTTTATATTTGTAACAATTTGCAGTTGTGTAATGAAGAAACAACAAAAGACTCATCCATGTCATCTTCACAATTCCAACCCATTTAAGAAGATATAGCAGATGTAAATTATCCCGACTTGCTTTGACAAGATGAATTTAGTGCTGAATCTGATGATGATGATATTGGGCCATCTTAGCGAAGTGTTCTTGATGTATTTGAACTTTTTTGAAAATTGTGATTTTGCATGCGAGTAATGTTCTATTTTGATCAACTTATCATGATGCTTATGTTTTTACATCTTTTTACAAGTTTTTGAAGCTATTTAATAATATTTATATATTTTGACATTCTTGTACATGTATTATTTATTTATTTTTTTAAATGTATATTTTTTTATAACTCAAACTTATCGATTAATATTTTTTCCCATTTATCGGGTGACAAAATTGTTTCGAATTTTATCCTCACTGAACATGAACACAAACCTGGTCACACTAGCAACAACTACCATATATGTTATGTAGCCTGAATGAATGGCGTCTGACTCTCTGAGTCTGTTCATGTATGTGAGGGCCATATAGATATATAATAATTCCCTTCCCCAGCCTCCCCATCTATATTCCCCATATAGTAGAGTAGGGGTTCAACACAAGGGCAATGCCCTTGACCTCCCAGAGAGTATTTTCAGGTCAACCTACATAGACATATTCGGAGAAACAATTGTCAAACTTGGGCCAGAGTGAATTTGTCAAAACTTGGTCCCATAGTAGTAAGAGTTACATATAAAATAGTAGTGATAATGTTCAAAATGCACACAATAGGTTTCTCGTTCCGTGTAGACACGACGCGAGAAATGATGTTCAAACCAGTGAATAAAAGGGTCAAAGCAGCATTGTTGAACATGTTCAAAACGTACATAGTAGGGTCCCTATTCCATATAGATAGGTTAGGAGAAACAATGGTCAAACCTGGGAATAAAAGGGTCAAAGACGTTTTTTTTCAAAAAAATCCTTTGGTGACAGTAAATAAATTATATGTAAAAAAATAATATTTGACTATTTGAAATACAAATTGTGAACTGTAAATTATGATTTTCATTACCAAATTTATGAAGTTCAATGTTAAAGTCAGAGCTGAGAAGAGTACATCAACATGTTAAGGCACAAAACAAAAATTCATAATACATCAATATGCTAAGACCTAAAACAAAAATGCATTGTTGGTTGCGCATAAATCAAAGTCATCGTCTGAGGGAAATCCTGGGAACTGTTCCCTCATTGCTGGAACTACTCGTCTCATTTGCCATCTCTGTCTGCAAGGGGACCCCATCTCGGGGTTTTATGTTTTTTTTCCAAAAAAGTTAGTGTTGCACATGTCTTGGGGACGAGGGAGGGGGTTCTTGGGATGGCGACAAATATCTTGAATTTTTCGGGACGGCTATCAAAATAATATATAAAAGTTAATATTTGAATTTTTGAAATACAAATAAATTAAAATTTATTATTTTTATTTTTAACAAACTAAAATAAGCTGAAAATCGAAGCAATAAATTACAAAATAAAACCATTGAACCAATAATTCATCTAATAAACTCAAAATTATGAAATATAAATTACGATTTTCATTACCTTAAATTTCAAAGTACAGTGTCAAATGCAGAGCTGATTGAGTTCCTCAAGATGTTAAAGCCCAACAAAATGCATAGCTGGCAGCTCAGAAGTTGAAGTTGTCATCTGAGGGAAATCTTGGCAACCAATGCTCCCCATTGCTGGAACTGCTCGACTCATCTGCCTCCTGCAAGGGGACTGAAACTTAGGGTTTTATGTTTTACGTTCTTTCAAAAAAATTAGTGTTCCATGTGTCTTAGGAACGGGGGGACGGGGTTTCGAGGACAATGAAAAATTTCTCGGATTTTGGGGACGGCTTTTGTATTTATGTATAAAAATTAAGATTTGAATCTTGAAAGTTTTCTTAGATTTTGGGGATGGCTTTTGTATTTATGTATAAAAATTAATATTTAAATATGTTAATTACAAATAAATAGAAATTTTAAAACACTTATACAAATTAAAATAATCTGAAATTTGAAACATCAAATTACTGAATAAAACCATTGATCCCATAATTCATCTAAATATCTGAAATCGTGAATTACAAATTATGATTTTTATAACCCAAAATTATGAAGTACAATGTCATTGTTGCAACTGTTGACTCATCTGCCTCCTTCAAGGAGACCTTAACTTAGTGTTTTATGTTTTTTTTTTAAATGTTGGGGTATGTGTGTGTTATTAAGTGAAAGTTGTCAACCTCTCAAGGACACGGTGATGTCCCTCAACCATCTCGGTGATGTTAAGATGCCTCGAATGCCTTAAAAAAAGGGGATGTTTCCATTTTTTCAAGATGTCCTAGAGATGCCAATTAATTAATATATTTATTTGGAGATGTTTGGAACATCTGGTACACCCCTCAGACCCCTGGGTATGTATCCCCGAGGAACACTGAAAAATTCCATGCAAATGAAAAACGACAAAACACTTACATTGTCATAGGTAATTGAAAAACATTTACACTCCAACCATGAGATATCATTCTAGTTTGACTTTTTTGCGATGTTTTGAACCTACAGTAGCAAAAATGATTCAAAGTGAACAAAAGAAAACATGTTATTTAGATCATTAATGTTTGTGAGATTTCACTTGTGGGTTTAAGTCATCTCAAGCAACCTCTATGAGTAGTCATTACCCGAATGACATTTTTACTTGTGTATTTTAGGTAACAATTGCAAGGCAAGAGGACCCACTTAACAGACAGCTACCGTAAGCATTTTTTTAGTAGGGGGTGGAGGGGGGAATAGTGAATGTGATTTATCACTTTGGGTTTCTCACCCACTAGCCTCTATCCTCATTGGCCACATGTCTTTTTTCTATTGGCCGTCTCTTGTTTGGCGGGGTGTGGGTCAACTTTGATCCACAGTCTCTTCAACCTTAATCAACTTCAAGTTGTCTTCTTTTGCCCTAAATCTAAAAGTCCATATACAAGGGAAATTATATATGCTTTTGGGATATTTGCTTGAAAAAAATTCTGTGCCCAATTTTTTTGTTTGTTGCTTGAATCATATTTCACATTTTTTTTCTTAACCTCTTGTATTTCTTTTTTCTATGGGCATGGGTACTTGCATAAAACCAACATGACAAATCTCGTCTCTTTAGTATATTAAGCTAATTTGAGGTTTGGAAACATATTGAGGGCAGCAAATTGAGGAATCCTAGTTAAGCGAGGACCTCACTTTGACAATAACACCCTTATAGGTGACAACTACCACTTGGAAGTTATTATACTTGTTTATTCCATATTTGATTGTTGTTTTGTCTGTACAGCCTTTTAGACCATGATTAGCCAGATTGCACTCAAGAAGTCAAGCTATTGCACGATATGTAAAGCTGTGCTTGCTAAAAGACAGCAATATGTTCAAGATATACTTCTCTACTTAATCTATGAACAAACAAAACATATTTGTATGCATGTGAATGTATTAGTTCCCATCCATTTAGACTCCAATAAGTGCAGCTGTGCATAAAGACATAAGACATGACTTGTGAAACTAGAAATATAAAATACATGCAGTTGGAGCTTGACAGAAAATGTAAAGTAAGATTTCAGAAAAATAAACCTGAGAGATAACAAATATAACACGATGAACATAAATCTAAACAAAATTAATCAAATGGAATGAGCATAGAGATTATTTGGGGACTTTCATTGAGATCATATTTATCTTCATCGTGAAATGTAAAAACCAAGGTAATGGCAAATTGGTTGAGGAAATACGTATTGTATTCACTTGTGTAAAATTGTACCGAACCTTTTTGGATCTATGTTGTAGGAGACTTTTGTTATTATTAGGGGTCACACCGACAAGGTATGGCAGTAATGAAAAAACTGACCAGGAGCTGAATTTTTTAAACGACAGGAAACTAACCTAACAAGAAAGTTTCTCCAAAATTTTGTTTTGAGTTTTGTAAGTTTTCAAAGTGTCCCAAAACAGATATAGGCATGCTGAGGAGTTTTTGGGAATCATAGATCTCAGACTAAAACCACCTTGGCCTTTTTACAATCCCTAGTTATACAGCTTTCGTTCAAAATTGTCCACTTCAGTATATGCAGTTGAATTTGTCGCTGGGCGTTTGTAAAAATTTGAGGCATTTTGTCTTGAATGAGTACAAAAATGTAGCTAATCAATTTCAAAATTATTGGATATTTGTTTATTTCCTTTTCAGTGATCGCACCATCAAATTGTGGAATCTGGCTCATGTACTAGAATCTCATGGTGCTGAAGAGCCAGTCAAGCTCACATCACAGGCAGCTGTTGCAGCTCATGATAAGGACATAAATTCTGTGGCAGTTTCCCCAAATGACAGTCTGTCTGTACCAGCTCTCAGGTTTGTGAGGCAATCACTTTTGATTGTAGATTGCTATAAACTCCTGTCTTAGAACAATTGTTGATGATGACCTCATTTCTGAAAGGAAAATTTCTGATTGCTGAGTTGTGTCTGATATGCTTTTATTAGGATAGGACCGCTCAAGTGTGGAGGCTTCCACATTTAGTATCGATGATGGTGCTAAGAGGCCACAAAAGGGGAGTTTGGTGTGTAGAATTTTCGCCTGTGGACCAATGTGTAATTACAGCATCTGGTGACAAAACAATCAAAATATTGGCTTTATCAGATGGGTCTTGCTTGAAGACTTTTGAAGGCCACACTGCAAGTGTATTGCAAGCTTCATTCCTAACTCGTGGGACACAGATTATTTCTTCTGGTATAATTGCTTGTTTGTTGTTTTAATTTCTAATCTAATTTTACATATTTGTTTTATAATATTCAACATTTATGATGCTATTGGGTTTATTTGGTCTTTCAAATATTTTATGATGAAATTGTTGTCTGCTGCTTGGAACTCTCTTATTTCTCAGGTGCTGATGGCTTGGTGAAGTTGTGGACAATTAAATCAAATGAATGTATTGCAACTTTTGACCAGCACGATGACAAGGTATATGTTGTTATTCTTATATATACTTCTAATTCTTTTTGGAGATTTCTTTCTGCTGCACACATGAATGTGATTTTGATTTTTGGAAGGCCCTATACATTTTTTAGCTTTCTTTGCTTCATGCTCATGCTAAGTGTTCTGGAGTACCTTCTGTTGATCTACGCGTGCCATATTCTCGTGGTGGGATGTCGTTCCATGACAATATCTCCTGCGTATAAAATAATTTGCTGTGACAAATCTAATGTTTTGCTGTATTTCATATCTTGTTACTAAAATTTGGTTGGCTGAAAAGTGAAAACATAAAATTTTTTGGATTTTATGGTTTCTTTCATTATTAAGAAATATTTTTTTCTATTGCAATTCTGATGGCTAATAACTACACTGAGTATACTTTTAACCACTGAATTTCTGCAGATATGGGCCTTGGCTGTTGGCAAGAGGACAGAAATGCTTGCAAGTGGTGGCAGTGATTCTCTCATAAATCTGTGGCATGATTGTACTGTTGCAGATGAGGAGGAAGCTCTTCTCAAAGAGGTATGCTTCATGAATATTAGTTTAATGTTAGTGCCAAGCATGCAATTGGGCGGTGTTATAACTCTAGTGCCTATCATATTCATGGTGAATTTGTTCTGCTTGTCAGTTTCCAAAATATTCTTTTTTTTTTTCCTGTGTGGGCATCCTTGGTTCTTATTACTACGGCTGTAGCCTTGATCTTTATTTGCAAGCTCTCATATTTAGATACATCAACATGCCTTATGTAAGTTGATGTATGTGCCTTACAGCTTACAATTTTTCTTATACAGGCAGAAGAAACCTTGAAAGACCAGGACTTGGCAAATGCTTTAGCAGATATAAATTATGTCAAAGCTATTCATCTTGCAATTGAACTAAGGAGACCTTATAAGCTCCATAATGTCTTTACAGAACTTCACAGGTGGGATTTAGTTCTTGTTCTGATATTTTCTCTTCTTTTTCTTGAATTATTTCTCACTTGAACTCACCTTTTTCAGAAAAGCGCATGAAGTGGATCATATACACACAGTAATACGTGCCCTAGGAAAAGAAGAACTCAGATTGCTTTTGGAATATGTTCGAGAATGGAATACAAAACCAAATTTTTGTCATGTTGCCCAGTTTGTGTTATTTCTACTTTTTAGCGTCCTTCCTGCGGCAGACATTATGGAGGTATTTGTCTATCCAAGTGGCATATTCTCTTGGGCTTGCATATGCATTTTATTATTGAGCCATATCTGTTGTTTTCATGATCATATATACTATAAACAATTTTCTATGATTCAATTTATTTCAGGTACGAGGCATTAATGAACTCTTGGAGGGTCTTATACCATATTCACAGCGACACTACAGCAGGATAGATCGGTTTGTGAGAAGCACATATCTGTTGGATTACACCCTTGCATCAATGTCTGTCCTCATTCCTCCAGAGGTAGATTCACAATCTTCTAAATTACTGGCTAGGACATGTATGCAAACAAGACAGCATGAACCATCTTTCACCCCAGCAAATTTGACTGCTGTGGAGCTTGATTTGGAATCACAGAACACAGAATCTACAGAAATCATGATGATAAGACTTGAAAAGAAAAGAGCGTCTCCTAATGGTCTGGATAAAATGAAAACTACAGATGGAGATGTTAAAATAGATGATACAGGAAATCTATATGATGAGCCTGATATGACACGACAAGATTCATCCAAGAAGCGTAAGTCTGCCAGTTTAAGGAAAAGAAAATCTAAAGTAATTGGAACTGACAGTTTCAAGGATAGTACAAGTGCAAATGCAACCACTGTTGCACTGCAAGCATAAAGGAATGATAGGAGAAGTTTGGTTGGCCATTGTTGCCAAATGCATCACGAACAGGGCAAACAGGAATTCAGATCAGGATTTCAATTGTTCTTTTCACTTAAAAAGAACTCAAAGGGCCATGCTTGACATGAAAGAACAGGGAATACCATGCATGGGTTGAGGTTGCAAAACAGTGAGAATCAGTGTAACATTAGACACGTTGCATTTTTAAAGATTCATTACATTTGTTCTGGTCATGTCTTGATGAAAGTTTACCGGAATGTCACATTTCTGATAGCATTGCCCTAAATCATGTATTCTATCTTATTATATTCTCAGTATTTTCTCAGGAGTCAAAGCACTCCATGGTCATCTATTTGGGGTGGGATCTAAATATGTTAATGAAGCTTGTAATTGTTCCCCTCATCTTTAATATATCCCTTAAAAAATCTTGTTTGGATATTTTAAAGAAGTTAAATCCCCTTTTCATCCAAGCATTTGATGGGCCCAACAAATGGAGGTAGAGCTGCGAAGGACGATCTACATTTTATAGACAACCTTCTGGAAGTTTGCAATGCAGTCACTATTGTCTAGTAGGTCATATTTATTTTCAAAATGCAAAACCTTGAGACAATTCAATCATATGCAAATTCTGGTATAATTTCTTGAATAAAGTAATAGCATGTTCCACAGTAATATTGATCTATTTACTCCAGGTTTGATTGCCTGTGCACATGATATAATGTCAAGATTCTTGTTCTTAAAAATCTGTGATAGTGTTTATAGACGCAAAAGGATAGTGCACTAGTTGCATATTGGAAGCAGATCTGTATCATTGAACTGTAGAGTGGCTTTCCCTGCTATCTGAGGTTGTGGGTGTTTTAGGAAATGTGAACTCTCATATGTAATGTTTTGGTGACCTCTAGTAATTTTGGGTGGATTTGTGAAGCTACTGAAAATTTCTTATATCGATCTCATGTTTTCAATTTGAATGCGAGTCATTCTTGCCTATGCTGTTACTTAAGAAACTAAGAGAGCAATGCGGTATTTTCTTTTCATGATTCGTGGTGAATGAGTCAATGTTAACTGCAATTTCATTCATTATCTAGAAATAAAGATTAACAAAATTGTAGAGCCCTTTCAAAACAAGCATGAGTTGGGTTTATACGTGGGCGGGTGAAGATGACAAACAATATTTATAATGGTTAATATGTCAAAGCCTATGTCTCTTCAAGTTTCCACGATTTGTTCCCAATGCATCAATATTTTCAGAGTTTGGGGATGGTATGCATATTATCTAGCTCTCTACATCAAACCTATTCGAGTTTTTCGGGTTTCACAATGGGTTCCCATAATGTCAAATTTTCCCAGATTTTGGGGACTGTATATTCGGCGACTGGAGAATCCATTCTAGAGATGATCCATTCTACGTCATGGGAGACCATCCCAAAAATTTAGACAAGGTAAGAAACCCATTCGATAGACAACTTGTTTGATGTTTGTTGCATATTCTATACGTGAGTAAATAATTATCAACTAGTTCTATGTCAGATAATTATTGTGAGTAAATGTATTAACTAGTTGTGTATTGTTTTAACGATACATATACATAGGGTTTCTTAAACTTTTTAACTCCTTGGTTTTAGGAGTTCATAAAGCCTATATTCACATATTGAATAATATAACAAAACATTATTGGTGTTGTTGAGTGTTATCTTTGACCAAATCTTGCATTTGGTATCATAACGGGTTCGAAATAGAGTGTTAAAAACCCTTATTTTTCTTTTGCTCATACATCCATCTATACCAAATGAATTGTTTTAGTTCTAGAAACAAGGATGCCAATACTACCTTCTGGCCACTTGGGACTTGATGCAAATCAAAGAAATTCTCCATTTGGTTGATCTAAGTGATTAGATCATTCCCATTGAATTTGCGCATTTCCACTTCTGGAATAATGTTACGCCACTAGCTAGAAGATCCACCAGTTTGTGCAGAGGATCCTCTTTAGTTGGTGTGATTTGGATCTGTGTGCATTGCTTGAGGATCCCTTATAACTTGAATGGGACATGCATGTACTAGTACTTCAAGCATGATCTCAGTTGTAGAAACATCCTTCTTCCTAATTGACTCAAATTCCATTTTCATGTCACCCTTCACATTTTGCCAATTCTAGTACATCATTTATCCTTCATTGTGACCAGGTGATGACCAAACTTGGCCCACACATTGTTCATGCATTTTTTGACCATGTCCTCAAGTTAGGAGGCTATCTCTTATTCCCTTGTAGCTAAATATTCCTAATGCACAGTCTTATTTAATAGGATTGCTTGACCCTTCCCTTGGCCTCTAAGTAGATCTCCCTGTCATGATGTAGGGTTGGTGGTCTTGAGAATACTAGTAGTTTGGGTTGAAAATTTAGGGCTTGGGAGTTCTGTAATTTTTTAGGTTACTGGATGAACAAAGAGAAACATAGAGAACCAACCCTAGATAATTTTTGGCAAGCTTTCCAAAAATATAAGAAACTTATGAAAATTTTCCAAAAATTGTAGCCTAGGTAGCAAAATTTATGAAAAAACCATAAAATTGCTATAACCTTTTGCAAATCAAGTGGAAAATATTGAAATTTGGAGAGGATCTTACTTGACAAATTTCGCAACACCACCACAAAAAATTGTACAAAAAAAATTGCTACCCATTTTGGAGATATACATCGAACCTTCACAATTAGGGTTTTTGACCCATAGCTCTAACCAAGCTCACAGTTTCGATACCACTTGTAATGAAATTACTTAGGATAAATTTGAATATCAGCGGCAATAAAACACCAAAAGAACACCAAATTATAGATAAATGATCACAATATGCAAGTAGAATAGCATAGCCATTTTGAGGGGCAAACCTCTAAACCATACAATAAGACTCAAGTGCTCAATATGATGATTAACTACTTCTTACTATCGTCCTATATATACCATTACTATGTTATGGCCAACACCAAGGCTGACCTACTAAACATATGAAAGCATAAATAAATGACATATTACAAGAAGAGAGATTTTGCAAGCCACAAGTTAGCAGTACGTATCCAATATAACCTACAGGACTAAGGGAGTAACAAACCTTAACAAACATTAAGTGATTTAAACAATGCAATTACATTTTCATAATGTTTAAATTTAATTATTGATTTGGCCAAGTTCCTTGTACCGACCTTATACAAAGAATGTAAACATAGACTTTCATGCCCAAAACGCCAAATGGTGAAGTAGAGACAGGAAATAGTCACTTATAGTGCCTAATCACTCAATGGACGAACATAAAACAAAGGCTTATATATCAAAACCATTATATCCAGAACCACAAACAATAAGTAGGTCCATTCACGCAAAACAAGGTTTAAAGTACCTTCTCTGACTAACAAACCAAACACATACATGTTCCACTTATATCCTACCTTCACACAAACACAAAACCCTACACAAAAACTAAACGTACATGCAGAATAAGATGGGCATATGACAATGTGGCTACCTATCTCAAACTGGCATGTAAGACATATCTGGAGGTTGCATCTACATGGGGCTTTAAAACTCCTTCCTCTAAGATGTTGGATAGGCAGACAAATAGACCATATTTGTACCATGTTGCCCACCTTCGCGTATTTTCCACTACTGTCCTACAAACACAACATTCACATTCATTTATCGCTTGCACATCAAGAAAATAAAAAACCTCATTAAATAGCCCTTCATTGGCACAAACCTCCACAACTCCATTGCTTCTGCCTCACGCATCCTAAGTTTGTGCATCCCACATCCTCTTCCCTATTCGAGTTTTTCGAGTTTCGCAATGGGTTCCTAGAATGTCAAATTTTCTTAGATTTTGGGGATTGTATTTCGGCGACTGGAGAATCCATTCTAGAGACGATCCATTCTACGTCATGGGAGCCCATCCTAAAAATTTAGACAAGGTAAGAAACCCATTCGATAGACAACTTGTTTGATGTTTGTTGCATATTCTATACGTGAGTAAACTAATTATCAACTAGTTCTAGGTCAGATAATTATTGTGAGTAAATGTATTAACTAGTTGTGTATTGTTTTAAGGATACATGTACATAGGGTTTGGAGGTAAACTTTTTAACTCCTTGGTTTTATGAGTTCATAAAGCCTATATTCACATATTGAATAATATAACAAAACATTATTGGTGTTGTTGAGTGTTATCTTTGACCAAATCTTGCATTTGGTATCATAACGGGTTCAAAATAGAGTGTTAAAAACCCTTATTTTTCTTTTGCTCATACATCCATCTATACCAAATGAATTGTTTTAGTTCTAGAAACAAGGATGCCGATACTACCTTCTGGCCACTTGGGACTTGATGCAAATCAAAGAAATTCTCCATTTGGTTGATCTAGGTGATTAGATCATTCCCATTGAACTTGCGCATTTCCACTTTTGGAATAATGTTACGACACTAGCTAGAAGATCCACCAGTTTGTGCAGAGGATCCTCTTTAGTTGGTGTGATTTGGATCTGTGTGCATTGCTTGAGGAACCCATGTGACTAGAATGGGAATGCATGTTAGTATTCATGCTTGAAAGAGTGAGCATCATCTTCTTCCTAATTGATTCAAACCCCGTCTTCATTTCACCCTAAGGCTGCCTTCTAGTAGAAGAAGCTCGTTGTTGAGGCCAACCTTACCATATTATTAACCCTTTTTTGAAGTTGGTTAACTAACCATAATAGTCTAGAACTTGAAGTCATTCCTGGGGTTGCTTGGCCCTTCCTTTGGCCTCAAAGTTGATCTTCCGGTCATGTAGGGTTTGGGTCTTGAGATACAAGTAGTAGGGTAGAAATTTAGGGTTGGGAGTTCTGTAATTTTTTTGGCGGAATAGAGAGAAACACAAGGACAAACCCTAGCTGATTTTTGACAAGCCCTCCAAAATATAAGAAACTTAGAAAATTTTCCAAAATTGTAGTCTAGGTAGCAAAATTATGAAAAAACCTAATACTGATATAACTCTTGCAAAACAAGTAAAAAATATTGAAATTTGGAGAGGTTCTTACTTGACTTAGTTCGCAACACCAGGGAAAAAATTGTCGAAAAATTTGTTACCATTTTGGAGATATACATGAATATTAGGGTTTTTGACCCAATTCTGTTGAGATCACACTCTAATACCATTTGTAATGAAATTACTTAAATAAATCCGAATATCAACAACAATGTTACATCAAAAGAACACCAAAATATACAAAAATGATCACAATATACAATTATAATGATCCTCTAAACTAGACAATAAGACTCAAGTGCTCAATATGATCCTTAACTACTCCTTATACGTCCTATATATACCCTTCATATACTATAATCAACACCTAGGCCGATCTACCAAACATATGAAAGCATACATGAGTGACATATGACAAGAAAAGGGATTATGTAAGACACAAGTTGCCCCTATATATTTGATATAAGCTATAGGACTAAGGGCATAGTAGAAGGTGCTTGCTTTCAATATTAAGTGGTAGCTCATTTGTCCATGTTCGTACCAAGGGTGTACTCACATTATGTGTGAAGAAATAATTGTCAACTAGTTAGGTATGTGAGATAATTAGTGAGAATAAATGTAGTAGTTATGTGTGCGTGTTGTTATGATAACAACATGCATATCAGGTCTGATGAGAGATTCTAGGTATTATGAGGATATTGTTGATAAGCTTTAGCTCCTTGGGTTTAGGAGTTCTTAAAGCCTATAAATATGTATTCTTAGCACATTGAATAATATTGAAATATTATGTGTTGTTTTATCTTTGACCAAATCTCACAATGTCATGGGAACCCATCCCGAAAGATATGCTAACTTTGAGAGGTTTATATATATATATATAATGTGTTGTTTTTTATCTTTGACCAAATCTCACAATGTCATGGGAACCCATCCCGAAAGATATGCTAACTTTGAGAGGTTATATCTATAGCTGAAATAAAATAACATCCTACATTCAATAATATTATGAAGGATAAAAAATTGAAATTTAAACACACTATCCACGATCGTGAATCAAAATTAGGGTCTCATTATTTAATATTGATATGACAAGAAGTTTGAACTCTTAAAATCAAAATGTCATAATGCTTAACCATAATAGCTCCTTGTCATTGACACTACATGATTGCATCATTTGGATCTTGCATGCAAACCCAATGACTTATGGTCGCTCATCCTAGTCCACATTAACCAAAGGATTGGGGGTTTTGCAACTAGTGCAACATAAGGCACTATTTACATTAGCCGATTTCTCCGTGTTTCTAAAGGTAAGCCTACTAATCATGGAGACAAGTAAGTTGTAAATAGATCTTCCTTATCAACATAAGAAGAACAACCTAGAAAATGAGCTAATTAACATTGTCATACCTATATGTGACTTACATCATTCTCTAAGGTCTTGTGCTAGAGTGAATCTCTTTGTACTATTCATAGTCTAATAGTTGTAAAGAGAAGCAAATTTGGTCCTATTATTTTTTTGACGAGGTAAATGGTTAGGGTTTTGATAGGCTCCCAAAACTTTTTACAGAGCAAAAAGATAAACCAAGAAAGATAACTAACAATAGGCATCAAACAAGATCAAAATGACTTGATCCAACTAGAAACAAACAATAGACTGCAAAAAGCAGAAAGATCCCAAAGAGCATGGGCTAATGCCCCAAATCAACATGAATCTTTCCTTTTTTGCCTTTTTTTTAACTTCATGCCACACCCTTGAGAGGGTTCTATTGGTGCCCAAAAATGTTCGCTTCATTTTGGGGCCTTAGAGTTAAAAAAATTCATGCATTTTGGGCACTCTACCATCAAAACTCATCAAGGCTCCTTGCACAAATAAGATTCAGGGTTATACAGTTCAAAACGAGCAAACAATTGATCAAATTCACTCGTTTTGGGCTCAAGACGTGTTGTGACCTCCAAATCATTTATTTTCTTAAAGATCAAGACCATCAATTTTAATTGGGTCATGAGGGGGGACATGTTGGTCACTAATCACTTGGTTCACTTAGGGATAAAGCCCATATTTGCAAAGAGGAAGGATCGGGTCACATTTGTAAGCCAAGACAATCACATAAGTAGAGCGAAGGCTCCATGGTTCACATTTTTGTTCGAGTTTGAATTGGCTAAGGCATTGAATGCTAAATGAAAGTCCAAGCCTAAGCGAATGATCGAATAAGGCATGAGGAAGGTTAAAAGGCGAAGGCCTGAGGCCTGAGAACCCGAATGAATCGTGATTGGCCCAAGTGGACCAATCACAAGCCACTTGAGCTCTCGGGAAAATTGATATCCAAGCAAGTTCCGAGTGGTGGTGAAAACCCAAGATTGCGAAATGTCTTATTGGTCCACGTGGACCAATGACAACAATCCATGGTCCCAGGGGTTTGAGAAGAGCAAGAATCGAGTCGGGAAGGCCCGAGGATCCCGATACCCCTAAGAGCCTGAGGCCAGTAATAGGAGAACACGTTGTTAGGGGAGTGAGACCAAGTTTGAGAAAACCAAGCTCGAGGAGATAAGAGATCCCATGAAACCAAGAACATTGATTGGTCCACATGGATCAATCATGGGTTGCCATTCTCCTTGGAAGTTGAGACCCAACAGGTCTTGGCAGAACCATAAAAGGTGACCTTAATGAAATTGTGACACATGGCTTCATCGTGGGTGGAAAAATAAACACTAGAGATCACCAATTAATGAGATTAAATTTGACATCCAAAAATACAAAGGGAAATATGATCGGGGATGTCAAATTGAGAGATTCCATTAAAAGGACAAAAGCTTGGTTTTTTACTCATAAATTTTGATTGGGAATTACAAATTGAGAGAAATTGGTACCATTAGAAAGCTTATCAGAAGGGATACATGTTGGACAAAAAGTTTGGGCGCATTGATGAGATATTTGTAGTGTTTTTGTGATGGAAGTTTTGATAGCATTTTCTAGCCTTTGCCACCATCTGTAAGTTGCTTTCTCTAGTTTGCTCACTCTTGCACATGTGTGGGACCTTGTGGATGTCTTCAATTATTTCGTGATTCTCAAGGAATGTAATTGGGGCCCTTGGATATTTTGTAAGCTTCTAAATGGTGCCAATTGTTGTTCGATCAATGGTGGAGCCATTGAAGTGATCTGTGCATGCTTATTCCTCTTCTCTCATTGGTTCTCCACATTATGTAGTTCCCCCATTTGAAATTATGGAATGTTCTATCGTTGTATAAACTAATGAAATGGTTACTTTATCTAATCATCTTTTAGCTTGCCATTCTTGGATGGATCTCTAATCCCTTTTTCCTAATCTAGTTTCTAGGTGTTCGTAGTCTAGTCTAGTCTAGAATTAAGATTAGCAGTAATCAGTTCAAAGACATTGTAGTGAAGATAAGAGAGAGTGGCCATGCATGTTTTGTTGAGCCATAAATGAGATTAGTGGATTTAGATGGAAACTATCATTTGGGTCAAAAGTGTATTCACTCAGATGATTGGAATTGTCATTTGGTAATTAGGTGTAGAGGTCTGACGTGTAATCACCAAAGTAGTTAGTTATAAAATCCTTGAAATTCTAGTTTCATTTGCTCTTAGTAAAATTGTCTAATGCTATATTTTGGATTCTAAGTTGCAGTTGTCTGATAATTAGGTAAATCTCAGTGTCTGTGGTTTCTTACTTATTTGAATTGTGGGGAATTGAATTAGTTGTGTAAACTAAATTGATTCTTGTGCTATTTTCGACTCCTTCATCTTAGCTTTGGAGGATTAGCTCAATGGACAAGGCATATTTGAAGTTAAAATGATCAAACCCCATTTCTTCTTTATGTTGTCCTACCCCCTTTGAGACTTTTGCTTCATCTTGAGTATATTTAGAAGTCTCTTTGTTATAAATTTGGCTTCATGCTTGCTTGGATGTGCTTTAGATATTTGTTATATAGCCAACAAGTCATGGATATCCTCGTATCTTTGCAATAGAACAATTCAAATCTGGTTATTTCACTATAAATGTGTGGCTATGTCACAAGTGACACTTACTTGGATGTTTAGCCACGAAGGTTGCATTTATAGCCATATCTAGTGTGTTAATAGACTCATCTTTTGATAGGAATAGCTAGGGTCTCTCCCCTTGGTTTTGTAGAACAAAAAATAAAGTAGAGAAGTGACCTTCTTTCCCACATTTGTTGGTCTTGAATCCATTCCCAACTTGTTGAAGAGAACCCCCGCTTTGCTACAACTGATTCATCCTTCATCTTCTCTTCAACAAATTCAAGGGAAAAACAAATTTGAGAGCCAACAGGTTCCTTCATTTCTATTTGTATATCTAAGTCCTTATTACCAAGAGACAAGTATTTAGTATTTGACCGAGTCAATAGCTCCATATTTGAATATAAATTCTTTGATATGCGGCCTCTCTTCAACCCACATGGTCGTGACTCCTTCAAAGTCATCTCTAACAAGGCCACATGATCATCTCCTTTGTCCAAATTTTGAGGCCCATTAGCCTCTTCTTGATGAGAAGGTTCACTTGGATAAGTCTCTTATGGTTATGTGAATTATTGTATGCCTACATCTTGATCATCATTTTCAGAACCAACTTCTATTATCAGAGAAATCCATCTTTTGGGATTTGGTGTTTTTCCTTCTCCTAGGTGGATGAACTGTAATTTAGGGACAAGTAGCTTGTAGATGTCCTAGAAGTCTATATGCATGGCACTCGAAATATGTATTTTCATAATCTAACGCCTGAATGTGTTGAGATCTACTCCGTTTGAGTATGAGTTTATCTAGTGGACCCCTACTGAGGTCTACCTCCACACAAATGTAGGCTAAAGTACACAATCCTGCTTTAAATATCTTCTCATCATGCTTGATGAAGGTGCCCAAAACATCACCTTTTGTGTTGAGAGAAGGATAAAGATGTAGATGCAAGTTGGAAAGTAAAACTCATACATGCATTTTAGTCACTCAGAGATAATTTAGATCAAAATTATGAAACCATGGAGTGATGAACAACCCCACATCACCCCAAAACTACACTCCATCCATCAAAACTCTTTGAAACTCCTCGTGATCCCTGAATAGAGTAACAATTTTTTTAGAATAGATAAATCTCATAATTGACACTCCTCGTGATCCTTGAATAAATTAAGAATTTTCTTTTGAGCATAGATAAATCTCACAATTTTTTATCCATGTTGAATGTATCCACCGATGAAAGACTTGTGTGGATGGATAGAGCCCATTAAATATGCATATAACCGATTATTTTTCTAAAAACCCCTGGCCATTCTCTACCGTCTTCTCAGGAAATTCCACTAACGAAGCCTCTTCCTCATACTCCACAATCAACACCTAATTATTACAACTTATTATATAATGTGCTTTCCTAAGAGCCTTACTAAAGCCCTTATTCACCTCATCATCACTAGGAATGACCTTCCCATATATGTATCTAATATTAATTGCACAAGTGGCTATGTATAAATAAGTGTTCATATTTTTCCACCTTCACTAAATAATTAGTTGAATATGATTGTGATAGAATGAAAATGTGTGGCCATATATGAATCTTGACATTCATCTGACTTACGTTAAGAGTGTTAGTGCCCTCATCGAATTAGTGTAAATGTATGGTATACTAAAACATACATCCACGTTAGTTCCCTCATCTATGTTTTTGTAAATGTGTGGGATACAAAATCCCACATGCACCCAAAATGCATATCTTGTCGTGGAATTCCCCCACCTAGTCCACCCAGATGTCACAGTTATAAGTCACAAGGGATTTCTTAGCTCGAGCATCTTTGATAAGAAAATGAAGTTAAGAGGCAAATTCGGTTTCAAATAACTTCAAATAACCCCTTCTTTGAAACGGACCAAAACAATCCCAATGATGTGTGACGGTTATACATGAACATTTGCACTTTTCCATATCACTAATATTATTTTCAAACTTTCTTGTTGCTTTGCATATGTGTTATCCCTATAACTTGCATAACATTGGCGGGGCCAACATCCTCAATAACACCCCTAAAAAATATGGAACTAAAACTAGGTGTGATTTAGTAGAATAATAAATATAAAAGAAATAAGGGTTATTAATACATGTGACGATGATATTGATGAGTGTGCAATGCTTAATGTTTGTTCAACTGTCCATAATAGAGTGAGACGATTGCACCCATGTTGCCTTCACATCTTCTATCAACAAAATAGTCTTTAAATAGTTTGTAAAGAATGATAGATCTTGTAAGAACATCCCTAAAACTTCTAGGAAAATGTGTAATTGTTATTCATTGATACATCATCAGGGTTGAGAATATCAGAAAATGAAGGTCATTCCATTCATGCTCTTTTATGTCCTACGAAATGAATAAAAACTAAAATAAAAAATGAAGTATTAAAATAAACAAAAAATTTAAATGAATTGTAATAGATGTTATTTACCCAAATTATATTAAACAAACCATTTAACATTCATAATCACTATTCAATTATGGAAAGTAACTCAAGGTATGTATATTGCTAACACAATGAAAGTACAATTAATTATGTCTCATCATATAAAGGAATACAATGTACATCTCAAAAGAGCATAACTAAAAGTAAAATCACATTTCATATTGTATTCATTACATCAATTGTGAGGAAGAAGAGCCTTTCCACTGATTTACTACAATCACCAATATGTTGTCAATCTAAAACATGGTCTAAGACCTAACGAAAATGTAATATAAGTGTAATAAATGAAAGTATAATAGTCAATGTCTATTCTACAGTATATGTATCTTGATCAACATTTGTGTAATAGAGAGGGAGAGCATCATTTGGGCATTTTTTTACCTCCAACCAAAGATGAAGAGACACCCCAAAAAATTCTCCGAGGAGAGCATCATTTGGGCATTTTTACCTCCAACCAAAAATGAAGAGACACCCCAAAAAATTCTCCGATTGGAAGGCCTTACTCTTTAATGAAGGTGGCAGATAAGAGAATTTAATTCCAAATATAATATTTATAGAACTATGTACAACATTTGTATAACCATTACCATGTACAATCAAGTCATGCAAAATTAGGTGACTCCACCATCTACTAATTCAATCTATAACATACATGTGAAATAGGAGGTACAATGGATGGAAACATGATCACAATGAATCATTGCTTTAGCCAAAGACATAAATATACTCATTTGTTAGGGGTTTAACAAAATATCTTTATAAGGAGGGTGATTCAAGGTCCATATTCTCCACTAACATAGTTATATGATACATCATACTCATATCCAAATGAACATTATACCAACATAAAAATATATAAGACCTAAGTGACATATGAAGATGTTTGGGAAGTTGGTCAACGTCTAATTGGACTTCACTTATATACTCATGGATGGCATTACCAATCCCATGTCATATAATCAAATATATCTTATTTTCAAAAGAGCTTACAAGTAGGTGTCTAGAAAACCAAGACACAATGTATCACTTTCAGCAAGGCAATGAGTAGATACAAAAGAAGGTAGATTATGTAAACAATCATTTATTTTCCTTCCAACAATCTCATACATTCAATATCTTTAGCTAGAATTTTGTTTTATAGTATAACTTAATAGTAAGGTGCATACAACGGAGAATGGATCCTTTCTTTATCATATACCCATATCCAATAGTCCACATTTTTTATTTTTGTAAGGGAAGATAAGTGTTATGATACTGCTCGCCAAATATTAGTGAAATAAAAAATAATAGGTGTAAAAGAACTAAAATGTTAAATGAACTAAAAAATGGCTTCAAAGTTGCTTATATTCATAGATTACATGCATGTCTTTGAAGGACAACCACCTTTTGGGAAAATCTTGTTTACAATACTAAAAAGATGCCCTATCTCTTCTTTACAACATCAATATATAAGTATTACAACCTTGGCTATAATGCTCAAGGTTTGGCCTTACAATAGAGACACTATAGCTTCATTACATACCCTAACCCTTATGGTCAAGGATCGACACCACACACATAATAAACACTTGATCCAAAAGATAACTAGAGAGAAGTGGGAAGACATGAAGGCCATAAAGAGAAACACTTGTCACAAAGTTGAATAATATGTAACTCGAGAGTGAAGACCCATAATTAGTCCACATGGACCAATGAAATATCTTTAGTTTCACAATTCATAACGCATAAGGGTCAAAGGCTTGATATATATGAGAACCCATAATGGGTGACACTTTTCTTCAATAATAGATTTTAGAGGGTATAAAATTTAAAGGCTTGGGATACTTGACAACTAGAAATGAAGGCACGTGGCACAATCAAGGAAAATATAAGAACATGAAATTCTTACATGTTTTTAGGGATAACACTTTAAAATTCATGACCAAAAGGATAGGGAAAACAAGGTGGCATGACAGTGAGAATTTCATAAGCCCATAACTTTCATGATATATCTCAGGACATTATGATACCGTGTTTGTTGGAAATGTATTGGAGATTATTGTCAAATGGTGTGGGTACTAACGATTTTGTTGGCACATGTGAAGATAAATTCAGGTTTGAAGTTTTTCAAAGATCATTTTCTCAATCTCCATTTTATATTTGAGTTAAAGGGATTGTTTTGAGTTCCAATTATTCTTGAATGGGTAAGAACAATCTCCAATTGTATATCACATTCATAGAGAACCCAAAAGAGTAGATGAACCTTTTATAATGGAAAGATCCTACATTTTATAGAGGCAAAAAAGGGAAAATAAGAAGAGATAAGGAAAACATGAGACTTAAATCTCATTCATTTTTTTAGTTGTAGTTCTTAAATGATAGATTTGATATCTAAATACCCAATCCTTGTGAAAAATCGTTTGTAACTTGAAGTAGGGGTTTTATGTCTCCCTTCTTGAATGAGGCATTGGGATCCAAAAATGATTCTGTCAAGAGCTATGTGATTTTTTCTAAGCATTTAAGAGGAAGATCCAAGGTTGACATTTGGAGGCCACTAAGTGATTTGAGTTAGGATTACCAATAGACAACTAATTGTAAGCATATAATGAACCTATATTGACACTTAAAGTGGGTAAAACACACATACAAATATGGTGGAATCCACTCTGTAATACATTGTGGCAACCACATTTTGTTAAATATATTATGTATTTTGTAAGGTTCATCTTTGTTATGCACAACAAACCCCTACATTCTACATAGAAAGTTAAGACCCTCTTGAGATTTAAAAGAGCATTGAAAGACTCAGTTTCATGGAAAATTGGATGTTAAAATTAGAAGAACAAAAAGCAAAAGAAGATAAAAAAATGGATGATAAAATTTAAATAACAACCTCAATTTTTTTTCACAATTGGTTCACATACTCTCCTTAGGTTATTTCACACTTAAGCAGTTTTCTTGTTATTAATTTTCCTCTAAAAATTCCCTAGAAACTTTTCTTTTAAAACTTGTGAAAATAAGGCCCCCATCTTGATATTAGTTTTATCTCAAACACATTTTGAAATACCACAAAAATCCTTGGTTTATTTTATTCTTAAGTGATCCCAAATATACTAAGTCACATAAGAGTATGAGAAAAACCGACCAAAATTTGGGTCGATCACATGTTTTTGGTTCTCGCATAAAAATCACTTATGTTTTAATTATTTTTGAAATTGTGTGGGATTTAAAACTTGTAAAGGGTGACACTTTGTAAATTCAAGTTTTGTTTGGGTTATGATTTCAAAAATTTCTTTTGAATTAAAAGTGCTTTCAAAGGTTTTTCATGTTTAAGTGCTGAATAGTTGGTAGGAGGAAATGTGGTGGATATTCTACAACTCAGGCTATTGAGAGAGGGTGGAGATTATTCTCCCCATAGAATGCACCACCATACATAAAACTACCCATTAAATGTACCGTAGAGACATGCATGTCCATGTATGGGTGGGACCCGCACATCAGAAGTCAAATCACATGTTTATTATCTTTTGAACATATTTGGTTAAAATTAAATGGTTGCATGTGGAAAGCGCTACATTGGTTGGTAGGAATCTGCACTAATAACGAGGAGTTCATAGGTTCTTGGACACTGTAGGCATTTTTACACATTGTGTTTTTTAACAACAAAATCGCAAAAAAAAACTAAGTGTTGAACTGCCTCCCACGTGGAAGTGGATGGACATAATGGTTGCTTGGTATATTTTATGGATGGTTTTGTGTATGGCCAGTGCATTTTGTGGGGAGAATAGCCTCCGCTTTGAGAGAGTTGAAGATTCAAATAGATAGAGAGAAGTTGGAATACACGAACGCCATAAAGGGAAACACCTATCACAAAGTTGGGCAATATAATACCTGAGAGTGAAGATCCATGATTTTTCCACATGGACCAATGGAGGATATTTGGTTTCATAATTCGTAACACAGTGGGGTAAAATGCTTGAGATACACGAGAACCCATAAGGGGTGACACTTCTCTCTAATAGTGGATCTTTGATTGTTGAAAAGTAAAGAGTTTAGAGGGTAAAAAATTAAAAGGCTTGGGATACTTGATGATCCGTAAATAGGTAGATTTTATACTATGTAATTTTTAACTCAACGAATCCTTCAAATTTATCAACTTTCCTTGTTTAAATGATTTTAAAAGCTAATTAAAATTTGATTTAAAACTGAATTTAAACTATCAATAACTGAATTTAATGATTCCCAAAATCACTGTCATTCATTATTCGATCAAATCATTTAGATTTCCATTTTACCAATTTTTCACAAATGTCATAATCTGATAAATATGCTTTGACTGAAGTTAAATTATTACTGATTTAATTGCAAAAAATAATAAGAAATCAGAATGTAATAAATCTGAAAAGATGAAGCCAAAATTGTTTACGGGTTCAGTAATTTCCAAAGTCCTCAGGTTCATTTGAATCAATCTATTAAAAATTAGCCAAACTGCAAGTACAATCCACTTACAATTAACATTAATAAACCTATAACCTACAATTTTGTGTCTTCAAATCTTCGAAAGACCCTAGCTAAGCTCAGTGTTCCTCCTTCACCTTACCGAAGCACTTGCAGAAGCTCTTCCCTTTAGTTCTCTGTCTTCCAATGACATCCACACCTCAAAATGACATCAAGAGAACTTCAAAATGGGAAACAATATGCATGAGGAGCATCTTGGAGTTCTAAACAACTTTCCAGTTTACACCAAATTGTGAAAAATCTCTTAAATGGCTCAAAATCTTGTTTTTCTGAAACTACTTTGTTTTGCTCAATACACAGTCACCAACACTCATCTATTCAAATAGAAAATCCTCCTTATATAGGTTTGTTTACCACTTTTGGTTCAATGACGGGCATATATTTTTGCAACCAAGTGGTTGGGAATTCAACCTGCCCAACCACCCATCGCCCACGCATAATCCTTTTTGGGATAAAAGATCCCACATCCACGACATTTGGGTTTACTAAAATATTTATTAAGCCTACCTTCGCCCACTTGTAATGTGGCTTAGGCCACACTTACCTCTGTTTTTCCATGTTGGATTCCCATGTGGACAGGACTGTTTGATGTATGCAAACCTTGGCATGTCAGCGGGGTCTATGGTGAGTTGGCAGTGTCGGCAGCTAAGCTGGTGGGTAAACAACATAGTAAGAATGCTTAAAATGATTTACAATGTATGAACTTTATCCCACATGCATTTTGTGGTGAATAACAAAGGCATTAACATATAAAAGCTTGATAATGGTACTATGAAGAAATAGAGGAAAAGGCATCCCTCCACAAAAAGAGTGTGTTGAACTTGGCTGAGGCCCCCCAACCAACAAATAGCATGGCCCACCTGTCTAAAAACGAATGTCAAATACCGAAGGCACAAAACACCCTTTTGTCCAATACCACATTTCCACTTATCTCTGTTTGATTAGTCCACATGGCGAGTGTGCACGCATCCATGTTATCGTGAACCTACATGCAGTCCCATATTTTTGCTAGATTGCTAAAAATTTCAGCATGCAATAACTTTTGCATACCTCTTTTTTCAACGTTCAATGTACTACTGGAAATCTCTCAACTTTCTTCTCCATAAGGAATAGGTTTAGGAAAAATTTGGAAACATCTAAAGTGTGAAAAAATCCTCTAGATCACACCTCCCCATTGAGAAGGATTTTGTTCCACAAAATTTGCTTTTCACCCATTGCCAATCATCTTCATGCATCTCACAAACATACAAGATCCATAGAAATAACATTATAGGAAAAATTTTACTGCAAATTTTTGATAAGCAAATCATCAAATAATCAGTGTAAAAATGGACAATCTACATGTCAACAAGAGGCTAGAGAGTCCAACTGATTTTCCTTGTGAATTTTCCAATCTCTGCAACAACTTAGATTAATTTAAAAATACAAACTATTTCCAATAATTGGCGAATGTCTAATTGAATCCCTGTAGATCTGTCAAACCATAGTGATTGTAACAAACATCACAAAATTGATCATCTATAAATAGACAATCTAACACCTAAAGAGGCAAGTGTCAAAATGATTCCCTGTGACATGGCCAATCACTGCAAATACAATTTCACACATATATAGATCAGTCATAACTAGACACCAAAATCCAATAACTAATGTCCACTAACCCTGTGAAATTGCCAGATCACTGCAATTGCAAATGTTTATCAGTATTGGAATAGTTTATTTAAGTCTTAGTTTACCTCATATCAAGTTGGTAGTGTTTGTTTCATGTTAATTTCATGATAGGATAGAAGTTTGAATCTTTTTTCTACGTTACTTTTCCATCACTTTTGTATTTATAATAATCCAAAACTTGGCTTGTTAATAATCATCATGAATATACATCTGATTAAGGTCTTCCACCTACTTAGAACCATTATTAGTATTCATTTTATTTCATATGTCATGTCATATTGGTTAACCCCAAAGTTTCAAGATCTTTAAGTACCTCCTCCCAAAGGTTATTAAGGCCACATTCTCCCTTGAGTTATATTTCCTGATTTTTCCATACCTTAGATCATGATTTCTAGTAGGGATCCTAAAAAAAGTGAGATTAAATTCATGTCTTTTGTTGGAGTCTATGTAAAAACACACATTAACAAAAAATTGGTGCTAGAAGGGGGTTCAATATTTTTCTTATCTTGTGGTTGATTTTATTTGATTTGGGTTTGTTTCCTACCTTTGGTGTGATTTCTTATGGTTTGAAGTGGTTAGACTGTTGTTTTTCTTGAATATTTTGTTTTGTGTGTTTAAAACTCACACTCATTAGGAAGCTCTTTCATAAGTTGGTACAAACTAGATTTAAAACCTCGCCTCATAAGGTCCTAGTTTTATTCTAGGATTTTTCTTCAACCTTTTCTACATCATAGAAAACCAAAATTTTGTAAAGGTAAAACCAAATTTTTATGAAGGTAAAACCAAAGGGTCATAAATTGTCCCAAGTTCTCCAACAGATGTTCTTACAATCACTTATACTTCCTCACTCACACCACTACGAATGGATTAACATGCTAGGTTAGGAGGTACTATACTTGATATTGTAGGGTATATTCTTGGTTTACCTAGGAATCCAAAGAGGTATTTTCCCACGTATAAGCATGATGGTTACAAAACTATTGAAGAACATACAATATATTTTAACTCTAATTTAAAGTTGTTGAATGCTGAGTATGAAGATATTTCTTGCAAATTTTTTCCTTTTATTGGGAAAGATGTTGATTATTATTGGATCCTTAATCTAACACATAAACTATTCACAGTTGGATTGAATTTGAAAACATGTTTCTAGAAAAATTTGGGTAGGTCACAAATCATAGTGTTATATACCAAAATTTTGCTAGTGTAAAGAGAAAATAACCCATAACCAATCAAAACCTTCAACTATAGGTTTTAACACATATTTGGAAGGTTCCCACCATTATACATACCTAATGACACCCGTATCTTGGATACATAAAAAAATGCATTTAACCTTCTGACCTCTATATTTGTTAGAAGAGATAATGTTTCCAATCTTACAATAGCCTATACAGAGTATATCATAGTGGAGAGAAAATTTTGTCCCCAAGTTAATAATTCAAACACCATCCCACTATTTTTCCAAAACATATCAGTTCTAAATCAAATCCCCATAATCAATCACCACTTCAAAAATCTAAATACTAAAATCCCAACATAGGTTTGGTTCCTATGGTTAACAACACACAAATGGTTCCTCCAACATATAATAGCTTTGAACAAGAGGGAATAAAAAAATGGTTTAAAACTTAGAAATGATTTTATTAGTCTATATAGACAAATGCACAACAATGATAACCAAAGAAAAAAACATTTCCTTTTAAATATATAACCACCCTAGACCCAACATCCAAGAGCTTCCTACTAATAACAAGAGTGTTGACATCATATTTATGAGCTTTCCCTTTCTCACTGGTGCACAATACATGGAATTGTTAAACATGGCAAGTTGGAGTGTATTTAATTTTGTAATGTATTTTAATCCATTCACAAAGAGATTGATAAATAGGATCTAAATCCCAAGGACCCAAATGAATCTAGTTCTTCTAAAGTTAGCATTTCCATGGTATTTGATATTATGAATTTTCCTTCCCATGAAAAAATGAACCAAAGAAAAAGACTAAAGAAATCCATGCTTTCCAACAAAACCAAAGGAATAAGTATTCCCTGAGAAGTTAAAAATAGAGATCCTAATACTACCTCCACACCTACACCAAAGGAATATACACCGCCTAACCTAAATGTTGATTAGAATCCATGTCCTTCTAAAGAAGGGGATTCACATGTCATAAATGAAACACCAAACAAATATGGAAAAATTGGTTATAATATTGTTGAGGACATGAAGAAAATAAAAGAAAACGTTTCAATTCATGAGCTAGCCCAAATCACTAAACAAAGATGCTGCTGAAATACCTAACTGATAAACAAATTACTGCCAAGAAAAAGGGGCCTGCACATACAAATGTGGTCCTCTATAAAGAAAAAACTAAATTCCCACATTTCTTACTCATGGTTAAGATCTTTGGGAAGAATGTGCACTATTTTTTTAGAGGATTATGGAGCCTCAACCAATGTAGTTCCTGATGCAATTTGTAAAAAACTAGGATTGCCACCAATAAAATTAGACATGAGTGTGGTGTAATTAGATTAATAATAAATAAGAGTGATAGGTGAATTACTCAATGTATATATGAAACTAGCCTTTGAACCTAAAATTTAACACTTCATTGACATACAAATTGTAGACATACTTAAAGCATATGGGATGTTATTGAGTATGGGTTTGTCTAAATATTTGAATGGATATATGTCTTCTAATTTCTCATACATGTGGTTAACTTAGAGGGATATTGCTAATCAAATCATGATATAAAAAGAGCCAAAGATGAAACACATAATTACTAAGCACAATGCACAAAACAAGACTATGTATTTTATCTCAACTGATATAGGATTATATGACTTAGAAACTTTATTTTGATGGGGCACATTATAAAAAGGTGTTGGTGTAGGAATAGTGCTTATAGATCCCTAGGGTAAAAACCACTTGATTTCCTATCACATTCAGTTCTCTTGCACTAACAACATAATTGAATATGAAGCTCTATATCTTAGATTGCACAAGTTTTACCTCAAACACAATGTTAATGTGTTGAATGTGTATGTTGATTCTAAGTTAGTAATGAATCAAGTGAAAGGTAAATGTTATTGAAAATCGTCATACCTAGAAAATACAAACATAAAACATTAGATTTGATTGAGGCATTTGATGCATTTAAAATTATACCAGTTCCTAGGGAAAAACCCACTTGAAAATATGTTAGAAGCTTCTACTATAAACATGTTACCCATGAATGGGACAAACTAGATTTTTTTTAGTGTAATTAATTCCCTACCACTCTGTACCTGAGAATATGGGGAATTTCCAAGTGTTTTTTGATGATCAACAAATAAATCAATTCTTAAATAGCTTTGATGTTTTTGAACCACAAATCATAGATGAAGAGGAAATAAATTGACTTTTAGGATAAAACAATGGAAACTAATCAAGAGTTGAAAGAGGGTGGTATTTTGAGATTGCAAGATTAAAAAACCTCAAGGGTATGGTGCCACTTGAATGGATATTTAACTAGAATACACTAGCTT
The DNA here is from genome assembly GCA_019776745.2 of Taxus chinensis. Lineage (NCBI taxonomy): Eukaryota > Viridiplantae > Streptophyta > Pinopsida > Cupressales > Taxaceae > Taxus > Taxus chinensis. The sequence goes on along the minus strand of CM034151.1, from coordinate 292,618,744 downwards.
TAAAACATAATTAAAAATAGTCCAATAGAGATGACACTAAATTGATTCATCCAAGGATAGATAAACAACTCCAAAATGTGAACACCAACTTAGCATGTACAAGTGTCGAAAAGTAAATTTGAATTCTCTTATGATTGAGTACAAGGATTTCATTGTATGGTCATAGCCATTTCCTCAGGGATAATTTTGGGATCTATCCTTAAAGTTCCATTAGGTTGGTTAGCATTTATACTTATCAAAGAGATTTCATGTCTAGTATACTTATATTGCACATCTTACATGTTGTCACACCCTTACATTTTTCTTTTGCATCCCTTACATTCATCTTTTAAAACCTCACAATATCACCTTTTCATCCTCTTGCGATCACTCTCACACATAATTTTAACACACTCACACCTTCATCATTTTCTCCCTTCAGCACTTCTGAGTTCCCTCCACCCATTTTGACCTTCTTATTTGACCTCCTCATGCCCACATTTCTCTGTCCAATGACATCAACTGTATTTAATGTTGTATGACAAGAACATTTCCTTATTTGATGGCATCTAGATGGTTGATGATGTAATGTTAACAATTTTTCACAGCCAATGGGATCTAGATGGTTGATGATGTCTCGTTAACAATTTTTCACAGCCAATGACATCGACCATGTTCGATACCATTAGGTACCACCAACTATTAATGTTATCCATAGGATACTTATCCTCTATCGTTGATTGCTCATTCCAAATCTCATATATCATTCATTTGGTTTGTTAACATTGACCAATCTTCCCTTAAAGTTGAGAAGGTATTGAATTTGGTGTTATTTATCTTCTTTGGATTTTTCTCTTGGGAGATTGGGTACTTAGGATATAAAAGCATAGGATTTACACTTTCCATGGTATACTAAACCTTTGGAATCATTGGATTCTTCTAGTAGAATTGTTCCTAAGTATTTTTCTATTCTTTTCTGGTCCCCACATCATCTCTCTCATAAGGTACTACCAACCATGGGAGGGAGTTGATGAACTAATGGTTTCTTCATGCAGGTAATTATCTCTAACCACTCTTGTTCCTTTACTTACATTTCATATTTGGATGATTTTGGATTTGGTCATGCATATATTAGGGTAGGGTAATATATTATTTTCTATTGCATTTTTTTCTATCCATCCTTACCTTGTTATCTTGCACCAATCCTTGTGACTCTTGATTTGCAATCTCATGGATCTCGCTTATAATCCTTGTAAATCTTGCCTAGAAACCTATTATATATTTTACCTTGCTACAATCTTATTTTCAACCTTATTATCGTCACTTTACTATCGGGAGCTAGTTAGATTACACTACCTTATCCTATGTCTAGGCTTTTGAACACAATACCTCCCATAGAGTGTGGATTAATTCCTTCCTAGTTTCATATCTCTATCAAATTGCAATATAAGGTTTACATATTTATGATGGCCCCCATTATTATCCTAGTCTAGAATAGCCCTATAGAGAGATGAAGAGGATTTTTTATCATGCCATTCTTTAAATGCATATAAACTTCTAAACCCGATGTGAATCTTTATCCATCTTCGATTGAATCATCTTAATGTTTCCTTTTCAATATTTTAGTGGTCATCTTCACCATCACTACACTATGGTGAATCTAACATGGATATTACTCCATATTTTGATTGAGTCATATTAATGTTTCTTTTTCAATCCTTTAGTGGTTTTCTTCACCATCACTACACTCTGGTGAACCCGAAGTGAATCTTACTCCATCTTTCAATTGAGTCATCTTCATGTTTTATTTTTCTATCATGTAGTGGTTGTATTCACCATCACTACACTTTTGTGAACCTGACATGAATATTACTCTCTCGTTCTATTTAGTCACATTCATATTTCATTTTTATATCTTATATCTTTCTTAAACCTTTCCTAAATATTTCAAAATCATATTATGATTGTGTCATCATCTCTTAGGGTTTTTCTAGTGAGCCCCAACCCATTTAGATTTTATATGGGATGATCCTCTCTCCCTTATATATCCACCATTAATTATAGTCATTCGTGGTACAATTTTTCACAATCTCATCCATAACTAATTGCCCAATCTAACATGGACAAAGATATACAAGATGATCTTCCCATCTCTTCTCATCCTACCATGGTTGAAGATCCAAAAAAATTATCTTCCCATTTATGATCCATTTGAATTTACCAACTTTAACCTTTATATTTATAACAATTTCTCATATTTTCACCCTCCCAACTACCCTTTATTGGAAACCAATAATTGGGTGCTTCAACAATTTTCCAATTTTTCATCTCACCATACATAATCACGTAAATTTGATGTTATCTGTCACTCAACTAAAAGGCATGATTCCATTCTGAAAATTTTATCTCTATCTCACGGCATCAACCTCCTAGCATAAAATCTTGATGTCATTTGGTAAAATTCAGACCTGTTTGAATCCATCATCTGCCCTTATTATATTGGGTATAATGAAATTTTAAATCCTTCTAATTCAATTGAATTTATTGGTCACCCTAATTACATCAGGTTTGATTTCATCTTAAATCATTCTACCTCAATTGATAGCATTAACCACCCTAGTTACATCATGTTATATGTCATCTTAAATCATTTTTCCTCAAGTAACTACATCTGCCACCCTAATTACTTTAGGGCCAATGCCATTTAAAATCATTCTACCTCAACTAAACTCATTGAATGCCCTAATTACATCATGGTTGATACCATTTTAGTTCATTTTGTCTCCGTTGAATGCATCGGGGAACTGATTCCTTCATGGTTGATTCCATTTCATCTCATTTTGTATCATATAACTATATCAATCATGATGATTTCATCATGTCCAATCTCTTCTTAAATCATTATGTCTTTATTTACTGCATTGGCCACCCAAATGATTCCATCATGGTCGATTCCATTAAGAATTATGATGTTGCTAACTCTATGTTATCTTACATCATCCTTAATTATTAAACCTCTTATTTTATCTAGATTCCCTCTTTGAATCTCTATTATGATTAAAAAAATTGTGTATCCGAAACCTTACACAACCTATAATAATCCATCACCTTACATTTCATCACTTTTTGGGGTATCTTTAGATTCACATCCTCCCATTTCATCACTTTTTATGGAATATATAAATGTATTTCCTTCCCTCATTTCATGTTTTTTGTCATCTCTCAATGCTTACATTCTATTTCTCCTAATATCAGTCACTTCTTACTTATATCATCTTCTTACCTTTGGTGCATATTACAGTACCTATTTTCATTCATCCTCTAGCTTGAGGGCATATAACGATGCCTTCCCTCTCTCACTACCTCAAATTCCAACTAAAAAACTTGTAATCATTGAATCCAAACAAAATCAACTCTAAGAAATATTTGAAGACAAAATACACATATTTTTTAGAGCATACCCCACCAAGGGTATGTTCTCTTTGTGCATTTAGATATGCATGTTACTCTACATGTCAAAAATACTTGAACTCTCCTCTTAATGCATATCTCTCTATTATCTTATCTTTCTCCCTTCCAAATTATATATCCCTTACTATACATAGCTTTCTTTTCTTCTCTTTTTGTTCCTAGTTTGATAAGTTTATCATAGTTTTTCATTTAGCATGTTTTTAATCATTGTTTATATACTAACATGGTGCTAACATTTTATGTTTCTTCTTATACCATCTTATGTTTTCACATTTTTCCATGTTTTCTTTATGAACCCTTTATTTTTATAGGTTGATTAATCCATTTATCTTACTCTCATATCTGTTCCTATACATCCTATCTTATTTTTATAGGCTAATTAGTTAGGTTGAACCCTAGTCTCCTAGTTAGTCCATTTCATCCTTTTATGATCATAATTTTTACAAGATGGTTAGCTTGATGATCTCATCTACCCCTTACCATATTATTGGCATATTAGTTCAATTGATACCTTCTCTTTAAAAATACGTTCCATCCTCATCCTTCACATAGGTTTTTTAGTTTGGTTGATGTCATTTTTTGGAGAACATTATCCGATTTGGGTGCATGTAGTTATATTACATCCTTATCATAGCCATTATGACTATTATTTTGATCGATACTTTTCCTACTAGTACCATCTACTTGGCTTTAGAGATTTACAATCTAATTTTTCCTACCTTTTGATTTTTTGATGGGATCATGCATTTTCACCTTTACGATATCACTACCTACTTTATGATCTATATTTTCACATCTCTTTCTTTTTAGCTTGTGAGTTCGCATTGTAAGACCTTTGAGCCCTCCTCAAAAGCACCCATCCACTATGATCACTTATATTTGGCTCTCTACCTTAGCTAGGCATCCTTTTAGATAGGAATAGTAATGGTCAAGAGTACCATTTTATCTCCTTGAGTCAATTGTGCTTTTTACATCTCAACTCTTGCAATCTATCTACTTGTCTTTTATTCACATTTTATGTGCTCTTGTGTTGAAAGTATCAAATTCATCTTATGTTATATCATCCCTCTTTTCAAAGCACACTCGGGGCATCCCAAGTAATAGATCGATATTCTTCCTTTCTTATCAGGCTCGCGATGGTCATTATTGAGATGGTACTCTTTTCTACAGTGCATTTCTAGGAGTATCTAAGAATTATGGTTTGCCAGATCTCCTTTATAGCATTTAGTTGTTAGCTCTATTGTGTTAGTCATATTTTACACCCATTTGATAAGTCTTTTGAATCCATATGGAAGAGGAAAATTAAAAGCGAAAAAAAACTGTTAATAGCCATTATCAAAGAAAAATCAATAAAAATAAACATAAAAAGGTAATTAGTACAAACAAAAAGTCAATCACAAAACAAAAAAGTCATGATATTACCATATTTAGCGTATATCATATTTTGGCTAAAATCTAAAACTCCATAGTTGGCCTCATCACAAGGCTTGAGGTCTTTGGGGTGTGGTAGGTTTTTGAGTAGGGAGGATGTCTCATATCTATCATGCAATGCTCCTTCCTTCTCACCTCAATACCTAATACTCATAGTAAGCCTATAGCCCCTTAAGTGAGGTCTTGAGGAACAAGTAAAATATCACAGGGAGGTAGAATTCATACTCTCTATCATATACTATCATAGTTGACATGGGATATCCTTATAATTCACTAGTTTTTCTTCAATGATGCCTTTATATTAGGGTTCCTCCACTCCTTGATGTCAAAAGCTCCTAGTCTTGCCCTCTAATTAGCATGTCTTTGTTTTGATAAATAACTTGTTTTCACCTTGGTGGCACCCATTTTCCCTCCCTTTTACATCATTACATCCCCTTGGTGGATAGGTTATATTCTTGGTCACTCCCATCTCCTTTCTATCATTTTCTCAGTCTCTTTTCAAACATGTTAACATTGAGATAGGAAGTAGTATTTAAGGACACTCCCTCATTCTGTAACACACCAAAATTACCAACACAAGAACAACACAGTGAGTGAAATACAGGATAACTTTTTTTTTTGACTTGCTTTGACTCAACACGACACAACATGTCGTCACAAGGTTACAATCAACACTTGGAATCATTTGTTACGGGGAAGACCACAAGGTCAGCACGGAACGTTCACACTTATCAAAGACAATTTATTTTTCTTTTGACAAGACAACATGAAAGTCCAATCCACATGACACACTCACGGCTAGGGCAAGCCACAATAAGAAATGGTTAGGGTTTATTATTTTGGTAAGACACCCTTTAGCTCATGACTTAAGTTTTCAGAAGGAAACATATAGGGTTCGCACAAGTTCATCTCATCAACTAGTAAATTTCTTAAACACTGTGGAGTAGTTCACTTAAAGTCTTCTCCTACTTACAAATCTTAATATATCTTCCAGAAACTAACCATTTGTTTTCCTTTAAGCTTGTTTAAGAGTTCACCCCAAAGGGATAGTGTTCGCTAGTTTAGCTAGGGGTATCAATTTATAAATGTTTACTTCACAAAGGATGTTTTCATTTTGATCACTCATGGAAGTATTTGATTTCAAATAGATGACCTTTACATTTATTTGTTGAATTTAAATTTTTTTATTTTTGTTTAGCTTCTTTAAGGGTTAACCGACTCATTTTACTTTACTTATAAAAATATTGTCGCTAAGTCTTAGAAAGATTTAACTTAACAATTTATTCTCAAGATCAAAGTTTTACAATACTCATATCAATGTAAAGATTGAAGCCATTTCTCACAAGGATAATTTCAAGCTTAACTACACAAGAACAAGACACTTTATTTCACCATTACCAAACAATACAAGGCAAGAGGTCATATCAACTCTCTTTACAAGCAATGTTACACAATTTACAACACATTGGACATTTTTACAAGGAACTTCATAATGGTACAGATGAAACTTTTACACTCTTTTCTTCTAGTCTACTCGCATAATCCATCTGCACAAATATTAACTAAAGTCAGTTCGCAAGAACTGAGCATGTTAAGGCTACACAATGCAATAGTAAGCTAACAATTACAATATCAAGAAAGAATATTCTAAAATCAGAAATGGATTAAAACACAACTCACAACTCCAATATTAATCTCATGAGAGAGAAAACTAAATCATCCAACAAGGAGAAAGTCCAAATACTAGTAAGAACAAAATTACATAAATCAAGGCAAGACCTTATGGGTTGGGAACAAGGAAGTCAAGAGTGTTGATATCTCCTTCATGTAATGCTATGGGTTACGTGATTGGAATCCAAAATTTACTCCATCCAACTAAAGGGGTCCAAGAGAAGACAAAGCGTACTAATTATGATCGTAGGCGCGAAGCAAAAAATGACGTTATCCAATTCTTCCAGGGGGGCTTCAAAGTAATATGGGTTCGATGCCCTTAAAAGAACACAACTATAGTTTTGGTTTTAACCAAGGAGTTTACCACTACCTCCTTATCGGATTTCTTAAAACGTAGTACTAGTTAACCAAAACAAATCCCACTTTTCCAAAAGCGTACGAAAGAGACACAGAAAGGGCCATTATTCTACCAACAAACCCTATCCTAATCGTCAACTTCTCTACATAATATAAGGGAAGACTAAACCAAAAAGTCGTTAATAATTTTTATATAATTCCGACAATGTCAATAAACATTAAAATAAAAATTGATTTCCCTAACAAGGCCACAAAATGGGACCTTTTAGTAACCAAGTTTGAAGTATAAGGTATTCGAGTTCGAAAACAAAGGGATTCGATACGCAGAGGGCAAAACACCAACGATGCCCCAGACTCAAAAGACCTTACCACGAGTACAAGCACAAACCAAGAAACCAACGCACATAGCTATCAGGAAGGTTACGCAGTGCGGTCAGGGCTAGAAGTTCTATGAACTCCTTGCCAAAGGTATAGAAAGATGGAAAATTTTACCCGATCCATGTGGGCTTATCGAGGAAAAGTCTTAGCAAATATCAAACAGATAAATATAACAGCCACCTATGATATTATCACTGAAATCAGCTGTCATCTAACAGGAAACGAGTTCACGAGTCCAGTACCATGGATTCACCTACAACTTTTGTTTCAGTCTAGCTAGTAATAGCTTGCTTGCGACCCTTAATAAAAATTGTAGAGATTTCATTCAGTTTAAACTTACAATGTTTCCCCTTGCTTTAATCAACAAGAGTTTACATCAAGAATAGGTATAGTAATACTCTCAACAACACGTGGAGGCCAAAATAGATGCCAGGTTATCCCTCATCTAGACTAGGTACAACAGTCAACCATGTACAGTTCTAAAACAAACCCCAAATGCCATTTTCTAATCAAACATAAAGTAAGGAATGCCCATAGGCTTAAACAAGTTTCAGACACAACGTCACTATTAATGTACCTTTTAGCAAAACAAGAGAGCCCTAAACAGGAAATGCGTTTTATTCAACCAAAAGAGGTATGTAGGCTTAACCTTCTATTTAGTAACCTTCAATTATAATTACCATCACAGAATTCTTTTTAAAAGAAAGTCATATAAGCAAACAAAACTCAATAATGTTTCCTTCCCTACGAACTAGACTGCATCACTCAATATTGCAGTAACCCATTTAGACAAATATGAAATAGAGTAAGCTATAAGAGAGGAAGGAACATTCCAAGCAAAATCAGCGAAATTGGAATAAGATTTAAAGGAACAACCACACAATCAGGCAGTGATATAAACAAACCACGAAAACATCTAGTCTAGGCGCCATTCAAGAGGAAAGAAAATTCATTTCAAGATACTGAAAGAAGGTAGAAAACTATTACAAGGAGTAGATTTAACATGCCTGGTTTAAAACGCCATCTCCATATGCATATGATTGTTTCAATGCCGTTGCTTGCCTTTAACCCAAAGTGCTTTGCGAGCTCGAGCTGGCGCCACAATTCACGCAGTGAAAAACAGCTACAAACCAACCCCATGTTTTGAAGCTCGGACACGAGACATACTGATTACACCATGCTCCTGGCTCGGGTAGGCATCTACCGTGATGAAAACACAACCTTTTTCCTTCATCAGATTTGGGGACAGCATCAAAATCTCGGTGAAAACATTCACTCTCAACTCTTGTATTTTCTAAATTCTCAGTCCAATTCTCAAACACCTTTCTTATCTATTTAATCATGATTCCACACAACACTAACTCACTCTTCAAAAGAACCTCGAGCCACCCCTTCGACTTCCTAAGTTTGACCTTTCAATCTTGAAAACTCAAGAAGGTCAGTTCACCTTTCCTAGCAAGTTCAAGAGACAGGAATGTCAAAAGACAAGAACTATCTTTTGCACTTCTTCATCGAGCTAGGAGCATTTGAGGGATTTAGAGCTCGATAGAGACTCACTCAGCTTCTCTAACAATGACTCCAAGTTTGAATTTAGAAGCGTGAACAACGTTTGCTTCCCATTATTGAGATATACCTGTCTTTTAGCGTCTACCCGACTGTGATTCAAACTTCAAGAAGATAATGTTGCCATTCTGCAAGATTCCAGAGCTTTAACGTCTTCCTTAAGCTGTTATAGACTCAACTTTTTACCTATTTTCTTGAAAAGCTGATACAGACTTCTGTTACTGGTTCTTTTTTTTTGTGTTTTGAAAGGCTTTGAGCACATCGAGGACCCCCTTCATGTTTGATTATGCATAATGATGGAAGAGTGGCCTTACTCAACAGTTCCATTCTGGTTTGATTAACCAATTTGTTGAAAACCTCAAAACCTAAACTCTGCACAAAAAAAAAAACAACTCATACTGCTTGCTCAACCACTGAGAAACGTATTTTCATCCTTTCCACTGAACTTCGAAAGCTTTGCTTTTCCTTTTGCATTTCAAAACATTCCTGTTACAGCTACTTCAAAAGATTTACTCAACAAAAACAATTGGGACACCTAGTGGCATGTGGGCACTCTAAAACTGTCTTTGAAGTTTTTGGTTTGATAAAACAAATTTATTCAACAACTTCCCAGAAGCACTTTCATTTATGGTTACAGAGGACAAATTTTTCCCAGGATCACTCTCAAAGGGTTGCTCTGAGAAAATATCCTGCTACCTTCCTCTCCCAAGACATTTTCTTCCAACACTGCATAGATCTCTGTGCCTGCGGGTGTGATCTGTCACCAACCCAAAAAGCATGCACCATTTTATTGGCCTAACTAATATACAGCAAGTTAATTCCTCTATCCCTCATCGATCTCCTAAAAGCTCTTGCAAAGCAAAATGTGCTTCATGAATATTCTGACATGATACAGATCCACGCCTAAGAGATTCTCTTCCATGCGTTACAGTGTAAAAACAAGTAAAGTCTCAACAGAGAATCTCTGTAATAAACTTCATCGGTCTCCTGGCAACACTCTCACTGTCACTTAATCGATTTGATAAAAACTATCTTGAAGGAAAATCCCGAATTGAGGATGCATTCTAACTGAACGGATAACAACAAAGCGGACAGCCTGCACGTTGGAAGCGCTCAAGACAGCTTCTTCTGCAACCGCTGCAAGATTTGCACAACTGAACACGACTGGTCGCGTGCAAGAAGAACGCCAGGATCTACACCACGGCTCCCTGCCCCGCCCTGCAGCAGCTGTCGCCCATACTCTCTCTGGAGGCCGCTGATCTTCTCTGATAAGTTACCTCTCTACCCTGTAGCTGCTGCATATCACCAAAAGCTTCCTCACAGCACTTTCCAAGGAGAATTTCAGTTCTGCAACCCCACTGAGACTGCCTGCACAACACGATTGAGAATCCACAGTCCAGAACACGGTGTAGCAATTCATCTGTCGCAACATCTGAAGGAGCACAAGCAAGCATTCGTGTTCAGGGCAGGAAGGAGGCGTCTAGGAGAAAACGTGAGAAAAGGAACTTGACAGACAGATTTCAATGCCTTCTCAACCACTCAACATGCAGGCAATCCATGGGAGATCTCACGCAGTCCGAGAGGAAGAAAAACAGGTCAAACAAGAAAGCAAAAGATTTGCAAATCAGGAAATCGGTGGGTGCGGCCACCAGCAAGGTTTCCATCATGTCAGAAAATTAATTTCTCCATCCTCCACGCCAAGGAGATGATGTTGACCGAGTCCAGGTAGGCTGGGGGGGGGGCATTACACATTCAATCTTTACTTGAGTATCTTTTGTATCTCTTGGATTTCATGATGTATTCTCCGATCACTATGTTACTCTAAATATTGCCAATCGACAAAATCCATGTTAATTCCCGAAGCCATCTCTCAGTTTTTCTTCCTATCTATATTAGGAGTTCTGGTGTTTTAATCCATAGTGACCTTTTACTATACATGACTACTAGTATGGTTGATACCTTTTCCTGACGAGCAGGACCACATCCTTTATATTGCAGGGTAGTTAGTTTGACACTCTTAGCTACTTTCAAACACAACCCTACTTATTAACTTATTGTAACCATAATGACTTATTCACTCTCTCCTCTTCTCATGAGCTCACTCCGTATTCTAGGGTTTATTGTTTATTTATCTAAAGTATCTTCTAGTTTGTCTTTTCAATCGTGCTTGGGTTATCATAGTATCTCTTTCTACACTTTGGTGATTCACTGTATGGCCACACTCATGGGAAGTAAAGTATACATGTAGGTATGCTTTATTTGATTTCATGTTTTCTCTATTTTCTTTTTTGCGAGTCTTTTTCATTAGTTTGATTTTATTGTCGCATATTTTTTCCCAAATGCCATCTCATGTACACTTTTGTGGTTTGCAGTGATCTTCAATTGGGGCATATGTATACACATAATTTTTCACTTTATTGATTTTTTTATTCCCATGCATCATTGGTGCATTAAATTTCCCATAGTGATGTCCTCAAAGATGCTACCAAGAGCAAGGAATAACTAGAAACGGTTACATACATCCTTTGGATTGCGTTGGGCAAGTCAACAATGTTACTTATGTGATAACTTTGATATGTCGTAAAATCATATCACATATCTCGCATGTTTTCAAACTCTTACAATCATTTTTTTCATCCTTTACAATTGTTTACAACCTCCTTATGAAATCACCTTTTTATCCTCTTGCAAACACTCTCACACCTACTTTTCAACAAACACTAAATCCTTCATCATTTCCTCCCTTTAGCACCCTCTAATTTCTCTCCACCCAATTTGACCTCCTCATTCCCCATATTTTGTCTCTTCTTTGAAGAACATTGACCCATGGTTGAATGTCGTCTAGTGAGTAGATTTCCTTATCCAATGAAAGTAGATTCCTTACCTGATGAAATTGACCACAATCAATGCGGTTGAGTTAATAGTTTGTCATAACCGATGGCAATGAACATGTTTGATATCGTAAAAAAAGAAAAACTATTAATGTTATCCCTAAGCTATTTATACCCGGTAGTTGGTAGCTCATTCTAGATTTCATCCATCACTCATTCAATCTACCAGCGCTTGCTAATATGCCCTTAAAGCTTGGAAGGTCTTGAGGTTCATCTTATTTTCTTCTTTGGAGCTCATAATTGGAGTATAGGGTACTTATTATCCATAAGGATAGGAGTTATATTAGCCATTGTCTACTAAGCCTTTGGAGTCATTAAACTTTAAGTAGAGGTGTTCCTGGGTCTTCTTCTATTCATTTGTGGTCCCCCATATCAACTCTTTCATAAGGTTTAACTGATCCTAGGGGAATTTAATGCGTCAATGGTGTCTGTAAACAAGGGAAACACTTAATAATGGAGGAAAACATGCAATGAAATGCAAACCAAATCCTTCACATTTCCTTACAACCTTGGATGAGATGGTTGAAGCGTGGAGTGAAGTACCAAGCTTAATGAATCTCGTTAATAGATTATATGTGGATGCTCCAAATATAACTCTAAATGGAAGTATGATTGTGCTACGAGAAAATGGACGAATGACGAGATTGATTTATGAGATTTTTTATCAAATGAGCAGCCTAACGGCGTATGAATTCGAGTGGCACATTGATAGAGTAACACTGCAAATGCCTTAAGCTTTCAAAGATGTATTTGTGAGGAGATGAGCTTCTTCTTTATAGTTGAAGGAAATGCCATGAATTGAGAATCAAGATTTGATTGAGTTGTAGGTGAATGAATGCATTTTCTTGATTTAACATGTTGATTTGGTCTGTACAGTTGGCTTGTTTGAATAAGAATTAAAGAGGCTTTTAATTTGAATAGTCGGCTCTTGAATTCTTCAATTGTACGTGCAATTTAGCTTCCTCTTTTGTAGGGTTTTAAAACTTGAGTGAGCTAGTGAAGTGGAGATGAGTGGATATTTAATTTTTATTTTGTGTTAAATAGCTAATTAAATTAGCTAAGGAGTGCATAATGCATGCTTTATAGGTTGTAGAATTAATTAATTAATTCTAGTGGGATGTGGATGAATATAATTAATTATAATGGGATGTAGATGCATATAATTAATTCTAATGGAATGTGGATGAATAATGATCCAAATAGTAATGTGCAAAGAGTAGTGTGTATTTTTAGGGTGTCTAAAGTATCTTTATGTAGGTAAATATCTCTAACATTTTTTTTTCTTTACTTTCAATTCATATTTGGATGCGTGTGGATAAAATCATGCATAGATTAGGATAGGGTAGCATATTATTTACTAGTGCATTATTTATCTATTGGTTCTTACTTTATTATCTTGCATCACCCTCGATCCTTGTGACTCTTGCTTTGCAATCTCTTGGATCTTTCTATTAGATGTATGTTTTTAGTGTTCACATGTTGTGTGTTAGTACATTGTATGTAGTGTAATGAGCTATAATAACAACTCATATAGGTATGGCGTGCTATAATAGTTGCTAAAAATAATGAGATGTAAGAGAGATACATTACATTCTATAGTTAGAATGTGATTATAGGTAAGTTGTAACTCGTGTTATTATTAGACACAAGAGGTTGAAAGTGACAAGTGTTGACTCCTTTGTAGGAAATCATTGCACTATATATGTAACCTCTCTCTATGAATATCAATCAACATATCAAGCGTATTTTGTGTTAAATCTTTGTGTATAACTCTACCAATCTTGTAATTTGATATCAAAACGATTTTTTTAAAATATGAAGCTTTAATTTGTCGAGTCCCAGGGCAGCCACATTCCTTTTTGTCTCGACAGATAGGAGTTTTAAGTGAATAAAGCAAGGTATTAATGCAGGAATGATCTCTAGTGCATCCCATTGAAGACTTTTTCGACATTTAAAAAGTCTTCCCATAATTAGAAAGGAAGATGTTGAAATATGTGCGAGTTCAACATGATTATTTCTATAGTGCAATCTTCCTTTGTGTACTTTTGAAAGCACTTATATTACTCTGCTCAAAGTTGAGTATCCTCCATTCATCTGTTATATCTGGTGCATTCCAAACACTTACTCCTGGCATTGGCAATTTCAACACTTGGCCTGAGATCTATTTGGAAATCTTAGCTAATCTTACTGACATTGGAAGAAATAGTTTATATTAGCATGCATTTGATGCATTTGATTTGTCTCCATGGACCACATGCACGTGGACATCATCCTTTGACAAAGGATTCTAGGAACGTCTGGATACTCGAGGTATAATGGCAATATATGAGATTATAGGGTAAAAACAAGTGATATTAGGATTTGTCTTGATGTTATAGATATGTCCTTCAAAAGTTATATATATATATATATATCTATATATATATATATATATATATATATATATATATATATAACACTTGTAGAAGTTAAAATTGGTAGTCATTTTTTAGGTTAAAATTTGTAGTTCAATCAAGTCAAGTAAAATATGTCATTGTAAAATCTCATTAGTTAATTTTGGTTTAAAAGTTAAGTTGTGAAAAACAAAGTTATTAAATTTACATCTTCAATGTTTCAATATGATTTTAGAAGAAAAGAAATGAAAAATTGAAATTAAAGAGTTTATGGTTTTGTTATCAGAAGTCCATATAGATTGTATGTAATATGTTAAGTTGGACCTAATAGTCATTTTGTGTCGTATCCATTAGACAAAGAGTTGTATGTTGTCAAATAGTGTTATTTTCAAAAATTGAGTCACTCTGTGTATCGTAGAAGTGTAAAAATAAATTAAAAATACAAAATACAAAAAATCCCCATTTGTACAATGGAGGTTGGAAACTGCTAACGACAGGACCACACATTTGATATACTGGCTTGTTTTTTGTGTATTCTCATGTTTTGTGTGGTGTGTAGAACAAGCCCCTATTGCAAACAAATGAATAGGAAAGAAGATGACTAGAGTGATTTTCTATTGTTGTACTTCTATAGTGATTGATCAATGAGAAGCCCTAATGGGAATTGAAAGTGAGAATGATTGAGTTCTCATATGTAGGTGATCATTGGAAGTGAGGTTGGCTAGCAAAAATCTCAACATTCACTGGAATTGAAATTGTGATGTTGCATATATGGGTGACCTTGTGTGACAAATATCTAGAATAACATATTATAGTCCTAAAACATGTATGCACATATGTTTCTATTTCCAATTTTCCCATAGTGTGATTACTCCCCATGTTTATGCTAAGGGGGGGATTTTAGAAATATCTTGTTAGTGTTCACATGTTGTGTGTTTGTATATTGTATGTGGTGCAATGAATTGTAATAACAAAACATATAAATATTACTTGTTATAATAGTTGGTCAACATAATGGGGTGTGAGAGAGATACAATACGTTCTATAGTTAGAATGTGATTATGCGTGAATTGTAACTCGCGTTATTTTTAGACATGAGTGGTTGAAGGTGATAAGTGTTTACTCCTTTGTATGAGATCATTGCACTATATATGTAACCTCTCTTCACGTGAACATCAATCAACATCTCGAGCTTATTTTTTGTTAAATTTTGTGTAAGGCACTACAAATGTTGTCACTCTCTTGTAATATTTGTGATACTTTCCTAGCAACCTATTGGATCCTTTAAATTGATACAATAAGATTTCCAACCTTATCATCGCCGCTTTACTATCGAGGGCTAGTTACACGCCACTACCTATCCTAGATTTAGGCTTTGGAACCCTATACCTCATATAGTGTGTGGAGTGGCACTTTCCTAGTTTTGTATCCCCCTCAACTTACAATTAAAGGCGTGTATATTTAGTATGGCCCCCTTTATTATTCTAGTGTAGAACACCCTTGATAGAGAGATGAAGAGGGTTTGTTATTGGGCCATTCTTTATTTTCATACAACCGCCTGATATGTCCCGCGCAATGTTTCTTGAATTTGTGAGGTGTTATCCTTTATGCAAAGTTCCTTTCCCAAGTTGCACCACTTTGTTAGCACTCGCGATGGTCTTCTCATGATGTTGTATATTATATATTGTTGCAAGACTTTTTCCTTCAACTCCTCAATAGTATGGTGAGTTGCCTTTAATCATTTTGGTCACATTCTGAAGCAACGTTTCCTCTAATGCCTTCTTCTATTGATTCAATGGATTTGTATATTTTTTCTTCAATTAGTGGCATCTTCTGTGTCACCTTGCACTCGAACTTGTTCCTTCATTCTTGTTAGGCCACAAAAAGTTGTTACTGGTAACTTCTAATCAATTAATGCCTCGAGTCATTCCTACATCACAAGAACATTGTGATCACCTTGGAGCTCATTGGCATAGCTGAAGTGGTTATAGAAGTTAATGTTTCCACCCAATGTCAACATGCAAGTGGGTGCTAGCATGAGTACTCACCACTAAAGGATCTAACTACAAAGTGAAGTTCAAAATCCAATGCCCAATCCAATATCCCAGATTTTCAGTGATGAGGAATAATTTGCCACTTTTCTCTAATAGATTTTGACTTTCTTTACAAGTCTTCTTGCCTCCTTTCTTCTTTTTCTCTCTTCTTTGTTCTCTACTTTTCTTCTATAAATAACAACTTGTTGTATCATCTATACACTTGGCCATTTTGGGAAATGTTTTACTATTTTTAGGCTCTTTAATGTGGCTTTTAGTTGTTTCTTCTTATCTCTACTATCTTAGCCTCTATGTTAATGAATGTAATGTGTCTAGGGTCTCTTTTGTAGTTTAATATAGTTTTGCATATTTTAAGAATTGGTTGATTTGTTGAGACTTATATCGATTCTACTTTTATTTCTCTTATTGTCTTTCCTATTGTTTAATATGTGATAAATTTATGGATAGATTATACTTGCGTTTGCTCAATATATTGTGTTATTCTCAAACAAATAGTGAAAGAAGATCCATGTTTATCTCTCAATGCATTGCCCTTCCCCTTTATGTCATTCTTCTTCTCCCTTGTTCCCATGTGGTGTTAGAGTAAGTAGATTAGTTATAACATTAGGAGTAGAGATAGACGAGAACTAGCTCTCTCTGGAGGTTTGCTTCACCGCACAAGTCCCACACTTGTAAAGCAATCACATGTTGTGCTAATAGAAAACTTAGTTTTCATATGGAATGCTTTCAACCTCCAACAATTAGCCTAAAGGTTCTAGAATATTCTTATTGTTTTGATGACACCCTAACTTTATTAATAGCATGTATATTTTAAATAACATCGTTGGTTTCTTGGGAAGGCATGAAGTGGGCTAGAAGTTCCAACTAGCCTACACTTGTTATGAAAAATTGATCTTGAGAAAGCATATGGTAAAATTGAATAGGCGTGCATGATTGCAATGCTTCAAGCATTAGCTTTGTCAAAATTTTAAACATAAAAACATACTTTGTTGATGTTTTTGTTTGTCTCACCATTAATATACATCAATCTAAGTGGTATGTACTTTTCAAATCAACTAGACAAGGTTTCTCGTTTGCCTCTCCACTATATATTCTTGATGAAGGGTTTGGCTATTTACTAACCAATCATGCCTACAAAGGCATTGTCAAAAACATTCATATTTCAAGAGATGCAAGATCTTAGTTAATAAATGGACATTTTGTTGGTGACGCCTTTCTCGCTCTTGTTAAGTAGGAAGACTTGGTCTTACTAGAATTGAATGTTCAGGTATTTTCTACCTTACATCAAGCTCAAGTATGCAATAGGGCAAGACTCGGTATTATAAGAAAATTTTCACCCGCATCCCTACTTAGTTTGGTAGATTGGGATGGAAATGGATAGACAATGGAGAGTTGTTCAAGGTTTTGGGCATTCCTTTGCATTACAAGTCCCTACTTCATATCTCTTTAACTATTCCATCAATAGGATTGAAAACAATATCTCATAGTGGACCAAATCCATTTCCCTAACATATGAATATTAAGTTTGTGCAAAAATGTGTTCTTCTACCCATGTTTACTACTCTTCAAGTTGTTCTTTATTTATTGTGGCTTACAAAAAGGCACAAAACTTCTCAGAGACTTTCTTTGGGCCAAATTTGGAGGAGGCAAGGCTTCCAATTTGTAACTTGGGACATCTAGGGTATGCCTAAAGGGGTTAGGGGGATGCACATGATTGATGTAAAAATACAAGGTTGTGCCCAAATGCGATGTGGATTATCAAATCTCTCAAGGGCAAAGAAGACTGGAAAATTCTTAGTAGGCATGGCATTGAGTGTGATTGCCCTTAGGGTAGATTGTAGAGAGGTGTTCGCCTAACTTGCATCCTCATTGCCTATGTGCCTATTAAGATTGTGAGCCGTTTTTTTGCTAAGGCTTTATAGAAAGCTTGGGTATTCATCCAACCATGGTAGTGGATGGGGACATTTTTTGTACAAACTTGGATGTTAATGACCAATATCATTTGTGATCTCCAATCTAATTCAGCTTCCATGTAGAGTCCCTCTTGTCAAGGTTTCCTAGATGAAATGAATAAAGTATTTTAGGTGAGGCGTTTTCTCTATCAATGGTTTGTTTTATCATGTTTATTGCACCTGCATTCATGGACCTACGTTCAAAGCCAAATACAAACTTATATGCAAAGATTTTGAAACATATTGTGAAATTAAAACAAGTCGAGGAGTTTTTGAAAACATTTTAGCTACTTTAACCCCATGTGGAGGGACTCTACATGGTAGGTTGATACTCCTTTTGTCAAATAATTGCTTATGAATGGCTTTCTATAAACTTTGTATTGTATGAACAATCAATTGAAAGATGGAATTATGGGTTCCAAATTGTATGGAATGTCATTGTTGAGGTCAAGAAAGCTTATTTTTCTTGGTACTTGTTGTACTAGGCTTTGTCAATTGGAGAGACTTCAAATTTTATCCCAACAATAAAATCAATCAATTTAATTAATAATTAAATAAAAAATTAAATCAATTAACTAGAACCGACAATCATATCAAAATATTTAATTCAATGATTAAACCAAGAAGGTAACTACCAACAAGACTTAAACATAAAATCCTATACGTAAATTTTGATACGATTATGATTGGCATAATCTCAAATCCATGCTTGGCCAACCTATCATTTGCACACTCAATACACTCATCAAAATGTTCAATCCCAAATATATAGTTGAAGCAACAAAATATACTCAAATACTACATCGTTATGATAACCACACCATAATTACATGCAGAGTTTATTAATGAATGAACATTTCATAATGACATTCAAAATGATACAAGACATATAACATCAACAAAAGGGATAAAAATATGAATAGTATATAATGCTAGGTCTTCTAGCTATGTCTCCAAGGTGAGTAAGTGAGCTCAAAACAATGTCGGGAACAAGATACAATTATATGGTCATGCCAAACCACTAAAGACATACAAGACGGCACCTAATGTCTCAAATGAGTCTCCAAAAAAAGTCTTAACACATGCAACAAGACTTTTCTTGATGTTCCCGACTTGAAATTTTATTATTTTAACTACAAAATATGTACCCCCTTCTCGTACAAGAAGTATTTGTTCCTTTTTTTAAAAGTAATATAGGCTTTACAATTTCAATATTAAAAGAAATGATATAACTTCTTGTCTTGACCAATTGTTCAAACTCTAGTTATGAAATGGCCCTTCACTTTCAGCTATCATCACATTAATGGAGCCTGCTCAAGTATTGGCTCCTCTCAGCTAAAGCTCTGCTACATGTAAAATATGATCTTCCATGTATACATGCCTTCAAAGTTAAAAATAATGTGACATGCACGAGTATTGTATAAAGTCAACAATCCTAGGCTAAGGGACAAGACCTCGGGGTTTTCAAATGAAAGCAGCAGCAGCTGATAGCCTGATTCATTACGGTGTGTTTATTTGCAAAAAAAGAATGCCCTTGCACAGACCCAATCTTGATTCTGACAGTATTTTTCGGACAATTTAAGCTGCATCTGTAATGTCTTATACGATGTAAATTGCAGCCAGGTTCACTTGTCCAAATGTGCATTGCATTTTGTTTACATGCGGGAACCTAATTATAAATTGCTTAGCAAACAAGGAAATGAAGGAAAGTGGATTTACCAACAATACTTGTGTATAACCTTCATACCAACAAGAAATAGTAGTGCATACCTTCAGCAGTTGCAAATCAGCTAAAACCTTTTTGCCATGGATCAGGCACAATGCAGAAGTCTTTCTGTGGGTCGTTTGCATTGGAAAAGAACTCCCTTCACGATGATACCTAGGTAATTAGGGAAGATGGGAAAAAAATATGGAAAATTATACAATTTGTTGCAATTTTTTTCATTTGGAAAAGGTGGAACTCTACTTTTATGGGAGATCAATCTCCTTGTTAGAAAAGCTTGGCTCCTTTAAACAAACTTAGCTGAATACATTTTAATATTTATCTATGTTTGAGGCTTTTAAGAAAGATGTTGACTCTGCAAACTTCTTGAAAATGGCGATGCTAAATGCCCTTGCCTATGTGGGGCGGGACTTCTCAAATACAACCCTTTAGTAATTTTTTGGCTTTATTGATGTAAAATAGAGCAAAGTTCGAGAAAAGAATGTAAAAAGCAATAGAAAGTCATTCTATTCTTAAAAAATAAAACATAAATCAAAGGTTATTTGGGCCCAGACATCAACCGGTGAAGAATCCAAACAAGTTAGTAACTTGGGGAAAATTCTCAGCAGTTCATCAACTTCAGGAATGGATACAATTTGACCGAATGAATGACGCATAACAAAAGTGTTGTTGAATTGCCTAATAATTTGATAAATAATTATGAGAAACTCAACATCTAATTCAAAGAAATAATGTTATACAAATATATGAGCCATTGAGCCCTTAATGGATGTGCAAGATGTAAGTCACTTGGTGCCAGGTTACATTTACATTTAGTGTCGTCATTCATTATGATTTGGCCTAGTGCTAACTGCCAAGTTACAACAAAGCATCTCAATTAAATTCCCCAAAAACATAAATTTCACCCTTACTAAAGCAGATAAAACACGGTGCTTCCTTGAGATTAGGATAAAGTTTCTGTACAAAAGAACACTGATATCATCCAGCAGAATTGGTGGTACTGACCACAAAAATAATCCCTCTGCCGTAGCTTTGTCCGGGGAAATTATCAAAATGAAACATATGACGTTCAACATTGATGAATCAATTCTGATCTGATTTACGAGAGGATCCATTGCTGCTAAGTGTCTGAATAATAGCTTGCAAAACCTTGATTTCACCATCTTTCTTTGCAATCTCCTCTTGCTTGGCACGCAACTCCTCCATGTGTATTTTAAAAACCTCTGAAATGTGAAAAAAGCGGGCTATGAAATAAAATTTAAAATAGGTAACTCAGGTCACTGATCAGAATTATGCTGCGGAAGCTATTAATTATTTCTGTTAAGACCGGAGTCCTTCACAAACATATCTCAAACTTCAATGGAAACTACAAAAACTCAAAGGTAATCAATCCAAACAATCGTGTTCCCACTTCATACACTGATGCTACATGGTTGAAAGAGTTGGTCAATTTTTTAAGTTTGAAAATCTATGGTCTCGTTTGCATTCAGACCTTCCAAGGACCATGTATATCCAAAGCCACTAAGGGAATAGCATAACTAAAAAGAAAATGAATAGCCATTGTCTTGGCTTCCAATGTAAAACACAAGGAGACCAATCCTTTCTAAAATTATTTGCAACTTGAACGCTACGACCACCTTCAATATGCTATTACATGAAATTTTGCATGTCACACGATTCATGAACATACATATAAAATTTTAAGCATGTTGAATGTTTTAAACTTTACCGAATACTATATTTTTTAGGCATTTTATCTTTTATGCTTTTATACACTAAAGTCTAAAACTGAGTATTACGTTTTTTTTTAATAATATAGTGTATGGACGTTTCCGTTTCGTTTTGTTTTGTTTCCGAGGGTTTTCTGCAAAATTTTCCGCATTTTGGACCCATTTCGGTTTCCGTTTCCTGGAAACTTAGGAAAAACAGAAATCAGCAAGCAAAACAACTAGTATAAAGGATACTTTTGCTAAGAACAATAAGCTGAAAAATTCTGCTTGTAGGTGACTGAAGAGGGGCGTATGAAATGCCATGAAATGGATTGTGCTTTGATTGAAGAGCACCACAAAAAAGACTCTGCTTTGATTGAACAACATATGCTAACGAAAATTCAAATGAAGAGATGCCGATCAAAAACTGAAGAGCAAAAGATTACTGTGCAATTGAGTTTAGTTTCAGGTTTGAATTCAATTGGACAAGCAACGATGAAGATTAGTGAATAATTTTCAAATGAGAGGCGACCCTTCTAATTTCTAGTAGTCGTGTTGGCTTGGGACCATAAAGATGCAGCTGCAATTTTTTGTTTTCTCTATGTACTCCTAATGGCTTTGGTAATAAAAAAAATGATCATCAGCGTCAATTTGTACCAATGCTTTTAAATCCCAACAACTTCTCTTATTTGCATTTTTTAGCATCATCCTTTATACTGCTTGCGTGCTTCTTAATCCTCATTATCATCATGTGTAGTAGTGCTCCTCTCACAGTCTTCATTGCACAGTTTCATTTTTAATTTCACATGCTTGCCAATAGACTGGACTAAATACTCCGTGCCATAAACTTCTCCCCAAAGAAAACAAAAATGGCAGTTCAAAATGTACAAAAACCTTAGAAAAAGTAATAGCTTTCACATACAACCCATAGGAACAACCATTTTACACAGAAATCCATCGCAGTTATATTGATAAACAGTAGAATGAGCAATTTTCCTAAGAAGCAGAGGGCTGCCTATGAAGAGCTGAATGAACATGAAGCTGAACACCAATGAACCTAAAAGCATACCATTAACACTACATTCACAACTATGTGCTAAAGCAGATGGAGTGATTGAAAGATGTTGCCAGCTGCATTAGCAATTTCACTTAAAATATCAGCTTAATTATTGAAAGTCATTTTCAAATTTAGAAGCAGCTAGATAATCTTTAATACAATGCGCATGTTCAGTTTCTGGTAGAGATGTACATGGAATGCTAGAAGACCTTTAAGTTTTTAACAGATCTAGAAATTTTCTTCAAGAACACACTCACAACGGGACAAATTTAGTTTTGGAATGACTCGTAGCTGCATTTATTTTGTCAAATGCAATATGGCTGTTTGCATGTATGTATCAAAAATTTGGGTTGATCAAACAATTGGCTAAAACTCTTTTTTTGTAGGAGTATGCATTTCAGGTTTTTTATGTTCCAATTTCTAGGAGGCATTCTTGCCAATGGATTATGATTCAAGACGGGCATTGAAAATCGTCCTTGCATGTGCATCAAATACTGTTCAATTAGCATTGCGAATTTGGTATGATCTTCAAGAGTCAACTAATATTTGGCGCATATCAAAGAGGCATAAGCTATAGTCATTTCTCACACCAGACTCTAATGCAGAGAAAGAAGACATGGATATGGAGATTCATACAATCACTAGCAAGCAAGAAAGTCTAATTCTTGAAACGGATTTATCAATTTCTAAATGGGAAGGTAGGATTCAAGGAAAGTGGTATATAAAACCATGTTCCTTGCATTGGTAGAGCCATAGTTAGCATACTTGTTGAGTACTTGCCGAGTCGGCGATTAATCACCACTTTTTAAACCAAGCAAGTAAACTCCTGTAATACTCACCAAGTCCTCCAAATGAGTTTTCCCAAAACTAACTAGTACTCGTCACTTATACTCGCTAAAAACTTAGTGTGTTTCCCCTCCGGACTCGCCACACATAACTGGAACGTGGAAAAAACATTGTTTTTGTCTTTTAAAAGCCCCCTCCCCCCCCAAACTTTGTAAGCACACAACTATTGAGCATCCTTCGACTAATTTGAAGGGATTTTATAGTGAATTAGAAAAGCAGATTTGAAAATTTTCATTTGGAGATTTAGTTTTCTTCCCCTTCTTGTCAAGCATGTAAAGTTCTTTTATATTGTTAAAATTAAGTTTCCAAACATAATTTGCAAATTTGCATGCATTACATTCAATTTTGATAAAAATTTTAATTGTCATTTATGCTAGTTTATCATCATTAATGAGCAAAATTGCTGGAATGTATTTTTTAAAAAAATGTCTTTATTCTTGTTTGTAGAGTTTACAATTACAATTACAAAGGGTTTCCTTGTACTTAACAATTGAATGCTCTTTTTAAAAAAAAATTTACAATTAAATTACAAATTTAAGGTTTTAAAAAAAATAAATAAATTAGTTTTTGTATTTGAGCACGATGCAGGTTACAACTTCGCATATAATGGCATCCAGCTCCGCATCAAGTTCAACATTAGCAGCAAGAGTGTTCTTGCTAATTCTCGTACCGCCGCTTGGAAGTATGTTGTACATAGAGTGGTTGGGGGGACTGTGATTTGCAATTTTTGCAGGAAGATGGTTTCTAAAGACATCGATCTGTTAGGTTGTGGAGCTTGTTTTCATGTGTGAAAGTGTTGAAGATTGTACACTAAGAGTACTGTACACTTTTCATGTATCCTTGTCGGGGTTCGGGGGCGCAGCCCCCCAAAATTTTTTTTTAGGCGTAAATTTTTTTTTGGCCTCGAAAAATGCACCCAACATATCGGGAAACGTGCTCTTCTCATATGGGCGAGTTTTTGACCCATAGGTTTATGGGACGGGTTTTGCCCGTGGTTTTGATACCCACGGTTTTGTAAAACTGCTTAAGCAATTGTCTATTTATATGGTCTTATGCATATGATAGAAGTACAAGCAAATGTATTGCAGATGTGTTTTGAATTCGGGTGTGAATTCTGTAGAGTTTGTTGAGCATAACTCCAAATGGATCTGGGTATTGTATTGAGAGAGTGGTGGCTTGTAATAAAATCTGAGCAAGTGATTCTTGGTGGACGTAGCCCAAATTGGGTGAACCACGTTAAATATTGTCTCCTTGTGTTGTGTTATTTTATTCTGCAATTTTATTTCAGATCTGTAATAATTTCTGCATATTAGTTTCTACTGTTGCGATTCTGTGAGGGATTATTCTGCTTATTTTATCCCTTATTTCCTAACACGATCGCCTCAAGTACCATTATGTATACATTTTTTGCCACATCGTCAAGCCATGTCCTACTGCTACGGAAGAGGCAAAATGAAAGACGAGGGAAAAGCTTGCATTGTTGGATGAGAAGAAATTAAACAGAGCAAGGGTGAAAGCAACCATACAAACACCCATTAGCACTAAAATGTCAGCGGAAACAAAGGGAGATGTAGCAATACTTGTGGGCTCTAGTTGTGGTCCATAGCCACAGGGCACATCCTCTCCGTCGAGTTTGAGAAAAGCCCAAATACATAATTTTTTTGTACCTAAAAGCATACCTAGGGCACAAGCTCTGATGTAAGGTACGAGTTGGAACAAAGAGATGCACGAGGAAGCAAATAAGTTGTGTACAGATTTCTAGTATTATAACCTTCCCATCGATGTGGCAAAGAGTCTATATTGACAGTATTTGGTGACGGCATTGATAGTTGTATGGAAAGGGTATAAGCATCGTTTCCAAATGCCTTAAGTGGGAGGTTGTTCCAAGGTGCAGTTGTAAAGGAAAAGTCAATTGTGGAAGATCAAAAGAAGCAGTGGCGAAAGTTTGGATGCACCATTCTTTCATATGGGTGGACGGCTGGAAAGAACACACCTCATCAATTTTTTGGTGGGTTTAAATGATGAGATGGTTTTCTTGAAATCAACTGATACCTTTTAACACAATAAAGAATGCAAAAAAATGAGACTTATGTTGAAGCAAATTTTGTAAGAGGTACGCATCAAAAATGTTGTGCAAGTTCTCACTAACAATGCAATAGCATATATGGTGGTTGGGAGACTACTTTAGGAGAGACATCCATCACTTTTTTGGACTCGTTGTGCAGCCCATTTCCTTGACCTTCTTTTAGAGGACAAGCAAAATTGATTAGGTAAAATTGGTTGCAAAAGATGCAAGAAGTATAACAAAATACATATATAATCACCCTTGGATTCTCAGCTTGATAAAAGAACAGACCAAGGAGAAAGAGTTTGAGCGAACGGGTGTCACGAAGTTTGCAACTAACTTCCTAACGTTGCGAAGTATTTCTAGTTTATTGACACCATTGAAGCAAATGTTTGTGAGTCAAGCATGGCAAGACTCGCCATATTCAAAGAAAGTCGATGGAGAGAGGACCACAAAGACAATTTTTTATGTCTTTGTAAAGAGAGAGAAAGAGATTATCAAGGTAACTTCAAACTTCAATATAAATTTCAAGTCGATTCCTTTATTTTCATTTTTAAATGTATTGTTATTTACTATATTTGTAAGTTTGCAACTTTAAAGCTTAATTTGTTTATAAGTGTTGGAGCCATTGGCGAGGGTTTTGTGCTTAGTTGATAGGGAACAAAACCCAATGGGGTACAATTATGAGGCCATAGATAGGGCCAAGGAGGCCATTCAAAACTATATAGGGGGTATAGCCAAATTTAGTCCCTTTTGGCAGCTAATTGTCAGAGGTGGAACAATCAACTCCAACTCATTCATGCAACGAGGTACTACCTCAATTCCCAATTTTTCTTCTTTGATGGCTTCACAAATGTTAGCGGAGAGGTTATAGAGGGTTTGTCAACATGCATTGAGAGGATGACACTAGAGGTTGAGGTGAGGGACATCATTATTTTAAAGTTGCAGAATTACAAACATATCAGGGGGGAAGCTATTTTCATTGGCGCTAGCTATCCAAGGAAAATCCACCCAACCACCAGGTAATAAAAATTAGAGTATTTACTTTACATGTTACAAGTTTCAAATTTTTAATTATTAATTACTTACAAACTTTTGTTTATATTGTTTGTACGTCATTGGTGGGAAGATTGTGGTGGAAATACCCCACATCTTCAAAAGCTAGCCTTATGAATTTTATTTCAACCTTGTACTACTTCCAGATGTGACTGCAACTTGAGTTTATTTGACAAATAAGTGTAACAAGTGGACTTAACAACGCCTCAATAACCTAGTTTTTATGTAATACAATCTTTGGCCTCACACAAAAAAAGGTGGACACATCGCAAAAGTCTATTGATTTGGTTGAGATTGATCCATACAATGACTACACTGCGTAAGAAGAAGAGATCTCAATGTTCATAGATGACAAAATTTCCACTTTCGAGAGGGAAGCTATAGAGGGTGAAACAAAAGCATGAGAGATTGGATTGGACAACATCTTTGTAAATGACGTTGAACATGTGATAAAGAAGTCACTACTATCTACTACCAAGGTGGAGCTACAGTCACAACCTTCTAAAAGGAGCAAGTAGTCGCAACTGAGTGTGGGGACTAGTAAAGGCACTGAACCCTCTCCCCAATTGTTTAAAAGATTGGAAAAAAAGAAATTGTAAATTATTGTTAGTTTTAACTTGCATGCATATGCAATTTATGATGATAATTTTTAATGACAATCATCATTAATTCATAAGACTTATCAATTTTTTGTTGTATTCGCATGATATGTGATTTTTTACTCTATTTCTATTCAAATATAATAGAAAACACTTCCCCGACATTTTATAGAATCATTTGATTCATTTTATAACTATATTTCGCATAAAATTTATGTTTTAAAAAAAAATCCAGTATTTTTTAAGTTGATGAGTCAAAAACAAAATTGGTTTGCCGAGTACAAGTATGCGAACTATGGGTGGGGCCACAATATATTTAAATTTAAATGCGATGCTCAATGGTTTCACAACATTTAGGTTGCCTCACAAATTATTTGAATCTCTTTGTGAATCCTTGCATGAAGACCTTGATCAAGGTAACATACCATTTTCATTTGCCACATATATAAAGAGTAGGGTGTTTACTGTTGAAAAGCAAGTAGCCATTACAGTTCTACAATTGTCCTTTGGAATAGCAATGATAAACATTAGTGAACTTTATCGTTAGGGAAAGTCAACTATTGTAAGAACCGTGAATAAGTTCCTTGATGCAATGTAACATTGATTTCACATAAACATCTAATGGCCAAATGATCAAATGGATCTTGGACTTTTAAAGAAAGGCTTTTGCCAAAGACAAGGTTTTCAGAATTGTAGTGGGAGCTATAGATGTAACTCACATTCAATTCCAACTTCCAGCCAATAAGTGTTCAGCTAATTGGTATGATAAAGATCTCAATTGCAGCATGTTGTTACAAGCAATATTGATAGCAATGTGTTTTACAAATGTTTTCACAAGATAGCCCAGTTCTGTTAATGATGCTAGACTATTGCAAAAAAAATGTCTTTCTTCAAATTGTGAGAAGGTGGGGAGGGGTGTAGGGTAGGGAGTAGCAGAGGTTAAATGGTCATTCAATTTCTATTGGCTCTTCAAACATGAGAGAGTACATTATAGGTGATGGCAGATATTTGTTATTACCATGGTTAATCACACCTTTTAGTGGATATTTGAAAAAAAGTCAACGAGAATTTAAGTGGTCCTCGACATGTGTTGTTGCTGTGTGTGCATTTGGAAGGTTAAATAACACATGAAGAATCTTACAATCTAGAATTGTCAGCCTAATTTGTAAATGCTGCCATTCGTGTGTGTTGTATACTGCATAATATGATGTTACAGTTTGTGGAAGATGAAGCTGATGGAATTCAAGTTGCTGACAATGCAAAAAATTACATACCAACGAAGGGGGAGTGGATCCACTTGCAACTTTAGCTTGAGAAGCCTTAATGGATTTTGTTAATTGTGATGACAACGTTGTATGTGCAAGGTATGAATCCTAAAACTGCAGCTTTTAATTCCTTTCACAGATCAGCTGAATTGTGTTTAATTTAATTACAAACTACATGTTTATGTTGTTTCAGAGACGAGGCATAGTTTTTTGATATCAAGTTTCCAATAGAATTTCCAGAGAAGGAGCTGGCCAGAAATGGAGAACAAAAGTGGATGGAATGATTGTTCACAATAATGGACAGAAAAACTAACAATTAGAAGTTTTAGAGACATGTTTTTTTCTTTGTTTTCCATCATATTTACAACTCTAACAATGAACTTGTGTTGTGAATTTAAAATTATATACATTAAAAGTGTGGTTGTTGTCTTTGAGTTAAAATATATGGTATCATCCCCTGATTTTCCTCTGTTCCAATCTCTCTTGGTTTTTTGTTTTTTTTTGTAGACGGATTTTTCTCTGCAGGTTTTGAAATTCCTGAGAAGTAACTTGGCAAAAGATTCTTTATTGATGGTTCTTGGCACTTGCTCAAAATTTACTTGCCAGATCAAAATAAACCAAAACAAAATTTGAAGATGGTAAGCATACAATAGCAAAAATTAGCCATCTCTAAGCCTATGCATATCTCCCCCATCATTATAAACTACACTCGAACAAACTCTACACATGACCAATTGCCACAGCTGGCAGAAGTAAACATAAGAATGACTTCAATCAACATTGTACATACACATCAAATGATTTATTTGTTTCCTTCTAAACTCCTAAAGGTATGTCGGAAGAATTATTTCATGGTAATGTCTCAGAAAATGATTTTTAAATGGCAGAACTTGGGAAATACTTACAGAGGGTTATTTAAAAAGAAATCAGATGCGAAGGGCAGTTGTAAGCATGAAGAAAGCTCTGACAATAGGGAAATCTAAAGAATGGCAACTAAAGTCTGAAATTGTCATGGATATTCTAAAGCATTTTGAGGAGCGGGGCAATGTCAAAGGTACAGCGGAGGTTTTGTGACTTCTTATATATTTTAAATGTTTAACCAGAGGTTTAAAACTCACTTCTTTCAACAAATGTTAAGTTTGGTGAAGCTGCTCCCAAAGTACTGGAGAAAATGGCAGAGGATAGTGTGAGCCTGGTCGAAGAAATTGGCAGACTGCTTAAGCTAGTCAGTGACCAAGGTTTAAAATTAAAACCATTATTGCTTTAAAAGTGGCTTAACTACATGGTTCCAAATTACTTTGACATAGTTTCCTATAGATTTTTCTTCAGTCCAGACATATTTTAGTGCACCATATCGGCAGCTCTTTTATGGGACAATATGATATATCTCAATTGCTTTAGCATTGATCTGAACTATGGGAGCAATACTGGATAGCCATTGGTCTGCAGACAATTTTGAATCAGATATTATTATTTTTATTTTGGCTTTAGCTTAATTGCTAGACATTCACTAATATAGAATGTTTCGGAGTTTAGAAGGAAACAAATAAATCATTTGATGTGTTTGTTCTACATAAATCATTTGCAGTAAATCAGAAATCGTATGTTTACTTCTGCCAGCGGTGGCAATTGATCATTTGTTGAGTTTGTTCTACGTTAGTTTATAATAATAGGGGAGATGTGCATTGACAGAGAAATGACTAAATTTTTGCTACTGTATGCTTGCCATCTTGGTGCTTTAATCCATCTGCCTAGATTTTTTTTAAAAAAAAACCTTATGTGAAATATTGTCTGCAACATTTGTAGAAATACTGTAATATGCGGTGGAGGTGAACACAATTGCTTTGTACAGAGTTTCAGTGCTGAACTTAGTAAGTAGCACACCAGTCATGCTCCTGATGTTGAAATCGCATGGTTAAAAACTTGTGAACTTCACCAGTAAGATGACATGGAACATTTTTAAATTTTTAAAAAAGCTGTTAAAAAGATTTACAGAGAATAAACCAGGGATCACATACTGAATTATCCATGGGAGGGATCTAGTGTTTTTGAATTAGGAAAATTGAATGAATTTCTGTTGTGCCAGAAATAAAAATTCTATTACACATTTCACATTATTTAGGTATTTATATTAACAATGTAATTAACTTATTCAACCATTAGAATGAACACCTGTGAATTGGAACAAGTTCAAAGAATTTGAATTTAAACCCAGAAGGATTTTGCAGGAAAGAAGACTACCAAATAGCTATCCTGTGTAATAAGTTGTAAAAAATTATAATGTGTGAAAAGTATTTCAGTCAAATAAATACAAGTTTTTATAATTCTATGGGACCATTCAACTGTTGCAGGATCCTAACATATCTACTGCCAAGAAAATTTAGGAACGGGATGGGACCATACCTGTGCTAAAATGTCCCTAAATTTTCTCAACAGCACCAGTTGAAATATTTTAGGAGAGGCAGACCGTGGGACCACTAGGTTGGTTATATCACGTCAAGCAGGGAAATCTAACAGAATATAGCTAAATCAGAAACCAGCCTTGTTAATGTGGAGTACGATCTATATTACAGGCTTACAAGATTCAAGAAAGTTAAAATAAATATAAGATTCAAAAATTATACACACTTGTTGTGTTTTCAAGCTCCTTTAGAACCTCTTGTGTGCGTGCTTTAGCAGCACGCTGAGCAGCTTCGGCTCGTCTCTTTTCTGTCCGTGCATGAGCAGATGCTGAAATAGTTGCATCCAGCTCCTTTTCTAATGTCTTTACTCGCCTTTCAAGAGCCTGTGGAAACACAAAAATCACTTAAGAACAAAATCGGTATTAAAATTTGAGTGATTTACACCGTAAACTACCAACACATTAAGCATGCTAAGAATATCATGCAGCCACAAACTAAACAAATGATATGATGTTCTTAATTATCTTGAACAGGCAGGAAGCATGAGTCGGTTTCAGGACATAGTCCCAAACTGCTCAGAAAATGCCAATAAGGTAGAAATACCATGTCGCGGTCCTGTTGGAGTATAGATAGAGCCTATGCTAAATTTAACAGCCTTTAGCTAACAGCCTAAATCTCACAGCCTCGATTTTGTATCAGTATATCAAATGATAACCCCTTCAAAGTTTGTTCAATGCTTACTCACCCTGTAACATTTTGAAGTACATGAAGCATGTGTACTCAAGTACAAGTCATAATGGAAGGTTGGACTTAGATATAGCATTGACTTTAGAATGTGTTTTGATCAGGCTGCTCTCCTCTATTAGGTTAAAGACAGTGGTTAAGGCTTTCCTTAAATAAATATGACCCATAAAAAATGAAAACAAAAAATTAAAAGATTCCTTTCCCAAAAACAGAAAACATTACCAGACAATTTTCAAAGAATAATGTTGCTCTGGCATAAACTCTCCAAATAAAGATACTAACTTATAGCTGATGTTCAGCACTTTGAAGAAAGAAACCATATGGAGTGTTATACATCTATCCCACTACTCAAAATGCATATTGGAGAAAGAAACCATAACGTATCTCTTACTGGACCATCCTTGTCACAAGTAAAACTGTTCCTGGAAGCTTTAATGTCAATACATCTTTTTGGGTATTCCTAACAACATAATGATTGGCTCGTAAAAAGCCCACCAATCTTCCATTTTCGCCAAGTGCAAAACTCGATGCCTAAAAACTTCTTTAAAATAGGCAAGGTGCTAACAAATAGTCATGAAATCCATCTGTAACTAGTGCAAAAACACATTTAAATAAGTAAACGAATGCAAGAGTAACTCAAGCTTAAAAATATTAGCAAGGCTAGATTTACCACAAGCTTGGTCAAAGGGTTAAAACCTAGGGAGGTATGAACTGGAACAGTTTATATAAGGTAAAGTGCAAAGCTCCCTTGTTCCCACAAGGATGTCTCATACACCCATGGGGGGTGCTGGCTAAAATGTGGCCTATAAAATACCTTACCCATAGCTCAATTTGATGTCCCACATACATAAAAGAATGGATCTCTTAAAAAATGGATAGGAAGCTAACAAAAAGTTATCTTGTTTTGGAAAAAATGACTCGCTAAAAACAGAACAACTTTCTGACAAAACACACAATTCTTGAACAAGTTTGAATGTCAACAAAGCGATGGTGCAACATCCATCAGATCAAGAAACTTTAAGGACAACATAAAAAGGATTAATATCTCTGGTCCAAATTTCAATAGGTGTAACATCAACAAACTTTTAAGGATGGAGATAGAAACAATTCTCGTAGATATACCAAACTTGATCTTCTCATAGAGATATGGTTTTTGAACTTCTGATGAGGAATGAATCCTCTGTCACAAGAATTAGATAAGAGGCAGTCTTTGCCTTCGCCCCTAGACATGGCCTTCATCAGCGCTACCTTGTTTGGTGACAAGTCTTCTTTTTCATAGCCATTTATAATGTTTGAAATGCATGGCACCATTGTTTTGGCATTTATGTTTTACAAGATTTCCATTTGCTCTCTTGGTAGCTAATCTCTTTAAGTGCTTCCAGTTTTAGGTTTTGAAATATAGCCTTTCTTTGGAGCTTCTTTTTTCTGTTCCATGCTATTTATATTGATAGGATGTTTGAGTCTCATTGACCTATTTTGGTCATCCATGGACATTAATATGATATATTCCTTTCTCAAGCTTACAAGAACGTAACAATGGTATTCTTGTGTAAGATCATAATTAGTTTCCGAACTGCTTTCCTTGCAGAACTTGAGAAGCTGAAATGGTACAAAGTTTGATAGGACCTTATGTTAAATTCCAAATAGCATACGCCTGTTCTTAATGAGGAAAAACATATTCTAACTAACAACATTACGTTACACTGTGCCTGAAAAAGAATTTTACGTTTAGATCTTCCTGATCTCATGGGCTTGTACGAGTTATCTATGTAAGAAATTGGAATTTGCAGTCTAAATATCGCTTAGTGTGACCCAAAGCATCGTTATTAAAAAATACTATTTTCTGGTTTCATTCAAAAGATATCTTATTTTCAATTATTAAGGAAGTTTAAATCCCCTAATTAAAGAAATATATTCCAAATTGCCGAAAACGTCGATCTAAATAAATCTTGTCCGCGGTTTTTTCCAAACAATATCATGTTTTGAATTGTTATGAGCTGAAGAAAAAGAAGGTCTCTCATTAAAGGATTATATTCCAAAGTACTGAACTGTGCCATGTAATTTGCTAAACCCTAGTTGAAGGCAGCTTAAGAGTACACGAAAAAACACATGGCTCCTACACGAGAACACAAATGGAAAATCAGTTGGCGTAGTAAGAATACCAGGGCATTACGGGTGTGAGTTGAATTGGCAGAGGCCTGCGCAAAAGCATCTTCATCGACCTAAACGGCCTTTCTTAGCAAGATTTTTTGCAATGAGTCGACAGTGTAGCCCATCTCTGATATATTTTTGATGGCTGCTTTCCACCTTTCTGATCCTCCGCCATTTGGATCTTCCTTTTTCCCCTGCCAAACTTCATCCATTCTGCATCAATTGTTCCTCGTTTTTTTTTTTTTTTTTCGCTTTTTTTTTAAGGATGTATAATGAATGAATGAATGCCCTAGCAATTCAAGGGACTAAGGTAGCGGTTCCGTGGAGGGGGCAAGCCTATTGTTTGTGGAGGAGATGGAGATGTCCTTCCTTGTAGAGCTATTAAGAAGACCTTTAAGAAAATATGATCAATACAACAAAACCTAACTCTCACGAGTTGTCACCTTAGATAATGGAGATATTTTCTAAGCAAGGTTCAGGCCACTAAAGACAATGAAAATCTGATTGCTTCTGCATGTTTTGGTAATAGAAATTATGCATTTGTACACACACATAACAAACAAGGGTAGTATGGGTAAGATTGGTTGTTTTTTTAATGAATTTTTGGTGGGAGGTGAGGTATAATGAACTTGATTTGCCAGATCTTTGAGAGCTTTTACAAAAAAAATGGAAGGCTTAATCAACAGAATGCTTCATAATAGCTAAAATGCTCCTTTAACCAAAGGGTGTGCTTCAATGGAGGCCCAGATCAGCACGTTTTCACACAAAATTTAAGAATCCAAAATGAAGGCTCAAATTGAAAAACTTAATTAAACATTATCAACCTCTGTTTTATCATGCCTAAGATACCCTCAAAGGCTAACAAAAAATATTATCATCATGCTAGGAGTAAAGTGATTTTAAATTTGTTTATTTCACTATCAAATGAAAGCTCTTATGATAAATGAAATTACAAATGCCACAAAACTATCACAAGGATAAGATCTTGTGTGATTCACAAATATTTGAATGTAAGCTTTCAATGGGAACAAGAAAAACTATTTGCAAACATTCATAAATGAAGTAGACACAATTTTGCCTAAAATCAACACAGATTAACTCAAATTTGATTAAATTCATCAGCAGGGGAAAGTTTCTAGAACAATCTCAGAGCTTGTCAATGGCTGTACACTTGCAGCCACCTTGACATGATCAAATTTAACACAAAATAAATAAACAGGTTTCTCAGATGGCTTCTCAGAAAGATGGACTCTGTCAAACTTTTCTCTTAGGAATTAACTCCCGACCTCTAACACTCCAACCATTTGCATGACAAGTTCATGCAATTTATAACCTTTTTTTCTACAATAGAGTTTTCCCCCCAAAACAAAAAACATTCAAAGCACCATTGCTTGTTGCGATTTTGATCGTGATTCCCAGAATCAAATTTGCAAAAAAATTGTCAGGTGCTCAGAGGGAAAATCTCTTCAAATATTTCTAGCATTCAATTCTTTCATCTGGTGAATCACTCTTCATCTCACGCACCATCTACTTCCTCCTCTAATCCGTCAAATCTGGTTTTTTGCGTGCCGAGGAAGGAAAGATTGGAAAATCAGATCGAACCCAATAATCATATCACATCTTAATGGTAAAATACATTTTCAGATCTTCCCCACCAAATCAAGATATCAAATTAATTCTCCTCTTCATTTGGCATGTAGGAGACGTCAAGAAATGATAAAAAACCATAAAAATTTGCATTCCTAGGAGCTTTGGAGAAAATGGCGGAAAATCAGATACAAATGCATAGTTATCATCAATTTCCTTTTTGAATTTGGACCGTCCACATGGGAGATCCGAGTTAAAACAGGCTTGGGGGTTCCTGTTAACCTTTTACACCTTTTGGGAAAAAATGTAAAATTTATCATTTTGCTCTACCCCTCCACCTTGAAAAATGGGCTCGACACGTGTCCCAATGTGGGTCCTAGTGGAACCGCGCTTTCTTTTTACACTTTAACCCCTTTTTTCACAAAAGGAAAATTTTCCAAATTTCCCCCGGAAGCCCGCCTCCCCGCCTTTTGAATTTTCAAACTACCACGTGTCTTAAAGGTGCATCTTGAGATGGTCCCCAAAAGTAGAGACCTGAAACAAGCGTGGGCTCAGCACGTGTCTCAGTCTAGAAGAGTCTTTAAAAAGTTGAAGGTTCAGTGGAAGGTACCATGTGTCTAGGGTCTGAGGCAGTCTCCTTTGGCTGTTGAAAAGTTTGAGCAAAAGGCAGAGTGAGCGGAAGCCTCCAAGTGTACTCCTAGTGCTTCTTCAAAATAAAATCCAGTGGCTGGTCCCCAAACATGCGCGGTCCCTCCATGTGTCCTAGGCCCTTTAGAAAGTTTCTTGAAAAGTCTAAGTAAGGGAAGGACCGGTGGAAACCTCCACATGTCCTCATGGGGCAACTTCAAGATGGTCCCCAAGAGCGGAAACCTTGAACGAGCGCGGGTTCACCACGTGTCCATGGCTCACCAAAACTATACCGGTTGCATGAAAATTTTATCTAAGCCCAGGAAAAGCAATGGAATCCTTCACGTGTGCTCCCGGCGCAACTCCAAGGCCAAACCAAAAGGTGAATTTTTAAACAAGCACTGTTCCTCCACATGGACAAGTTTTGGGTTGAAGCAAACCATAGAGTTTTTAGAGTTCCCCACTGAGCCGCATCCAAAAAAAAGAGCCACATTTCCACTTAAGTAGAGATGTACATTTGATGGGGAAAAACACACTCGTCAAACTGTAAAAATGCAGGGAAACCACCGCTTGAGCCTGAAGATGAAATTTTCCCTAAGGACAGAATTTGGAAATGTTACAAGGTTCAAACATGATACTCCCAGCTACATCCACTTACATTTCCTTAGGTATTTGGGACACAAAGACATGGACAAAAAAACGTGATTGTGGAAAATGAAGGGAAAGGAAAAGCCCAAGTTTTACGACCAAGTAATAGACTCTTTCATATGGTCAGAGGAACAAAAAAAAAAATTTAGCCTTTTAAGTGATCCTCGGCCAAGGAAGGAACTGACCATGGCAACCAAATGGAGGACAGAGCCTTCAGGCACCAAAATGGGGAGACAAAAAATGTGACAAAGGCTGCAAAATGAGGGATTTCAATGACAAACGGGGCGAGACTAATTTGAGCACCAACATGACATCCTACAATTTCAAAGAGATCCTCATATCAAACACCATTTCCTTCTGGACTTGGCGGTTACATGGGATCGACACCCATGTATTGTGGCAAGATGGATTGGCATCCATAAATACCTTAA
Organism: Taxus chinensis; assembly: GCA_019776745.2. Classification (NCBI taxonomy): domain Eukaryota; kingdom Viridiplantae; phylum Streptophyta; class Pinopsida; order Cupressales; family Taxaceae; genus Taxus; species Taxus chinensis. The sequence continues at coordinate 292,581,694 of CM034151.1, read as the reverse complement.
CATTGTTCAATTTGCATTACATCATCTTTGGTTCATTCATTCTAACGATATTTCTTTGCACTTGTAAATGGGTACCTAACATGACCTAGTTGTCATATATGTGGTTTTGCATGCCTTATTTTCCCAAGTTTCTCTTGAAGGAGGTGTTGAAGTTATACTTGAGAACGCCAATTTGCTTCTTGACATCTTATTGACATGTTTTCTAAGATTACTTAGCGTATTTTCTTCTCCCCATCTCCTTTTACATATCAAATCTTAAGGAGGTGTGCTAATGTATGTTAGGACATACACTTTTGTATTGTTTAAGATGCACTTATATTATAAACTCTAAGAACGAAGCACATGTGTACATCATTATCTATACTTATTCATAGTGACATTTATAAACCACTTGTAAATATCTTTATTGGTTATAATCAAAATAGGGTGTGTCTATTATGAGCTTTCATTCCTAAAGACATAGATTTCTTCTTATCATATACATCCTTAGCTATACAAGAAAATGGAGGCTAGTGGTAAATGTGGATACACATTTTTATAACATTTCTTCATTAAGTCTCCCTCACATTTGTTTATTAATATAATGGTAGGTATTTTATATTATCCATACCTTTCTTTATATTACTTTAAATGTTATATGTGTATGCATACACTATGGATGAATGTCTTAAGGTGGTTCCTTTCCAGTGTTTTAACTTGTACATAAAAGGTGTCGTGTAACACATCATCATTCAGTCTGTAGAGTTGTATAGGCACCGTGAAATTTTGAAATGTTAAAAAGTAAACCCCAAAATCGGCTTGTAATGTCATACGATGTATCAATCTCTCTTATTATGATTATAAAATTATTTGCATCTTATAAGTAATCTCTAGTATAATATTATTGGGTATTAATAAACCCTTACACCAGTTATCCCTTTTAATGAAATGCAATTAGCAAAAGTGTTGACATTAAAGTGTTTTTTGTTCTTGCCACATCGTAATATCATAGACTTGTGTGCATAACATCACTTATCTTAGCGATACTCAACCTCAAAGCATGTGAAAAAATTGAATAATATCATATGCTAAGACATACATGTTGTACCATGCATTATATTCCATCCTTGTAAGATTTTGTATGCTAGTTTCTTTTTTGCAATATTATTCATTGGTGTCATTTCTATGCAGCTAGTTTCTTTTTACAATGTTCTTCAATGATGCCATCTTTCGTAATCCTCCTTCCATTGATTGCATGTTTATACGTAAGTCTTACTCTTGTGATATAGTGTATTGATCTTTTACATATACACACTAACTATTTTTTGCTCGTTAACATTTTTAAATCTTCGGGAAAGTAAAACTTGAAACAAGCACCATAGATTCCTTTTCAATTATATCCACGAACAATGTAAACTTAGAGAATTAGCATAAAGCAAATAACGTGGAGAAATTTATACAAAGGAATCATTTTCAATATATTAGAGAGTTTTACAAAATATGACGGCAGCTTATATATGGAAGCCCAAATTTATAAACATGAGAAGACTAGGGGCAGGGGCAGGGGCAGGGGCAGGGGCAGGGGCAGGGGCACCGCATATTCAGCTAGGAAAAACTATACATAATTTATAATCTGATGATACAAGCTGTCACCTACTCATATAAGTATCTGCTGTGATTGCGACAGCTCAGAGTGGCAACTGCTTTTGATACGCTTTGCTCTCTTGGACGTGTATACCGCCAGTGTGGAAGAAGCTCTCTTGTGAGAGGAATATTCCAAGGGAATTGGGGTGGAAGGTGGCGGCGGTTGAAGCTGGGTCGGGATCAGAACGGTGGAGGTGGTCTTAGCGGCCATGAAAGTGCCCTCCGGCTTACAAATCCTGAACCCCGACCGCACAGAATGTCCTCTAATTTCTTCATGAACACTAGCAGCTAATTTGTTTTCGCTGCTCAACTCCACACCTTGTGCTGTATCATTACTCCCTCCAACATTAATGGCTTTAGTAAAGGACTGTTCAGGGCTAGCAGCTTCTTTCCTGGCTGTCACTATTGATTTATCAATATTAACAACGTACCTGCACTCTCTCCAAAGCTTCCTTCAACTTTGTAATCTCATCTTCCAATTGCTTCTTTTCTGCTCTTTGATTGCTCTCCATTTCCTCTAGGATGCCAGCCTGTTTGCGTATCTCCGTAAGGCTAGCATCTTCGAGCCAGTACTCCATGGCTCCCTCTGAATTATGACGGCGCCTGAACCGCTCTCCATTTGTGATAACGGTATCTATCATATGCTTCAATAAGTGATCAAGAAGCCCCGTATCCCCAATGTGCTTCCGTGCCTCTTCTCTCAGCGCAGGTCGCAAGATAGGCTTTCCTGGCACGGCTCCCTTATCACGCATTATAGCCAAAAGCTTTAGCTGCGCTGCCCTATACCTGCAAACATGTACATGAGGGAAAAATAGATATTTAGTACATGAAAATTTAGAAACCTTTGTTAAGTATTCACCCTTAATTTTCTTACGTTTCACCGCTCCATCTGCCTTGCATGTCCTTAGGGAGTTTGAGCATTACTTTTTCTTCAGGGAGTGACATGTCATCCGCAAAGCGCCGCCGCTTCGGTTGGGAGCTCATCCTAACTTCTGCCTCATACCTCCGTCGTTTTCTATTGATTTTCACCTTGCGGCGGAGTCCCCATTTAAGAGTAAGAAGCACACTGGCCACGTCACACAATAATTTTATGTCCTGGGTGGCTGCAGTACAGAATAAACAGAATCAGTCGGCGCTTACGTAGATCTTAGAAACAAATGTCATCTTAGAATCAGCTTACCGTCGGCGGAAGGAACCAGAGTTTCAGCCAGCTTCGGATGGTCTTGGAATATTTTTGGTGCCTCTTCAGTACTAACGAGCCAGAAAGTTTCTAGGTGACGTTGTGGAATATATTCTGTGGAAGGGATTTGGCGTGATAAAACTCTTTCACCCACCTTTGCACCCATCAAAAACTCTTCGTCCACATCAGGATATGCACCTCTACTCTCTGTCTGCTCAACATTCTTTATATCCATACCGAAACACTTTTTCAATGCCAGAATGCTTGGAAATTTCACACACACATGAACATTTGTTTTCTCCGTCACCTGCCACCAAACCAACGCAAATTACTTCTTTTTCTTTCCGACTAAAAGAAAGCCATATGTTGTGGAGATCTAGGGTTTGAAACTCCCTTACCAGCACGGCGCGAATGGACTTGAGATGAGTGGGCGTCTTTGAAGGCAAGAATTTGTGGTTCATCTCGTAGATGCCTCCCTCCTTTATCCTTCCGCCATTTTTCTCTGAAAAATTCATCACGATAAGTCGTTTAAATTACGCAATGCAACAGAGCCATTGCTAGACAAATTTAGCAGATTTCATTATGAATACAGACCAGAATCGTCTACTTCTTCACAAACAACGTCTTGGAGAAGAGGCAGCTTGTCTTTATTGTTTGCAATCTCTGACCGGTAGCGTCTCGGCCTCCTTTTCTTTCCGGTGCTTCCGCGTCGGTGCTGAACAAGGATTTTGAGATGCTCTAAATTCTGAATAAGCTGTCATAATAACAAACAATTGTGAATGAAAACCTACGTAATTTGCACTGCGCGTCAAAAAGAATAAAACAACAAATCTGAATCAGGGAAGGCTATAAGTATTCGAACCGACTCGGGACTTGAATCCATCAGCACTGCCTTTTTCCAAGCAGTGACATTTTTAGATTTATTTTTGCCATCGTTTTCCCTGATTAACTGCAAAGATTCCACCAAATGCAGCAGTCCCTCTCTAATGCTTTGTACCGTCTTGCATTGTTTCACGTTCGCTATCCATGTCTGTTAAGATCGATTCAGTAGGAAACAGTTAATTTACATTTAAAACCAATCTTTATCAAAAAAGAAATCTGGTACAGTACGTTTTCTTCAAAGTTTCGTCCAAAAGTTCAAAATTCAGAATTAAAAAAGATCTGCACATCTGTCTTTAATATTAAATTTGAACAAAAATACAAAACACAGAGAATACATCCGATTTACCGTGGTAAACCTAAACCTGTTTCAATTCAAAATACAGTCAATCGTTAAAAGCATCAAAAACATGTACATGCCTCCGCGGAATTGAAGGCCCTCATTCTTACCGAACGTATATACGTCCAAGACGTGGGTATTGCCTCCTTCGGAAGGGATTCTTCCAGGTCAATCAACGCCTGCAATAAGATCGGAATTTTTTTTTGGATTAAAACAACATTTAAAACTTAAACTTAGATTAGCAGACAAATTTAGAATAATAATAACCCTTTTATCAGCAGAAATTTTCCAACGTACATGGATCAAAATCTTGGGCGAAACTTCCGTTGTCCTGTCCGGAGAGTTCTGCGTCCGGAAAGATTGTTGAAGGTGTGCATTTCCTGTAAACATGCATATTGAATGACATTATTGCTCGCAACATAATCATACCCTCTAATATTGTTTAGTAAACCGAGTGATTTCAACATCTTTAAACGCTTTTTTCACTGTAAAGCAGCATTAACTTTAACAGAATTTGACTAAGCATTATTTTCGAATACTGTTTGATACAGAAATGTACTGATCACATACCTGATGCGCATATTTTCGTAAATGAACCATTCTCTGCCGAGTAAGCATATTGAAAGAAAAATATATCCTCTTCACACACAGACCTGGCATAATTTCATCGTTTCAAAGTCAATCTCAGCGAAAAGAAAGTTCATTAATCCAAGAAATCTACAAATAATCACCTGCTATAAAGTAATTACCTTCTCTGCCCCTCATTCAGCTTTAAATACGCAGATTTAACGAAGACCTTGCAAATATTTACAACGGATTCGACAAGCTGGAAGTCAAAATAGCTCGTATCTTTGAGCGAGTGAAGAAGAAAATCATCGGCAAACCTTGAAGTCATTATCTCGTACAGCAAAATGAAACCCTAATGAAAAATCTTTAGCAGCTTAAAACTCAAAACTAATGCAGCCGAAAAAAGATACAATAAACTTCGTTCTTTAAAGCTTTAGAAGGCGGCTCATGCTGGAGGTTTTTTCGGCCTATAATACCTGCAAGAAAACATAGAAAGGCGCAAAATGATCAAATCTTGTCTTGGGGTTTCAAACCGAACATCATTAGAAAGAAGAAAGCAGAATATTCTTACCACCGGATCTGAATCATATTTTTTTCCTTCCGCGTCCCTGTACATCTCATCTATCCTTGCAACGTAAAGCTCGGCAGTGGGATCTGCAGGAAACAGAGAGACAAACATCCCTGCACAAAAAGAAAGGCCCTTAAAACCCAAAATGCAAACAAGTTCTGGAAGATGTACCGCTTAAAACACAAGGCATTATCAATGACAATCTACTGTTTTAATTTCAACCTACCGACGTGTAAGAGTTCACCATTGTTTGTCCTGAAGTCATCCAGCGTTCTTCTGCGCCAGCCATGGTGGAAGCTAAATTCAAAGGCCAGGAGAAGAGAAGAGAAACAAAAACCTATCAAGTCCATGCACAAATAACCATCATCCAAAGTGACCTCTCCTCTATTTATGAAGGCTTCAAAACCCTAACCGGAGCACCAACGGACAAAAGAAATATGAAAGGGACATATATAACCTTCGTCGTCGTGCGGTAAGTAGAATTAATTAACGTAGGTACATGGTAAAGGAAAAAAGTGAAGAGTGCGTCACGTCGCTATCGGAGAATATCCTGGCATCTGACGTGTAACGTGGTCCCAAACAATAAGAGTATTTTATATTTTCGCATTTGCATAAACTCGGATAATCATGGGGTTAAGTTATTGCTTAGTTGTAGCTAATGTAAAACGGTGCGGGGGACTGCTAAACGAAGCTCTCACAAATACCCATCCTAAATCAATCCATTATCGGTTAGACCAGCCCCATACATGGGATAAATATGCAAATCTAGTATCTCCTCATTTTCTATTTGTAAAGTAATTGAGATGAATCGGTTTTTCTATCTAAATTCGGTTCAAATGTATTAAGAGGTTTAAAAAAAACGAGACGTCATTATTGTGTTTGTTATATGCAAAAGAAGAAGAAATGATTGGGTCCAACACCTAGCTGTATTGATTTAACCTTTTTCTGCATCTAAATACCCGTGCCTTGTGCAATGTAACCTCTGCAACTCATTTTCCTAATCTTAATCTTTTATTTTGAGTATTTTTTGTATAGATTAAGACATTAAAAGTGTCTTTCCTTCTATCCCACTTATGTCTCTGTAAGATTTGTCTCTTTCACTCTCCCTCTGCGTGAACCCCCCCATTCTCCTTTCTTAGCCGTTTTCAATGGGAGTTCAAAGTAGGATATTCTTATAATGGGCTTGTTGAATATTATAAAAACAATTGACCACTTTTGATTCTCACATGGTACTATACTATGTGCCCAACACAGGAGCAAATATGGTTTGCAATCACTGTTGGGTATGTTCAAAATGTTTGCTTGCTATCTAAGAAAAATGCGCCATAGAATGCCACTGTTGCAGAAACGAGTTTCATTGAATGCCATAGTTGTTAGATTTTCTTTAATGAATCTTCTGAAATCGATTTGGCTGCCCAACTACGTGAAGAGACTCTAAACTTTATCAAAAACATGTCATTAAAGATTATAAAGGTTATGGGGATTATTTTGTTTGTGATTGGATGAATGGCCTTCGGCCAAGCTGTGCAAACGTATAAAAAAATTGGAATCAGGGATGGGGGCAAGTCATGTTGTTATCGAATGCTGTAGTTAGATGTGTTGTGACAGATATGTATGCAAATGAGGAAGCTGGAGGAAAATATCATGTTTTTTTCGTTTCAAAATTCCCTAGACAATGTAGCCCCACAGAATGCTAAAAGAGGGTTGGATCATTGTGGAATGTGGGTGAACCCACCTGGAGAACCCTGTACACTGCGGATGTAAATATTTTCTAGGCATGGTCTCCCTTACCTTAATCTTTTATAATTTTCATATAATTTGGTTATTCATTTGCAATAAAATAAAAAAATTAAACCATTAGATATGATATAATTAGATATTATAATCAGGCTATTAGCACGAAACAATAAAACTCCTCCTTATGATTTACATTACCGACTTGCAATTTGATCGTTATCTATGTTGCTACCACAACCTTATACGTTGTTATCTAGGGTACCAAAATTAGGTTTTCGTGTCCGCTGGTGTTGGCGAGTGTTATATGAGTCTTCGATAAAATAACCATTTTTGTCTACCTTGCAAAGTAAAAAAAAAATAACGCAATATTCAATGACTTGCAAAATGACCTTCTAGACCTCGGAAAAGAGAAGTGAAGTTTCATCTTTGTTCCTTGTTATGTGGGGAGTGGCATTAAACCTTAGATCGACCCCGACCGACTGTTGGTGCTCTCTTCGCTGCCCTTTAGGAGTTCGGTTACCTCATTTTTTACTTTTAGGAATCTGTTAAAACTTAAAAGTTGGGTTTCGTATTGACTCATCGTTTGGACCCTGAGCAATGAAATGTTTTTCCACCTTCTCAAACCTCTAGTATTTTTACTAGACAATTTACTGGAACCTTCAATTTGGGGAAAAATACATTCCTAGCTAGTTTAGAAAGGGGATTTTGTAGGCCTCTGGTCGTTGCTGACTAAGTCAAATTAGACTGATTATGGCCTGTGGCTTCGGAAAACTAGTCACCGTTTATAAACCGTTTGCCAATTCTCAGTTCCGTCGACTCCGGTGAATTCTCGAAATATAGGTGAGCATGTAGAAAGTTTTTTGTTAAGCATTCATTTATGGGAATTCATTTTTTGGACGTGGTTTCTTAGCTCTCGAGCTAAATTTGGTTGTGTTTGCAACTAGGCCAATTTCGACTGGTGGCCCCATATATCTAGCCACCACTTGAAAAGCTTTCACCAATTCATAATTTTGTTAGTTCCTCTGAATTATTTTTATATAGGTGGACACACAGGAATTTACCCGTTGTGCATTGTCCAACAGAAGGCATATTTTGAACGTGGTTCTTTAGTCTCTGAGCCTAAATTGGGCATTTTTGCAACTAGCAAGAAAATGTAAAAAGGAAGTTGTAGGACCCCAGTCAAGTTAGAAAACCATAATGGAAACTTATTGAAACTTGTAAATAATTGTATGAAACAATGTCTTGTGGCTTGTTGTGTGAAATTTGACTTTTGGGAATATAGTGTTTCTCTCTCTTCCCTCTCTTTCTCTCTCCTCCCTTAGTTAAGAAATGAAATGAATATATTCCCTAAACCTTTCTTGTTGTGTGTGTATTATTATTACAATGTAAATGGAAAACCAATAATGTTAATTATGCTAGATTTAGGTGGATTCCATGCTAGCATTTTGCTGACCATGCAGTGGTTACATGCATCGAGACTTGGAGGAGGTGAAGTTTCACTAAAAATATAATTTTGCATGTTATTTGAAAGAATGTAATTGTAGAGGTTGAACCAAATTTTTGTAATGTATTGAAAGAATTATTATTTAAATTTGGTAATATGTATGAGATTCTAGTTTTAAGGGTGCTTTGGGAAATGTGCATTTAACCATAGGAGTTATTTTGATTCAAATTTATGTATGGTAAAAAAATGGTGTTGAATATATATGTTAAATAAAATTGAATTTAGTATCTTATAGTGCAATTCCAGTGTGAAATTGATGATTAAACAATTGGCGTGTTGTGTTCCTTACCTTGAAAATTTAATAAAGAAATCTAACCACAATAGTCAACCCTAGTATAAAATTTGTGCATAACTACCATTCATGTGTTATTATTTTTAGCATAGAAAACTGAGACCTTAGAATGAACTTAAATATTTACACTCGATGGAACCTTCTAGCTTAAGTAAATAAGACCCCAAGTTTGATTTTATCGTCATATCTTGTATGCTTAGCGACATCGTCGTGAACGCGATGGTTAGGAATGACATGGTCAAACTTTATCTTGAGTATGTGGTTTCCTCCTAGGATTGGTAATCGTGTGTGTAGTAAGGAGAATGTGTTCTCTTAAGGTAGCACTCCTCGGGAAACTAACATTAAACATAGTGTAAAACCCTCTTGGATTGACACACGTGTTGAGTGGTGAATATCGTCAACTAACCTTGGAAGTCATCTTTAACAACTGTGTAGTGCCACTATAAATAATATTAAAATACAATTGAATTATAAATTAAAAAAGGGTGGAGGGAAAGAAATGAATGAGGTTGGTGAGGATTTTATCACGGTTTGTGTGAATTGAAGGGAGAAGTGCCGAAGTTGGTGGTGGCAGGAGTGGAGACTGGCATGTGGAAGGAGGTAGGACATGGTATGCTCACTTCTTAGGGCATCCAGACCTGTCATTTCCTTTGCATAATAATTCAAACACTTTAATTGTTTCCAGAAGCATAAGCCACGTTGAAACCTGTGTTAACTTTTAAATTTATCAGTCTTTTGATAGTTGCAGATAGGAAAGGACACAAAAATGTGTAGAAGCCATGGGTTTCCTCTCAGAATAAACACATTGTTTCACCGATGCAACAAAAAATTCTCCAATTTGATTAGTTTACATTTGTTTACGCACTCCCATCCTATGCCAAATGCAAGCTCTAGAAATGGGAATGGATGTCTGTCAAAGCATAAGAGATAGATGTATTTTGTCATATGTGTAGTTATAGGTGCACTAGTAGCCATGTAAACAAAATGTGGGGAGCACACGTGTAGCATGTGAACTGTTGGAAAAATGTGAGATTGGATGAGAAAGAAGGAGAATTGTTTGGACTCCTACGTTAGGTGTAGGATAGGTTAGAGTATGAGGGAGAAAACATGTACATGTTTGATGGTGTGGATGGGGCACCTAAGGATTTATTTCATTGGAAATTCAAGCTTTATGTCTTGTATCTTGGGAGAGATTCCTAAAGTCTCAGGTCAAATAAAGATTAGTGGGAGTATGGCATATGTGTCTCAGTCAACATGGATATAGACCGGAAACATTGAAGAAATCATTCTCTTTTAGTAGCCAAATGGATAAAGAAAAGTATATGAATCTGCTTCAAGCATGTGCCTTGAAGAAATAATTGAGGCTATTTTCACATGGTGATCAAACAATCATTGGGAAGAGAGGGATCAATCTAAGTGGTGGACAAAAAAACAAAGAGTGCAGTGTGTAAGGGCACTTTTTCAGGATGCTGGCATTTATCTTATTGACGATCCTTTTAGTGCAGTTGATGCCCAGACAGGCACAAAGTTGTTCAAGGAATAAAATTTGGGAGCTTTAGCTACAAAGACTATAGTGTTAATTACGCATCAAGTAGAAGTTTTTCCCACAGATGATCTTATATTGGTGCTCAGTGATTCCTTTTTCCTCTTTTGTCTATTTGCATTCATTTTCGGTACTAGGTGTTTTGATAGAGAAATCATTTTAACTTCAATTAGTTGATGTCTAAGGTTTTAAGACCATATGTTGCTAGCTATTTGATCAAGAGAACCTAAATTGAATTAAGGTAGATCTATTGTTGAAGGCCCATGCTGGGCACATTTTCCCTTTGCACTCAAAGATGTGAATCTTAAAAGTAAATTAAGATTAAAATTGTAAAAAGTAAAAGAATGTATATATAGGGTAGTCTCGTGGAAATGAATTGAGTGCTTAGTATTCTTTGAATAATGTTCATGATGAGACTCAAGGATCTTCACGAAATACCCTAGACAATTTTTTATCCCTTAGAGTGCCTCGCTTGTGGATATGTGAAAATGGGTGTGTTGAAAAATATTCATAAACTTTCCAAGCACATGCAAATGTGGGTGCATTCAAATGGCTGTTGAATGGAAATTGTTAAAAGAGGAGTACCTTAACAAAAATTAGTCTCTCAGGCTGCGATCTTTGGGGGGAATATTCAATTCATGTTGGTGGAATGGGTGTAAAAGATTTCAATAAAATGCAATGTTGAAATGGTGGATATGTGAAACTATTTTACAAAATTCCTAATTGAGATGCATAACTGAATCACATGATTTTTGACTGGCTTCATTCCTTAGACATGGTTCATCTCTCCTTATCTTTCATAATTCTTGTTCTTTAGTTTTCATTTGTAAGGGGATAAGATTTTAAATCGTAGAATTATCACAGATTTGATTGTTTTAAATAAAATTGTTTTCAAAACAATAAGATGTCGTATCGTAACTTACGCAATCCAAATATTCCTTGGTAGACAACCATGAACTCAAACCCTCATTTTGAGATGATATAAAAATCTTCCTAAAGAAACTAGATGGCTACAGTACCCCTTTTATTTACATGTTACGGTTGAGTTCCCTGTAAATATGTTGACCGTTCCCTTGTTAAAATAGATAAATCAAAATTTTCGGAGACTTGCAAAATAATCTTCATAAATCTGAAAAAGAGATGTTAATTTTCTTTCATTTTCCTTGTTATGTGAGGAGTCACTTCAAAGCTTAGATTAACCTTGATTGATTGTATGTGATCTTTTCAACACTCCTTTATGATCCTTGTTACATCGTTTTGCAATTTTTAGGAAGCTACAAACTGAAAAGTTGGCTTTCGTATTGAACCATAGTTTGAACCCTTAACAATGAAATGCCTATCCACCTTAACAAACCTTTAGTATTTTTACTAGAAAATTGCTTGTAACCCTAAGTTTGGGGAAAAACACTCCTCTTGATAGTTTTACAAAGGCATTTTGTAGGCCTCTGGTCATAGTTTGACTAGGTCATGTTGGTACCCAAATTGATTCTCCCTCAGAAGGCTGAGCAACATCACAGTTTTGACAGAAATCTTAGAGGCAAGTAGAGAACATTGTGTGTTGTTTTATAGCTGAGGAAGGAATGCAACTTGCTCTTTGTTATTATGTTTTTGGTTCTATGTGTTACACTCGGGTTTTATAAGCGTGATGTGAACTATGCCGTAATTGTGAAATTGTGAGTGCACATGTTTTGTATGTCACTTAGTGCGTATTTGTTATCATGTTGATGTGCTTGTGATGAGAGTATTCACTCTCTATTTTGTGGATTCAATAAGGAATTCATCGGTGTTAAACCACCTTATTGTGTGTAAAAAAAAAGAATGTTATTGTTGATTATGGAGTATTGGAGCATTTTGGCATTATGTGATATGAAGGTGTATTGATGTATTACATGACAAAATTTTTGTAAAGTGAATTGGATGTTATCATGATCTCATCACTGTGTTGTGATGAATCATGTGTGTCACCATGTTGTAATTGTAATTGACTATATGTTGTAATGTTAGAAATTGCGTTCATCATACATATGATTTGTGTAATATGTGATTATTTGTGTCATGATTTAGGGACATATAGTGAGCGTATGATCCCTATTACATAGTGATTGCACTTTGGTTGCAGAATGTGGTAATGTGATGTATTGTAACCCGTGAAAGTAATTATTGTGTTATACCCCGTATAAATACCATGCGTAAGACGCTATGGTTAATTTGTGTGAATCACCATTAGTGATGTAGTTATGTGTATGTTGTGAACCTTACACTAGACGACCCTAAGGGGAGAAATTGTCAAGAGTGTATGTGTGGAGAGAGGAGGCATGGACCAGGTTTTCATAATCTTGAGCCAAGTACGAGTGAGAAAGTGGAGTCTTATATAGAATGAAAACCCACATCTATCTGTTTAGTATACTTCGAGCTTTCTCAGTATATTGTGGGTGCGCACCACCTTAGGCTCAACTTATGTAACTAGAGTTCCCTACTCTTTCTTATTGGATTGTTCATTGGAAAATCCTATGTAATTTTGACTATGTTGATCCTTGTGGGAGTTTGGAGGGATGATTCAGGAAGAGATGATGATAATTACATTATTTGATATACTCATTTCTGGTTACATGTATATTTTTTTATGAGCTGAGGCTCGATGTCTTAGTGCCAATAACTCAATGAGTACCCCTTTGGTGGCGGTATGAGGCCACATAGTGATTGTAATGTGCTATTTCTTAATACATATTTTATTTGTAAATTGATCATTATTTCTTTTCTGATAGAACCAGTCGTTTTCTTGATTGACATGTTCTTATATTTTGGGCATTTATTTGATTGTTACATTAACATTTGGATTTTGCACTAACCATGGCTAATTAGCCATTTGTTTTTCTTAGTTTTAAACTATCTTTTCATATTTAAAAGTTTTTTAGCCTAGCCCAAGGCTTATAATTTTTTCCACTTGGCATTTGAATGGATTGTAATGCTAGTTCTAATGTCGTAATGTGATGGAATAGGGTCATGGGATTAACCATGGAGTGGTTGAACCTATGGGCCCACTTCGTTGTATGGGGGTACACCCCAAGGAGTTATAGATAACTAGCGGGTTATTAAACCATGAGTTATTATGTCACTTGGGTTGGGGGTGACGGGGCTCTATGTGCATAGTGTCATAGGGTGACCCGACCTCATTAAAAGGAGAAAGGAGATGGGCCTCTATGGTTGAGTTACCTGATATTCTCACTCTATAGTTGAGTGACCTGATATTTTTGATGGGGCTCTATGGTTGAGTGACCCGACTTGGTTTTTGCAATATGATTATTTCTCCTTGGGAGGTATATGGAGTTATTTGGTGATGGTTTGGGAGGTATATGGAGTTGTTTTATGATACTTTAGGAGATATATGGAGTTAATTCTTGATATTTTGTGATGTGTGGAGTTGGTATAGTGAGTTATGTGTACTCTGGTGAGTCCTTTTGACACATTGTTATGATTGAGTCTTGACTCTCCCCTTGGTTGGTATGGACTATTGGATATTTTCTTAGCACTATGTTGGTACAATCATGGTTTTTGGGTCATGTGATACCTGTTGTATATGTATTAGTGTGATGATTATGTTGTTAGTCACATTTGTGTGTTGGGTTTATGCCTATGACATAATTGTTGGAAATTATTTGTTATGCGGACTACTTGTTATCATTCCATGGGGGAATTAAAGGTCTTGTGATGTGTTACAGCCATGAAAGTATGTAGCAAGATGTCTCATGGGTTGTTTGTGTTGTGTGACATCTTGATGTTAGTTACTGTTGGGCACCCACGAACATAAGACAATTGAAAAAAATTCTAAACAATGAATGTTATAATCTTGAGATAAGAAATATTGTAAAAGAAAATATAAACAAAGTAATAAGGTAAAAAAGAAATACCAATCTTCACAGAAAATTATAATTTAAGATATTGCCAAAATTAGTTTTCTTCCTTGTGGTCATGTTATACCAACCAGTTGTTTTGATACATGACATGGGTCATTATTATCTTCTTGCCTACATATCCTTTGAGCTTCAGTGTTCTGTCGCATCGAGGAAGATGCTCTTATAAGGGGAGGGAAATGTAGTGCCCAACATTTACAAACATTTTTAAATAAAAGAAAAAAATTTAAATTTTGAAAAAATAAAGAAAATAATTAAACAAAGAAAGTTGGATGGAATTAGTGCTAGTAGTGGGGGTTGCTAGGGATGTTGGAGGAGGTAGAAAGGTGGAGTTGCATGGGTAGGTGGAAGGCATGACCTATCACTTCCTTCTCAATAATACATAATTTTTTTTAATTGTTTCCTATAGCCAGTTACCACAAAAACCCAAGAGCACATTGTAAATTTAATTTTGGTTGGTTAGTTGTAGTGACTCAATTTAGTGCCCTGACATATATGTTTGTAAAAACATGGGTGCGTAAGGATGCTGGCAACCAGTTTCTTATTTTTGGTTTTCAATTTTTACATGACTTGGCTCACGTTTTTGGGGAGGATGAAACACTAGGCTTGTGCTGGTCACGTAGGTTATCTTGGTTTGGATTCACAACAGATTGGACTTTGTTGGAAAGTCTCTAATCACACTGAAACCTATGGCAACGTTGTATTTTTAGTAGTATTGGATAGTTTCAGCTATGGTAGAACACAAAGGTTATGGGTTCCTCACAATAGGTGCACCATTTCCTTTTGGCAACATACAGGCCTCTAACCTGATTAGTTCACCTTTGCCACGTATTCCCAGCAAGTGCCAAAATCTGAGCTCTATAGCAGGGTATGGACGTTCTGCAAGGAGTTTTGTCATATCTTGTATTTGAATATGTTGGTAGACATGCATGCAAAATGTGGAAGAGTATGCTTGGCATGTGAACTGTTTGACTGAATACCTGAAAAAATGTGGCCTTTGGGTCTTCCACGGCTACAGGATACACGAAATGGGTTTGTTAAAAAGGTTTAGAAACTTTCTTACTAATGCACTCATCGGTGTGGGGTCTCTTGCTAGTGTCACGTCCTCCCAAATTACGTCAAAAGGGGACCTCTGGAGTAGTTGTGTTCATTCAACAAATTTTTAAAAGGGTAGAGGAATAGTGTCAGATGTTGTAGTTGCTAATGCTATGGCAGTCTAGTACGTAAAATGGGGAAACTTGCATAAGGAAAGTTGTCTTTTTGGCAATGTTTATCAAGGAGATGGGGTCTAATGGGTCTGGCCATGATCATGTAAGCTTCATTTTTGTTTTATTTTAAAATAAAAGCTTGTAAGTTTAGTGGAAAAGGGCTGTAAAAAATTAAATGGCATGAGTGTTGGTTTTAACATGCCACCTACCTAGAACTGAATTCATATGCCTGTTTGATCGACCCTCTTTGCTGTGCTGGCTATTTTGAGGAAACTCTAAAATTTACCATCAACTCACAAATTAAACCTACGGTGGTTGTGGGGACGTGTTGGTTGGTACCCTTGTAGAGCACATAATAATATGGGGTTGCAGTAAATTTCAACAAATCTTCTTTTGATGTGATTGTTAAAATTCTACAACTTATGTCTTCTATCAAACATCTATATTTAAGGAGAACATTCAGTCAAAAGGATTCATTTTATTGAAATAAATGTGTTTCTAATCTCCATACAACCTTGCCAACATTCACCTAGCTCGTGTTCATTATGGAGCCTTGAGCAGGCCCTAGACAACTATCAAAAACATAGTGGGCAACATATTCTGCTGGAAGACTTCAAGTGATCGTGAAGTTTGTGTGATGTTGTGGAGGTTAGATCAATGCTCGTGAACTGTTTGAAAAAATGCCCAAGCGAGATGCTGAACCGAATCCTACGGGTTCGACTGACTTTGTCCCTCTAGGCATGGTTCATCTCCTCTTATCTTTCATAACTCTCGTAATCTAGTTTTCATTTGCAACTTAATATAATTTTAAAATATTAGGATTATAATATATTTAATTGTTTTATATTAACTTGTTGCAAACCAATAAAATGTTATGTCGTAACTCACGAAATCAAAATAACCCTTTTGTATTAAACCATGAACTTCAACCCTCATTCTAAGGTGATTTAGAAAACTTCCTACCCAACTAGATCGCTACAATATTGTTTTATCGACAAGATGAAATTGACTTCCCAGTAAAAATGTTGACCACCTCCCTGTTTAAATAGATAATTTTGCATTTTTCGGAGACTTGTTAAGTACCCTTCGTAACTCCAAAAATGGGATGTTAAGCTTCATTCGTGTACCTGGTTATGTGAGGAGTCACCTTAACCTTTGGTTTGACCCCAAATGAATATTTGTGATATTTTTGATGCAATAGTGGGAGCAATGTTACACCGTTTTTGTAGTTGTAAGAAGCTACTAAAACTATAAAGTTGGCTTTCGTTTTGAACCTCAATTTGAAACCTATATAGAGAAATTATCATCCATTTTCGCAAACCTCTAGTGTTCTTAGTAGACAATTACATGGAACATTCAGTTTGGGGAAAAACACTTTTCTGTATAGTTTAGAAAAGCCATTTTGTAGGCCTCCGGTCACAGTTTGACGAGGTCAAGATGGACCAATTACGACTTGTCACTCTAGAAAACTTACCTCCGTTTGAAAATGGTTTTCAAGTTCTTAGTCCTATCAACTCTGATGAATTCTCCTTATATAGGGGAACTTGCAGGAAGTTTCTCGTTGCCTGTTCATCCATCAAATGTCAGTTTTGAACATGGTTTTCTGAGCCCTCGAGCTAACTTTTGTTCATTTGCAATTGGGTCAATTATGACCAGTAGCCCCAGAAAACTAGCTGCCAAACGTAAACCATTAGCCAGGGTCAATGCATGGTGTTGTGTCCCACTTCTTGTCCCGAAAATGCGATCCAAAATGGCAAATGCACGTTTTCCAAGGTGGGTTCGCGTGAACATACCCTTCGCGTGAACCCGTTTCGCGCGAAGAGACATGCAAGCCGTTATTTTCCACGTGTCGCAATTGATCGGGTTCGCGTGAACATCCTTCGCGCGAATGGTGTTCGCGCGAACCCCCCTGCTTATTCATTGGAGGCGCTGTGGAGGAAATCATTTTCCTCTGCCCCGCCTCCTTCGCGTGAAGTTTGTGTGACCGACCAGAGCCCACCACACCAGCCGAGAGCCCACCACACCAGCGATCCCACCAACGATGAAGCCCAGCAACAACGAGCCCAGGTATGTTAGCAAAATCGTACCCATTTTTTTAGCAAAATTGTAGCCATTAAAATAACATTTTTTTGCAAAACCCTGGCCCATTTTTTTTTGGTAAAACCCCATTTTTTCTCGTATAAATGAATTGAATATGAAGGTCAACTTTGAAAATACCTGGTTGGTTGTTTTGTATGCTACATCCTTATTACTTGTAAATGGTCTCTTTGAGAAACTCTGAGGGCAATAGGCAATATTTATACCCTTCCATTATGTACGTCCAATCAGACAATAAAAAGTATTCTTTTACCAGGTTCAGAGAAACTTGTTTTTTACAATGGACGATTATACTGTAGTTTCAAGCTAATTTTATCTAGCTTTATTTCTATTAGCTTTGATCCACGACTAAGGAAGAATTCATATGGTTGTTACCTGTACATTTTTCCAAGGTCCTGGTGGCATTGGGACATGGATGGTCTCATAATTACAATTCAGGCATGAAAACCTTTTCTGAATTCTTGTTGGGTTTCGCTCTTTTCATTCCAACGGTTTCGCTCTTTTCATTCCAACTTATATATATATATACAGAATACTTGTAGTCTGTGTGTGATTGGTTTTCCTTGTAAGCAAGCTATAATGAATTCAATAGTCATGCTTTATTTTAAGGTGTAAATTTTATATATAGTTTTATGTTTTTGGTGTGGATTTATATTTATTTATATATTGGTTTTGAATTTAAATATGTATTCATGAATTTATTAGAAGTGAAATGGAATGGTATTTATATTTTAAGAGTTGTTCATGTTTAGGAGAATTCATTCTTCATAAATATGAATGGTCTATTTGGTACTCATTGTTTTTAATTTATTTCTTAATAATATGAATGGTAACACAATTTTGAAGGTTAATATGTTATGAGAAGGAGATTCAGATCCCACGTACAAGAAGCATGACCCGGAAAACTTTTAGCCAAACCCCCATCCCCCAACCTTACCATGGATGTGTATTTGTAGTATGCACAATAAATTATTATTTATCAATAAACCCTCAAAAAATTCTATTAACAGTGATCCATCAACCTACGTCATAATTTGCAATGTGCATTCATCGTTCATGTAATGTCAACCTTAAATATCAAATTTAATAGTCATCTAATAAATTCAAGTTTCAAAAGCCACAATTATAGATACCAGAAGTGATCCAAAATGGTTCAGAAAATTCAAAAATACTAATAATGCAAAGACATACAAGTAAGATCCAAACACCGAGCCCTTACAATGAAGGCAACAAACACACACAAAATCAAGACGTGAAAGAAGATGACATAGATGATTGTCACACCAGGCTGTTGTACTTGTACCACTGGGCAGGTCCTTTGAGGATCTGGATCCTCAGGAGTTGACAAGAAGGTGCAAGGCAGAAGAGAAATGAACACTCAAAGTTGATGGTTGGGCACATGCTGAACACGTCAGTGTTGTGAAATAGTGAATAGTGATGGGTATGGCACATGCTGTACCCATCCAACTGTGGGGGTAGAAATGAAATGGGTTTAGTCCATTTTGAACCTATCGCCAATCATTAGTGCAGGTGCTGTGGGTAGCTGCCAGGGGTTCAAACCCACCGGGTTCACTTGGGCAGCTTCAGGACCTGCCAAACCCATCAACAATGACCGTTGCGCTTCCAGAAACAAGCAGCAGAGATGATACATCATCCAAAAAACACTGTTGTTGATCTTCCATGCTGTGTCAAACAGGCACTTGAAACGATCCTTAGGCATCTATTTAGACTGGCATTGACCTCCATGCTGAGCATATAGAGAGTTTTCAGTAGTTGTATGAGAGGTTCAGTTTTATAGGAGGTATTAGAAGTCTGATTTTGCACTGCAAAGAGTATTGCAATGCTGTAGGAGAGTTGGATTGAGTCCACAGTAGTCCAAATTGATCCATTGGGAGCCACTCTTTGTATTGTGCATTTCTGATTTCCAGATTTTAATGGAAGAGCAGGCACAATTCATTTCTGGTTTTGCATGGCAGAGAGTATTGTAATGTTGTAGGAGAGTTGGATTGAGTCTACAGTAGTCCATGCTCGATTTTTCCAACATTTGGTTTCTCCTAGGTAAACAAGGTGTAGCAAATTGATCCATTGGAAGCCTCTCTTTTGTATTGTGCATTTCTGATTTGCAGATTTTAATGGAAGAACAGGCACAACCCATTTCCATGCTCGAGTTTTCCAACATTTGGTTTCTCCTAGGTAAACAAGGTGTAGCTTCTTTTTTATCCAGGTTTTTACAGTCGTTTACATTCTTGTTCTGTTATTTTGATAATTATGTTGGCAAGAAACCATATTTCTGTAGCTTTTAAAGAAAAGTACTTAAAATAGAGCAGTCCTAATTTCATTTTCAGTTGTTACATTGTGAGAAATCTGTATTTTGAATATCCGAGGCAATAATAGATCAACAAGTCTATACTAGATGCCCCAAATCTTACAAAGAAATGCATATACAGCATCTGGAATTTGGTTTTCCCTAATATTAACTAATAAAGTACAAGTATAGAGATAATATCATTATAGTACAGAATTCTAATAGACCATGGTGATCTAAACTAGGATTGTGGTCCACATTGCCTTTTGACTCTTGTTGTGTCAGAGAAATCAAAGCCTATCAGTGATTTTATTTTCATTGTAGTAAGCTTTCAGCAATATCTCAACCAGACACTCATTCTCATCATCTTCACATGGACCACTATTATTCCCCATCGTTTTTGGTCCAATTAAATACTCTTGTGTCTTTTGAGGTGAGAAGGGTTCACAAAGTGAACTAGATGGATGCACATTTACTCTAATTTCCGTGACAGAATTTATGTTATTAAAATGATAACTATTATAATAGACCACCCTAATCCTACATCCTTTCTGGTCCATTAAAAAATTCTAGTTGCTTGTGAGATAAAAGACGATGATTGGAGTGAACATTCATCATATGTTGAGCCTCTTCATTGTAATTTCTGTGACAGAACCAATAAATATTGTAATAGAACTTATTTAGTTTGAGAGGGAATTATAAGCAATAGTTTTAACTTAGAAGTCTTCGTTTTGAAATTACTTGTGAAGCGAAAAAAAATATCCAACCAACAAAGCAATGGAACCCCAATGGCTAGGTCACTTCTTATATTTAGGTGACACTCATAAGGGTGAAGCACCAAACTTTCTGATAAGTTATCTATCAAAGTATTTAGAGAGACCCTAATTTTTCACCCTTACACGAGCATTGTGCAATGCACATCAATACTCATGAAATATGGTTGTGAACTAGTCATATTTGATTTAATATAGATTTGCTAGAAACTATTCCATAATCGAATCTCAAAAAATTATTACATAATTTAATCCATCGTAGAAGTACCACTTTTTTATTGAAAATATTGACAATTATAACAATAGTCCAAACTACGACAACATAGAAAAGAATCTAGAACATAATAACTACAACTACAATTTCAATCTTCTAAAATGGACCATTTGATTATCTTCGAGCTTTCCCATTTGCTCTTCAATCATTGTTATTTGGTGATCCAAATCAATGTTGTAAGCAAGCTCTTTCTGAGCAACCTGAAAATATTTTGCATTTGCTCTTCCACAAGTGGTCGATAACCAATTTTTTAGAAGACTTGGCAATCACATTATGAAAAATATTGATGTCTGGCATAACTTCTTTCCAAGATAATGTGTTTCCAAAGATAGCACAAAGACTATTGTGAATAGAAATCTATGTCTTTTTAGTGAGCTTGTATTTCCAAAAAGTATGCATGATAGACTCGAAAAAAATTCTAACTAGACACTTAAGACGGTTGGTTACAAGAAATTGTATGTCATCGCCAATAGGTAGTGTGTGGAAGAACAATGGCTAAAAAACCTTTTTAGTCATGGCATTAGCTTTGAAATTGTAAATAGTAGCTCTGAGGTGCTACCATTTATATTCTTTAAGTTTACATCTTCATTTTGAGTTGAGTCTTTGTTCCAAGGACAAATCCAGGATGAATTTTTGATAAACACATTTGAGCATGGAGTGATTTAACATGTTGTTGTTAGACCATGTCCAGTCCTTCAAGAAGTTGCATTGAACCAAGAGTAGACATCTTAACAAGGAGTGAGTCATCCTCAAGTTGCAAAATTCCAATTATAGTTGTCTTGTCAGCTACACATAAGTGAAAAAAAACCTTTAAGAAATGCCAATGTTTCCATTGGTACCATTATAAGTGACACAAATCTTCAAACTCGCATATACCTATTTTTAAAAGACGTTTTTATTTCAGCCTAGACTACAAAGAAGGGGAAGATTGTTGATTTACACGTCTATTCAACCAAATCGATGAAGTGGGAAAGCTAAGGCCATGTTAAAGAGATTTGTTATTCCGTTCCAACAGCTCATAAATGTCACGTTGTGCTTTCCAACGAACTTAGAACTGACAACTTTGAGATTTCCAATCAATTACTAGTGAAAGGGTCTTCGAGGGTCTGCATAGGAAAAGATACTCATCTCTCCACTCTTGATGGATGATTTGTCTGATCTCAACATAGGTGAATTAAACTTACAAGAAGGCAAAGAAGAATCTAACCCACCTGTGCTCTTGGCATCTAAATTATAAGTAGAAAATTTCTTCTGCAATTGAAGATCATCATTTGAGGGCGGCCTTATCTTTGGAGCACTGAAGGAGCGCGCTTTAGCCTTGGCAGACTCTGTGGGGTTCATGTAATTCGGCCTTCCCATACTTTCATCTGATGTATTAAAAGTGTTTCCAGATTTTGAAGTGCATGATCCTCTTGATGATGTGGAGCTTCCATTAGATGGGTGAGAGGCAGAACCAGTAGGAGGAGGCTTTGCAGCAACACAGACAGTAACATTGTTCCTTCAAACTTTTACAATGCCTGGATCATTTGATTTCCTTGGATGCTCACCAGTATCCTCAAATATTTTAAGGGACAGAGTCTCGGAAACATCTGCATGGGCATGCTCCTCCATTAGTTGGTTTTCCCATGGTTTGGCAGCCATCCAGCGTTCCAACCAACTCCAGCCCCAACTATTTCTGTCTAGCTCGGGTTTTGCAATATATACTGGCACATTTGATCTAGAGTTACTCCTCCATTGCTGAAAAGAAGAAACCAGTCAATATATAAGCTACATCTAGAATGGATTTGTTAATGTAAAGCATATCCTTTACAGTGAACAGAAATCTCGATATATGGGCTACAGAAAGCTACACATATAGGTTACTACTCCTGTCAGAGCATCTTACAGAGGATTCATGCACATTGGCATGGTATAAGGTGATTTTTAGGCAAACATAAATGCTAGCAACGTGAAGCAAAAGTCAGGCACTGTCAGAGAAATTATGTGACACAATCTCCATATCCAGGATGTATTAAAGAGCATTATAAAAAGGGCTTTCACTCCTTGTAGCATAAATTAATGAATTCCAATAAATAGGTAGAGTCCAGACAGTAGGATTCATTCAAGGATTTTGGCAAAGAAATTTAGAATTCTGAATGAAATATATGTTTGAATACCTGATGGGATAGAGCATAAGTAATTGCTCGCTCCCTTTTGATTGCTCCTTCCTGTCTCATTTGTAGTTTTGTGCGAATTTCTTCAAGTGTCCCTTGACTATCACACCATCCTTCCTAAAACAGACAATGCATTGCTCAAACAAAATGTACTGGACCCCCAATCTCTCCAACCCAAAAAGGGATCAGACCTGATCTAAAAATAAATAAATCATGCTGTTCAAATATATCAGACACTGAAGATTAAACCTAACTTTAATTAAAGTAATTTTCTGGAACTCTTTTATTTTTTTGGTCTTGAGGTTGTTGGGTACAGGGTTTCAAACACTAGCCGAAGTTTATTAAGTTTCGAAGTCGAGCTCAGCTAAGGAGCACTAGTCACCATGACCTAAGAATTGTGCCTAAGAGCAGGAGAATTTATCCATCTTGCCAATAGGAGAAACCCAATAGTCTCTCGCCTCTGCATAAATGGCAAGAGTTTTCGCCCTACCCATTTGGCCATCTACTTAAAATATCCCTGAACTTATTAAATCATAGCACTCAAATACCCCAATCCTAATATAGATAGAGCAACTTCTTTATCAAATTATTTAGAAATACCTCAGATTCTCTCAGTTTAGTCTCGCGGCTTCGATGTGCATCAAGTATTTCCTGCACTGCCTGACCTTCCTTAGACATTCGAACATGGCGAGCCCTTACACGGGCCTGAACCCTGACGAGTGCTTGCATACACCTCAAAGTAACTGTTGCCTGCTTCCTTACCTGACAACCCCTAAACAATGCCTGGAGCCTCACCAGCCCTTTCAGTGCTCGTAGTGCTCTCCTCGCCTGTAAAACCCAAAAACCAAATCCAAAAGAGTGACAATAATCCCCTTCAAAAATAATCAAATGAAATTCTCACAGACCCGTTATTGTTCATCGAGAATGGTTACCAAAAAGCCTCAGAATGCAGTCTAGATTCGAATGACAGCCCATTCCTGTCGTACAGCCTTGAAGTCCTTTGGAGGAGCCCTCACTATTGTTGCCACTGCAGCATTATAGGCCTCTGCAGCAGCCTCAGATGCAGATTCAACAGTCTCCACATTGAGATGTCTCGACTGCTTATGCCAACTTCCTTCGCTTCTTTCCCCTGACTCGTGCTCACCAGATATTTTCCACAGACCCCATTTTTTGGACTTGACGTTGGTAAGCTTCTTCTATTCATGATTCAACAATAGCAATCAATCAGCTTGCTTGTAAAAGGGCAAATGAATCCTCCTTTGTAATTGGTTGCCCCCATTTTGTATGCTACATCCTTGTTACTTGTAAATGGTCTCTTTGAGAAACTCTGAGGGCAATAGGCAATATTTATACCCTTCCATTATGTACGTCCAATCAGACAATAAAAGTATTCTTTTACCAGGTTCAGAGAAAATTGTTTTTTACAATGGATGATTATACTGTAGTTTCAAGCTAATTTTATCTAGCTTTATTTCTATTAGCTTTGATCCACGACTAAGGAAGAATTCATATGGTTGTTACCTGTACATTTTTCCAAGGTCCTCTTGGTTTCCCCCGTTGTTCAATGTATTTTTTTGAAGGGCTTCTTTTATGTGCTGCAAATTGTAACATAAAGGATCTTTTTAGTTTCTAGAAAAATGAGTATATTGTGTAGCTCACAGCTGCCTATGCCATACTAAGATCCCAATAGTGGCATAATTGTTGATTGGAGCCGAGATTGCAGAGTGCACTGCCAGAATAATGCATATCATGGAGATATTCCATTTTCACAAACCTTAATACTACTGCCACTGCTAGGAAGCTTTGCATATTTCTTCTGCAATATCTGTTTTAATGTGCCTTTAGGGCTGCTTCAAAGCTTCTAGATAAGATAATATAAATATAAATAAATAAGAACTCGTTGGCAGTAGTTTCCTCCTAGAACTCGTTGGCTGCATGTATGCCTACACTTGAGAAGCACATGCTTTAATGATATCACTGAACTTTCAGATTATATTCTTGTATCCAGTAGCATCTAGAGGTTTTAGATAATGTATTGTAGTGATATTGTAAGGCACTATCAAAAACAATGTTGACAGAAGTAAGGATAAGTAAGGATGGGAAATGTGACGGGAAATTTCAGTCATATGAGTTAAATAAGATAATGCCAAAGTTAAACATACTTCCTTGAAATAAACATATGAGTTAAATAAGATAGTGTCAAAGTTCCTTGAAATGTAAAGTTGATTTATCCCTGATTTTGTATACAAACACTGTGATGACATCAATAATAGATTACAAATAATTTCAATGTTTTTGTGATTTTTAAGCATGCATAAGTGGTCAACTTGTACATGTGGAGATATAGATGCATTAGACATGTCTTTTACCGATGTGTTTTGTTGTTTAAAATTGGATTGGTGTTCTATTTGATTGCGCTAATTCTGTATCATATGCACAAAAATTGTGTTCCAGGGAAAGGTGAATCCCACTCAATTGTTCTGCTTTGATAATGGTTTGTGCCCAGGTAAACTTACATTCTCTTCTACAAACATTGCTTTGACTTTAAGATCATCTAAATGTATTCAAAACTTTTCATTTCTGAACTCTGCAACATCACTTGGTATATTTTGTTATCATTGTGATTTGTAATTTATGTAATTTATTTGATTTTGTAATTTATTTTCTATATTAGTTGCATTGAAGCTTGAAAATTTCATATTTCTGTTTTCATTAATATAGGAGAATATCTTAGGAATTTTTTTTAATTAAAAGTACTATTAATTAGAATTTTACTTTCATTTTTTTTACAGTCATGGCTTCTTCTGGAACTCCTAATTTGTTTGAGAGGACCGATTTAGAGATTGCAAAATTGCAATCTATTCTCGAAAATCCAACTACAGTTGGGCAGTATAAAGCCCATTGTGAAAAAATACTGGTTGATCTTCGTAGAATAGAGACAAGTTTGAAAACATATAATCCATTTGATTCTGAATCAATAAAAAATTTTATGGATTCACTAAAATCAAGTGTCTCAGGAGATGTAGGTTATAATGAGATTACATCACGACTTTCCGATAAGGAAGTCGTTAAGAGGTCTTGTTGGAGTTTTTATGCAGACAAACGGAAAATAAGGGCATATTATGTAAACAAATGTTCATGTCCTTTATGTGCCCCTTTGATTTATCCTAGATTTGTGGCCTCTCAAGGCCAATTTCCAAATAATGACCAATTACCGTTATACTTCATAATGATGCTACATGCTGAGGTTCACTTAAACCTAAAGGTGAACTATTTAGACATCCCTAGTTATTTGGGGCAGGGGCGTGGCCGTATTAGCCACAGGCAGGCATATAGAAAGGAGGGAGCTCCTGCAGTTGTTGACGTGTGGCAGCTTGTACCAAGGCCACAACCATTCTTATCAGGCTTTCAGGATGTCACAACACCTATCGTTATGACTGCACATGAGGCTGCTATCGAGGGTCTTGCTGGCATTGCTCGCGAGACCCAATTGATCTCTTCTGACCGTGTGGGTCAGTACCTTCAGAGACGCGATACTAGCAGTGGAGGTGCTAGTAGCACCAGTGATGCACGCAGCGAGGTATACGCTTGTGCATCTTTGATTTCCCCAGATGACTTTGAGCTAGTTACAGATCCCACTCAGGCACGTCAGCTAGGACGCATCATGGCTGCTGACTTGTTACGTGCGTATGAGGTGATTGCTCGGCATTGTAGCATTCCACTATCGGGGGTTTTAGATTTTATAGAGCAGAGTGGGAGTGTATCTTCTAGTCAGGGTACTACTGCCGCTGCTACAGATAGACTTCCTGTAGCTGGGATTGTCACACCTGATGTTCAGCACATTTCTGTTCCGGTGTGTGAAAATTAAACCTTTAATATAATTAAAATTTATTTTAATTGATCATTACTTTACAATTTATTAATATTAAAATTAAACATGTACTTTTGTGTTTAGGCTTCTGCTCCAGTGTGTGGAGCTTCACAGCCCACACCATCTACCCGTGTCACATACACACAGCTCTTGACTGAGCACAACATGGATCTCGATGTTCCGGGTCTGAGTCAACTTGGCTTAGTTGGCGACATATTTGCTGGTGTTGAGGTCGTGGATGACAATCCCATACATTTGGAGACGCGTTCCGCAGAGGTATAAATACATGTGTTTTAATATAATTAATATTTAATCTAAATTGAAATGTTAGAAATTAATGAACTTTATTCAAAAAACTTATTTATCAACTTCTTACATTTTATTTATTTTGTTTCACAGGGATCTACGGGACAGAGATCTACGGGTAGCGTAGATACTCCCAACATCCGCGCAGGGACAGATACT
Source organism: Taxus chinensis (assembly GCA_019776745.2). Lineage (NCBI taxonomy): Eukaryota > Viridiplantae > Streptophyta > Pinopsida > Cupressales > Taxaceae > Taxus > Taxus chinensis. Next base: position 292,554,404 of record CM034151.1, on the reverse strand, counting down.
GAGGTAATCAATTGTACATATCAGTTATATAATGTATTGAATTAATCAAGAAATTGTTGTAGATTTTTGCTTATATATTTTAATATATGGTACATGCTATATATAGTTTATGACATGTATATTCCTTTTTTTTAACATGCAGGGTGCAGCAGAGCGTAGTGAGGGGTCTGGCACTCGCCCTAGTGCACGGAGGAGACTTCAGTGATATTTTATAGATTTCAAACATTTTAGACATACTTCTGGAGATTTTAGACATGTATATATATTCATACTCATTCTAGACATTATTATTATATTTTGATATATGTCTTAGACACGTGTATTATTAATATATTTTGATATATGTCTTAGACACGTGTATTTACAATTATGGATGTGAATATAAGACACCCCCTTATCTTTCATTTTTGTCTCTTGATGATATCATAATAGGTATATAACTAGCAATCGCATGTGTTTCATGAGATGTGAATGCCGAACGGTATATGTTATTTGATTTAGAGGCATAGTTATCTGAGTTTTACTATCAAGTTCAAATGCTTTTCTGTGAAATGCTTCAAAGAAATTTGTATTGAAAATGGAAAAGGGATTTGCATTTATTCCCAGTCTAAAATAGATAAAGATCACATCAGCTGATCAAATTGCCAATTTTTCCTTGTTTGTGTGTGAGACCTTATGTGGATCGATGTAGTTGAGCAGAGTTTGATCGTGCTTACTGCAGTATGGATACAAAACAATCAAAGGCGATGGGAATGCTTGCAGGGTGTTCATTTTATACTGTTTGTGATCAATTGGCAGTGATCTAGAATGGTGGCTGGTCAAATTTAGCTGATCACATTAGCTGATCAAATTTGGTGTACCTTGTGTAGGAGGAGAAACTAGGGAGGAGGTCCTTGGACACCGAGAATACCATTTATAAATTTGAAGATGGATGGAAAATTAAGACCCACAACCAACCCAAAAGGAAGTCGCCCTCAATTACCAATTTATAAATTTGAAGCTGGATGGAAAATTGAGACCCATGTAGTGCCCACTTTCCTTCGACACCTTTTGATTATGATTTTTCGATATTGTCATATGCACTTATGGATATATTATGGTTTTTGATATAGCATGTTAGTAGATATCAGAGATACTGAACTGATATTCATTCGATTCTTATATGATGCATATGGACTACTAGAGACTTTTGTTGTTGATATTGATACACTTTTGACATGGTTATTTATCTGTAATTCTGACATGTGATATGTTTAATTCATACTGAGTAGATCTTGATAATTGGATTAATGTGATGATCGTTTTGACATGAATGAAATGTGTAATAGAAATGTGCTAGAAATTGTAAGTGATATCGTATTTGCATAGATGATAATAATTCATATATAGTTGACTTTAGATTTATATCGCATATTTTTGCATGACTGTTTTAATGCGGCCACGAGGCCGAAGGAGGTATTCTCTGTTCTGCAGGTATATTATATTTACAACAGTATCGAGGGAGTAGAGACCAACCACATTGGAATTCGAGAAGAATCCAACTAGGGTCACCATGGCAATATGTAATTGTGTGTGTGTTAGAATTATTTGGTTAGGGGAAAATTGTGACCTAGGGGTCATGTGTTGTTTTGTTTTAATTTTCCCCTTTCTATTATGTTAGTATGTGTTTTCTCTTAGTAAGTGAAATTTTACTTGTGTTATTATTCATATTTTTGGATTTGTGTTCACCCCTTTATTAGTCATGGGTTGTAGTGTCTTAATTAAGCTAATTTGAATTTGTCCTAAACTAATTAAAAGATATGACCAAAAGAGAGTTCATTTATTAGGCTTGATTTACTTTGGATTTTGTGTTGAATGATGTGTGTTTGAGTTTTGAGTGTAGCAAACTTTACCCCACATGGGAAACTCGAATTTGGCCTTAGAGGCCAAATTTGAAAGTTTGTGGGACAAGTCAAACTTGTCCCACACCTCTTAAAAGCCCATGCCAACCCTACCTATGGGTTGGGAGGTCAAATTTAGACTCTTTTAAGTGTTTTGGGGGGATGAAAAGGTAAAATGTTAATTGCACTTCCTTTCAAATATTTAATTTTTTCCTTTGGGGGGAGTGGGCTTAGATGGAGTGTGTAAGGTGCTTGTCATTCCTCCAACCATTCATTAATGGTGCATTGGAATATGAGGTTGACCAAGTGATGTGGAGTGGAGGGAAAATGAGGTGGCATCCTACTTGGAGCCACATCATCCCCCCCTCTCTTTCCTCTATTTATGGAATCATTTTTTCTTGTTTTGGGGTTACATGTTCATATTTAGTCTCTTGTATTTTGGGGAGTAGAAGATTTGGAAGAATTTTGTGAATTTTTGGAGCTTGTTGATACTTGTTGGAATTTTGCTGGAGCTTGTGGATGTTTGCTTGATCTTTGGAGGGATTTGAAACTTCATACTTGGAACAAGCTCTACCATGGAAAGGTAGGAGCTTCACCTTTGTTTATATTATGTTATTGTTATATGTATGTGTGTGTATGTTGTGTTGAATGTTATTTTTTCTTTGAAATGCTTGTTGGGAATGGGTAGAATGCCTAAGTTGGGAGTGGGAGGAGACTATGGGGAGTTCATTTGAGGGAGGCATAAGAGATCATTTTCTTGAGGAGGGAGTTTGGGTTGGGTGCCCACCTAGTATGAGAAATGCTTGCATTTTTCTTCTTGTTCTTACCTTGAGGGAGCCATAAGAGTTGAGGAAGGCATAAGAGTGGATGGAGGGATAAGGGGTACCTAAGGGAGGCATAAGAGTTGTTAGGGGTATTGTGTTTTGCATTGGAGGATTTTTAGGTGGCACCCATTCCCATTGGGAGGCATAAGTGGCCTCCCCATAGGTCTTACTCTTTTGGCTTCTTGATAAGCCTTGTGATCTTGTTACTTTGTTGTTTTTTTCTTGTTGAGTTATTGTTGTGTTTGTATGTAATGTAATGAATGTGAAATTATTTGTCAAGTATTGTGGAAGCTGGTAGTTGCCATGAGTTGAGATCTTCTCCTATTGTAATGTGGTTGGGGCTCAGGGGCCAATGGAGAGGATGGCTTCTCCTCTCCATTGGGTATCTTGGTTGGGTGGAGAGCGTTGCTATTCCCCCCATCTTTGTTGTGTGCTTGACTTGATGAAGATGGTGGACTCAAAGGATGAATTTTTCTTGCTGGGGGAAGACATGTAGAGTTGCACCTTGTGTTATTATGATACTTCTACATATAAATTGTATCAATGGTTTTGGATGTAATCTCATTCATGCTTGGAAATGGTTTATTATGGCTTGTATCCCTTTATCAAAATGGAAACTCTGTAACTATATTGAAATGCAAATAAAAGGTCTTTTAAGTATGAATGTTAGTTAAGTTATGAAAAGAGAGTGTTGATCTTTCAAAATCATTGTTAATCCGGTTGAATGAGATCAAATTTATTTGGGTATGCTTATTCTTTCTCCTATTCAATGATGTATAAGAAGGAATAGATAGAAGGGTTTTTATAATATAGACCATCCTTGCTGCAATAAGGTTTGAATTGAGTGAATGGATGAACCACAACTAATCATACCCTTAAAAATAGTTATATAAATGAAAACGAAAGTGATAAATTGATTAAATTAATAAATATATCAATTCATGCATTACTATAATTGCTTAAGTGTGTGTAAAATAAATACTCTTACAAATTTTACAATTACAATAGTTATTTTGTTCCCCTCTATTTGTTATCCCCAAATTTTAGTAGGAAACTAAATGAAAAGGACATATATATATATATATATATATATATATATATATATATATATATATATATATATATGTTTAATCATACGTATATTAATGTCTTTAAGTATTTTTAAATTAATATTAAAAAAAAAAGTGAAGACATAGTTAAAACAGATTTAATATTAATGCCTTTAAGTAGTTAACTTAATATTATAGCCTCACGGCTTAGTGAGGACCTGGTCAATAAACAAAAAGAAAGGTAGTTTTGTTTTGTTTTTTTTTTGGCCATGATTGGGCCGCACCTGTCCTATGTAGGATATGGTTTTATTAAGAGGTTTGGGGGAGGGGCGCCGACCCCACCCCCAACCCTTATATTTTATAAGGGGTGGGGGTGGAGTCGGCGCCCCTTCCCCAATAATTTTTCCAAATATTATGCCACAGGGAATCCGCACTGGTTCCAAACCCAATGACCATGGAAGTAATGGCTATTTTCCTTTGCGTGGCCACACTCTTTTGGCGATATATATATAGTTACATTTTTTTTATTTTCAGTCAGATTAAATACACAGTTATTCAATCATACATAAATTTGTATATTTAGATATATAGAAATACCTATATTTTTTTAAAAATAAAATAAATATATTTGGGGTTTCTAGTTTTGCCCAAATGGGTATACACAATTCCTTACAAGTAAAATACCTTGGATTAACAAATACGAAAGAGACAATAATAACCACAAAAGGGAAATGAACAGATTCATGTCTCAAACACCAAGTTTAATCAAGAAAGCTTCCAAATCTTCTCCAATGGCCTAATGGCTTCCCTTCCTTCTCCTCCAACCTGCAAAACAAACAAGAGAAATGAGAGAATAGAATAAGTAATAGTCTATAAGAAAGCCTATAAGGATTTCTAGGGTTACTTTAGTGCAACCTAGATCTAAGGGCTCAGATAGAATAGATCCTATGGTGGAGGATGAACCCTACATCACTTAAGTGATGGGGTATTTAAGTGGGGGTGAAATATTTAATGTTGGGTGTAATGTTTTGAAGGGGGCCTAAAGGGTTAGGTTAAGTTGTGCACTCCTTATCTTTTTAAGGAAATAATTTAAATATTAAGAAACATGATTTAAGACTAAGGGATATTTAGTCTGGTGATTATAATAAATTTAGAAGGGATTAATGGGGCTATGACATGAAAATAAAAATGAGAAATATTAAAATAATTATCAAAGCTTAGGAAATGAATTTAAATCCTCATTTAACTTTGGAAATTAAGTCAATGTTGTTCAGTTGTCTTTCTTTTTCCGATTGCTTTAAAAAATTTATAAAGCGTTATTCCAGGAATTTAATTTAATTCCGATGAAGGTTATTGTCATTTCCTTTTTAAATTTTTTTATTAAAAATAAAAAATAAAAAATTATTTCATAATTTTTCCCATTTCTCCTTGGGTTTCATGTGGCAAATTTAACAGGCGTTACACTTGGTATCAGAGCTGTGGGTTTAAAGCTTTGACCCTTGGGCACACTTAGAAAACATGAAACATGAACATATAACCTAGTGCAAAGTTGACTCTTTTAAATCTATGAAAACCACAATGTCTTAAAATTGTATTAAATAGAAAACTTAGAAAACTGAAACAAGACCAAAAACAATGAACTAACTCTCGCCTTGATCTGTGCAGGAGGCGCGGATTAGGTGAGGGGTCTTTTCATATAGACCTAGATATACCACCGCCAGAGCAGGCTGTAGCGGCCATTCTACCTCAAATCTTACAGACACTTCAGGATGTCAATGCCGTTATACGCGGAGAGCCCTTGGGAGGACAATTTTCCAGACATAGTTTGGAGCCATCAGTAGATGCCCAAGTATCCCCTCGACACAGTGAGGAGCATAGGGCAGAGAACTTCCGAACAGAGTCCGCTAGGGCAGAGTCACCACAGAGAGGACATGGGGACAGGATCTCAGGCCATAGGGATAGGTCTCGGATCCCTAGACAGAGGGAGGAGCATACAGATAAACCTAGGATTCGTCATACGGACCAGCTGCAGACCATATCAGGGAGATCTTGAAGCTATGACCATCTCACTATTTAGGTGATACAGGCGGTTTTCAGGCAGAGGCCTGGTTGGTGAGCTTGAGCGGATGCTTCAAGCTATGTCCTTGTACTAGCAACATGAAAGCTCGTGTTGAGATCCATCTTCTGAGGGATGGAGCAGGAGTCTGGTGGAGGACCGAGGAGTAGAAGCTCCATGTTGACTCGGAGACGGTTACCTGGGAGCTATTTGAGGAAAATCGGTAATGGCTATTTTCCTTTGCGTGGCCACACTCTTTTTGCGATATATATATATATATATATATTATATATATATATATATATATATAGTTACATTTTTTTTTATTATTTTCAGTCAAATTAAATACACAGTTATTCAATCATACATAAATTTGTATATCTAGATATACAGAAATACCTATATTTTTTTTAAAAATAAATAAATATATTTGGAGTTTCTAGTTTTGCCCAAATGGGTATACACAATTCCTTACAAGTAAAATACCTTGGAATAGTAAATACGAAAGAGACAATAATAACAACAAAAGGGAAATGAACAGATTCATGTCTCAAACACCAAGTTTAATCAAGAAAGCTTCCAAATCTTCTCCAATGGCCTAATGGCTTCCCTTCCTTCTCCTCAAACCTACAAAACAAACAAGAGAAATGAGAGAATAGAATAAGTAATAGTCTATAAGAAAGCCCATAAGGATTTCTAGGGTTACTTTAGTGCAACCTAGATCTAAGGGCTCAGATAGAATAGATCCTATGGTGGAGGATGAACCCTACATCACTTAAGTGATGGGGTATTTAAGTGGGGGTGAAATATTTAATGTTGGGTGTAATGTTTTGAAGGGGGCCTAAGGGGTTAGGTTAAGTTGTGCACTCCTTACCTTTTTAAGGAAATAATTTAAATATTAAGAAACATGATTTAAGACTAAGGGATATTTAGTCTAGTGATTATAATAAATTTAGAAGGGATTAATGGGGCTATGACATGAAAATAAAAATGAGAAATATTAAAATAATTATCAAAGCTTAGTAAATGAATTTAAATCCTCATTTAACTTTGGAAATTAAGTCAATGTTGTTCAGTTGTCTTTCTTTTTCCGACTGCTTTAAAAACTTTACAAAGCGTTATTCCAGGAATTTAATTTAATTCCGATGAAGGTTATTTTCGTTTCCTTTTTAAAAAAAATTATTAAAAATAAAAAATAAAAAATTATTTCATAATTTTTCCAATTTCTCCTTGGGTTTCATGTGGCAAATTTAGCAGGCGTTACAACCCACAACCAACCCAAAAGGCTCAGCCACTTATTAGAAGCTTTGGGGATTGTGAGGGAGGGGGCGTGTAACACTCAGTTCTACGCATATCTCAAAATGCTATCTGCTCCAGCTATTCAAATTTAAGTTAGCCCATTTTTTCTTCTATGCATCTCTCAGAATGTTATCTACTCCAGCAATTCAAATTTAAGTTAGCCCATTTGTTGGTATGCAATAATGGCAAGTCTCCATAGTCCCTACTCTGCATATCTAGCCGTCAAAATACAAAAACATACCCCCGGGTGTCTTCTTGATGAAATGTTTGACTGATCGCAGAACTTTCTCATTGTCTGTAGCATGCATCATCAATTTATTTTGTAATAATGCCCCGTGTGCTAGTAATTTACATGGCTTCCTTTGATTTTGGGTAAGGTGCATGCAAATACTACAAGTTTTCCGTTTGTGCAATTTCAAGACCCCATAGGAAATGTTCTGCTCTCTAATATATTGAAATGAAATAGGAAGTCTAAATCTACTAGAATCAAACAGGTTTGTGGGCTGAACTAGGAATTAGAGATGATATATGGAGTAGCTATATTTCTTTGGTATCTGAATAACTATTTCACCCTAGTGACTGTTAAAGTATCCTTCTTTATCTAAGGATACAGATGATAGCCGTCTTTCATCCTGTGTTTGAGCTCTGCACAAGTTTGATAATTCACGGGACTATATCAAAGCAGAAACTCTGCATAAGGAATAATAAGTCAACTGAAGCAAGATTTTGCATGAATTAACAACAAATTATTTTGTAAGCTGGAATAGGAGACATACAGTTATCGTGGGATAGATTTATGAGAAATTATCTTCCTTGTTTCAGTCTTAACTACGTTAAAATGCCCCTACATTTATCATTGAAAAATACTCATCGGTTAAAAAAAACTTTGGAAAGTGGGATTGGGTGAGTGAAATTATAAGGAAAATAATATTATAAATGTCATTGACAATACCTGGAGCCCAACTGATGAGAAAGTAGTGTACAAATGTTAGAAGGAGAAAGTTGGAGATGTGGTGTAGTGAAATAAATTGGATCCCATTGAAGAATTCTGGTTGGATCCCATCTTTTGACCAACACGTGAAAAGAAAATGCCAAAACATACACAAAAAGGGTCCTGGGGCGATGAAGTGTCTTGTTTCATTTGTCACATGTATGGCACAATTCCATAACAGGAGGGTTTCTGACTCTCCAATATACCCAAAAGTGGAATGGAACCACCCTGAGCTCTTGAGCTCTCTTAGAAACTGTACAGATCTGTTTACGAGATTTTTTTCGTGTTAGAAAGGAGCAAAGAGAGTTGATTCTGTTACAACTTTAGACTACTTGGAGTTCTTCAAAATTGAAATTGCTTGAGACAGTATTCATTGGTAAAGTCTAGGAACATCATATAATCTTATTCAACTCTTTTAGCTATAATTTTAATGCTTTTATTTTCAATTGAATTCCTTAAGTTCTCTCTGTTGTATGTGTGGCATTTCTGTGCTTGATGTAATGAGTTTAACTCATTAAGGATCACAATAGTCTTTTATTCTTCTTTTCTGTTTTATATTCATGCCATTGGGCTTAGATAGTATCAGATCTATATTGTAGTTCAATTTATCTTGACACTACTTTGGTTTTTTGGTTTTCTACACTTCAATGAAATTATTTACTAATTCCTTCATCAGCATTGACCGCCATAAATATTATATATTGACAAGAAATGATGTGATATTTAGTTGACGGTGGGAATTTTTTGGCTTAAGAATGCCATGATACAAGTAAATGTCAATAGTGTCCTTTTGAGTAGAATGCTTAAATGCTTTAGTCATTTTCACCATGAGCCTGCTTTATTTGAACTTAAAATTCTTTAGAAAATTAAAGTGATAAAAAATTCTGTTATTTGAACTTAAAGATGTTTGTTTTTCCAAACTTAATCCATTAGTGAACTTGAACCAAACTTTATCCTCATTGATCATGAAGCCAGACTCAAACTTTACTTACGTTAGAACTAGAAGCATGACACTTTCTAGTATCATCTCTCAATTTAAATCCAAGAGGACGACATGATGAGTGTTAGGTTAAATTTAAATCCAATTGATCTTGTAGAAATTATCTCTATTCCTTCTAGGGAAAAATAAAGCGGTGACTCCCAGTGAAACCTAAACTCACCCTAGATTCATTCCAACCTATTTTGATAACCAAGATATGGATGATAGTGCCTTGAATGGTCTTGTGTGTGGGCGCGCGTGCGTGCATATATATGTACATATATATAGACACATATATGTATATGTATATGCATATATGTGTGTGTATACACATACACATACACATACACATACACATACACATACACATACACATACACATACACATACACATACACATACACATACACATACACATACACATACACATACATGCATAAATGATCATTCAAGGTATTATAAAATCAAAGTAGTAAAGAAAAATGTGTTGCTCTAGAAAACCCAAGCCAACTCAATGATTTAATCACTTTTTAAAAATATCTTTTAAGACATACTCATGAAATAGCTGATATTTTGAGTGTAATAAATGAGATTTGGTTTCAAAATATCTCAAGAAGATGGTCTTGGTGGCGATGGAACAAAAAAAATTGTATATAAAAAAAAATCATAACAAAGCACACAAGCATAAAGGTAGACTAAGACGAAGTAGAAAACCATTGAGAGCTCTAATACCATATAAAAGTTAAAAAAACTCATCCACCGAATCACTTATGCGCTTCATGAATGCATTTAACTAAGCCATAATAAACATATGATTGAACTTAGGGAGCATTCACACAAATTTGAATTTGTCTCTCATTCATGCGATTAATAGTGTACAATACGAAACTTCTATAAATAATAAGGAAATTTTATTTTACAATCACCATATAGTTATCTTGAACACACTATTATTTAAATTGCCTAAATATGCACTCAAAAAATGGTTTGTGCACATATCTCTCAAAAATCTAAACAACCTCTCTAATTTAAGCTTAACCTCTCTAATTTGAATTAAATCGTAAAAAATATCATCAACTCTCACCTAGGTCACATGTTTAAATAATATAAACTAGCAATCACACGTGATGTGTGTGATGTTAATGCCGAAACAAACATATTGCTGAGCGGAAAAGGAAATTGAAATGGAGAACAAAGCACCGTAGTTTGATCGAATTCGACGATGAGAAATAAAGGCAAACCAGGTAGGCAGAACAAATTGTCGTAAAAAGTGTCAATGATAGACTTAATAGCATCATTTACAAGACAAGGTTTGAACACATAAATTTATGGAAAACATGAATTTATAGTTGACACAGAGAAAAATGTAATGTTGCAATTGATCCATAATCAGCCTATCATGAGTCAATAAATCATGTTTATACCATACATACTTCCATGTAACAACCATATCACAATACTTGTAAACCATAAACCATCTCACAACAAGTAAGAATCACAAGTATTAAACAACTTTATTGAGACCACCTACTGCAATTGTAACCCTGTAGTAATTATGTGATGGGTGTAATGATACACCTTTTTGTTTGGTTTGTAATCAACAAAGTGAATCCCACTTTGGAGGGCTTTCACTTGTTGTAAGTATGTTCCCTGCACTACAACTGAGCCAGTAAAAAATGTTATCACTTCACTTGTTATTTCACATGTTAGCTTTGTTCTCTCCTCTGTGCAACGCAACAAGTAGTAATTCACTTTCTCAATATTGGCTTCTTCAGCAATGACTGCAAATACATATCCTACAACAAAATGCAAAGAAACATTCAATGATCGGATGTATAGTATAAATTATATACATATATATTTAATTATCAAATTATACTTGATCCTTTCAAATAAAACATACCTTGTTTAACCAGTCCAGATATGTGGTCATAATCAGTTGAAATTAATGGCACATCTTCAAAACTATCATCATGATCTGATCCATATGTGTCATCCACAACTAAAGGAACTTGCTTCCACTCACCTACATACCCATGTTTTTGACTATTGCACTCTGAATATGATTTGTTCATGAATTCATAACAAAAACAAGAATAATCTCTTGTACAGATTGTCCAGTTATTACTATCCATAGTCATCAAAGAGTGCAAAGACCTAGAATTGGGAATCCTTTCACATCCATACTTTGTCCTCTGATCAATACCTTCATTTAATCATGCTCAAAAGATCAATAAAGTTTAAAACAAACAACAAAAATCAGAATAAAAAAATTTAAAGTTAGTAACTTGTAGTTCACTTAATAAATCACATCAAGATTTACATGTCTATGTTTTAAATGTGCATGTATCTGTTATCTCCCAAAATAATCTGTGTGGGGTTGAAGCATGTGATGTTGAAGCCTGTGAGGTTGAAGCTTGTGAGGTTGAAACCTGAACTGCAAAATGTTTCTTACACCATTCAAAAATGGTGTGGGCATCAATCAATCGATATCCCTCATAATCAAAGCTTTGTTTCTTTAGAGCACATTTGATGCATGCACCCACACCATCGTGTTCTCCCTTCCCATGACCACTCTAAAAAAAACTCCATAAATGAGGAATTTTGTGATGACGATGATAACGACTGAGTGCAAAGAAAGGGCGAGAGGATTTGAATTATGATGCGCAACCATCTGAAAAAAAAAATGGTGATCTATTTGTATTCCTCGCTGATGAAGATATTGAAAGAAAAACCCAAAACAATGTTGCACAAAGTGGGTGTCATGTTCCTTGTCATCACTTATATACAAGTGATACTCCTTCTTGATCATTTGCTTCACATATGTACTTTCAACCCCATCTAAATCCAACTGTGCATGCCTATAAAATACTTGAACCATGATAGTAACCTAGTCAGTATGATAATACTGTGTTTGAATTTCTTTTTGATGAGAAAATGAGTAATTCTCAACAAAATCAACCACGAACAATATGGAACCAATAGGGAATGTGTCCCTATTAGTCTTGAATTGTGTAGCCTGCCACTTTGAATAGTGAGAATGTTTGATGTACGGACTAATTAAACTTCGGAAACTTTTCATGAATGTAGCAATGGGGATTTCCTCTTCTACCAACTCCAACCTGGTTGCATCTTTTCCAAGCCTTGTTAAATATTTTATGTATTTGAACCTACAAAATCAATTCATAACATGGAAAAATTGTCATGTATTCATTTGCAATAAAGTAAAAATCAAAATAAAATCTAACATCCAAATTTAAAAACATAAATATATATATATCACCTCTTGCAAGCAACCATGTTAACTATGTCCAAATCTTCATTTGTTTTTGGCAATAATTTCAAGTCCCCACACTTGTCACAGACACCTTTGATGCAATTCATACGATCATCAACATGATCATCAGATACGTTGCAAATAATTGAAGTTATGAATTCATTGACACGTGTAGGTGGGGCAATTTCTTCTTGTAACTTTCTATACACCTGAAAAAAACATAGATTTTGAAATACATTAATTTTAAATCACATGTCTTAAAAAACGATATTTAAACAAATTTTTAAATATATAGATATAAATGAAAGCACGCCTCAAAATATATATACATTGAATCTATAAATTTTTATGTACCTGATAGTGATAATCAAACTCAACGTGATGGCGACAACAACATGTGTCAAGGACTTTATCAACTCACACATACCAAGGCTTCAAATTTTCAAACATTCGTTGTCCAATCTTAACATCTGGATTTTCTTCTATAAACTTTATGTACATCTCATGTTGAGTTATTTCAAGCCAATGTTTTATATGTTCGTCATAGTTATTGCGAGTTACCCTATGTTTTAAAACATCCCTCACATTCGGAGAAGGACGAGTCCTCTCAGTCCAAAAATCAGAAACTATCTTCACAATATTATCCTCTATTTTATCAGAACGTGGATTTCTACACATTAGTGCCCAATTTCCTTCGATAGTAGAGCCATCCAATGTCTTCCTCCTTTTTGCATACTTGCTAACTGTCTTTCTAGATAAACCCAATGCCTTGGCAAAGGCGGTAACATGATGATTCTTTGTTGTATCTTCACTTACAACTGAAGTTAATATTGCTCTACGAGAAATACTCTTATCAGCAGACCTAGTTTTTGTACCCAAAGAACTTATTCCTTTAAAAACATTCCCAACAAATTCTTCTTCTACACGTTTTGAATTTTTCCGTCCAAAATCAACACCTAGCAATTCTAATGTTTCCCCTCATATCAACATGATTCAAGAATGTAACCAACAAATGTGCTCTAGCAACTGTAGTCAAATTAACAAATTCACCATATACTATCTCTACACTTTTTGTTGTTTTCTTTCGTGATAGTGGTTCTTGTTCGGAAAATTCTTTTAATTTTTGTAAATCCATCTTCACCAAGTGTTTCACATTCTTTTTGGGAAGTAATTCCATAACTTTTGATATCACTTCAGCATAATGTTGTGCATCATGATTTGTGTCCATAAACATACACATGGGATCCTATCAAAACCCTTACCTTTACGTAATCTAAAAAACACAAATTATCATATTTAAACCTTAGAACTAAAACAAAAATTATGATCTATCAAGGGTTTCTATACATATGTACCAATTTTTGCAGCGTTGTCTTTCACTTGTTGTGTCTTCTCTCTCTCTCTTTGTGCCCTCCTACAAACAGATCTTCTAGCATTCTTCTCTGCATTCTCTTCTTCGGTATATTTTCATTTCTCATTCTTTGCATTTCCCATGATTCATCCACTTCAATAATTTTCACCCGCACACATAAATCGTGATAGATCTGAATGTGTAAGAGTAAACTCGATACAAAACTATATGTGCATGCAACTCTATTTATATACAAATCTCAGTAGAAACTAGGTTATTTTTAATTTTAGTTTTTTATAACTTTAAAACAACTTTTCTAAATTTAATAGAATTTATATTTAATATGTAAAACAACTTTTCTAATTTAATATTGCATATTTTTGGTTAAAAACAATTTAAAAAAAAACACACTTACTTTAAAACACAAAAAATATGTAAAAAATTAAATTTAAAACATAAAAAGCGAACAATATTAAGTAAGTAACTTGTAAAACATTAAATTTAGAAGGGGAGACGCAATTGTGAATTATTAAATCTAGAAGGAGACGTTTCGGTAGCGCTTTGGTGGCGCGCAGGGGGTTCACCCGAAAGGGGGTTCACGCGAACAGTGTTCGTGTGAACATTGTTCGCGCGAACCCCCTTTCGCGCGAACCCTGAGGAGTGGCAGTGACGTGGCGCCTGATTGGCACATTTTGGCTCTAAATCCTTTTGGGGGACAATTGTGAGCCAAAATCTGCCACTCGGGTGCCACGTAATCAGGGTAAATGAAATAGTTAACTTACAAAATTTTGACACAAAATTCATATTTTTATTGGCTTTCTAAAAATGTAATTTTCATTTTTTAAAAATCCGGTTTGCTATTTATTTTTTAATTTTTACTAACATACGATATTTTAGGACAATCAATAGTACACAACCAAATTTGAAAAATAGTACAATATATCAAAAAAATTTGAAAAAAATATACTTAGTATTTGTTGAATTCTTCTTCTTGCCTACGATTTTTTTTTTTAATTTTGATATAAATATTAAAAGTTATTGTCATTGAAATATGGATGCCATTTATTTTAAAATATAGTTACTAAATAATTAATTAAAAAATAATAATAAGTCAAAAAAATATGATTTGACAGCACGTCAAAATTATAATCTTGAACATATATCTAAAATTTCATAGTGAAAAGATAAGTTTTCATTTTAAAAAACCACCGGGGGACAGTCATTCCTCTTTAATAACATAAGAAACAACATATGAATAAAATTAAGAAAAATACTATATTTTTTGCCAATTTTTTTTTAACAAAATATACATGTATTCTACACTCTAAACAAAACATTTCGTTAGTTTGTATAATTTCATGAATGTGTATGGTTTTGTGGCTATTAACTTTAGAAAATCAATTAAACTGAAAATTCATGTTTACTAAGGTACAAACCATACCAAAAAGTGGGACATTTTATTGTGCTTTTACCCATAAATAAACTTGAATTTATAGATTGCTTAAAATAAAGGGCAAGTGCACAAAGACAGGGGTCCAAAAAATAGACAAAAACCATTTTTTTGGCCATTTTGGCCATAACGCGCCCACGTTATGGCTATGACGTGTTATAACGTGACAAAAAAAATTAGGGGTGCACTATAAAGAAAAGCCATTGTAATGCACTCGCATTCCTTCTTGTTATGTGGTATATGTGCTTGTGACATGCTTTTATTTACAAAAATTAATGTTAGGAAATAAAATATAAATAATAATAAAATAAACAAAATTCTTTTATTATTGTTTATATTTTATTATTTCTTATACTTTAAATTTATTTTAGTAAATATAATAAGTTAGGGTCACTCTTCACCTTATGGAACTAGTCTCATAACTCCATCTGTCATGGTTTAGAAGATACTTTTTCAGATTCTAATATGGTCAGTACATAGGTATTTTTCAGGATTTCAACATTCAGCCTTCAATCTTTTAGGTGCCTTTTAGATTGGTTATTGACATTTTTAGGATTTTTAGATGTGTCAAATCTATATATTCACAAGAACCTCTTCTTCCTTGAAAGTTCCTAGTTTACCTCAATAATGATGTCTCCATGTATCTAAGGACCGAGGACTACTGAGGTATGTGGCAGGATTGGACATTCAGGAATCATTAAGTGTCTGAATCAAAATGCCATTGTATCTGGAGAAACATTTTCAAACATGGGAGTAATGCATCTTGGAAAATAAAATTGAACCTTAGAAATCCTCTCAAATTTCTAGTTTACACAAGTACTAGACATATCAAACTCTGTTCTTCGAATGAAATATTTGTTCTTGATAGCTTTCAAAGGAAAGAGTTATTCAAAAGAGTGTAAAAAAAATCAAATTTTCTTGGTATCCTAATATGTCAAACCCAAAAATACTAGTGGACTTGTTATTCTGAATTTAGGGCTCATGGTTTAGGGTTTAGGTTTTAGGGTTTTGGGTTTAGGGTTTACAGTTCAGGGTTCAGGTTTCATATATTAGGGCTCATGGTTTAGGGTTCAGGGTTTATGTTTTATGGTTTAGGCTTTAGGGTTTGGGGTTTAGGGTAAATAAGGTTTGAGGTTAAAGGTTTTTAGGGTTTAGGGTTAATGGCTCAGGATTGAGGGTTTAGGGTTTAGGGCTCAAGGGTTAGGGTTTAGGGTTTAAGGTTTAAAGTTTAGGGTTTGGGGTTTAGGGATAAGGGTTTAGGGTTTATGGTTGAGGGTTTGATGTGTAAGGTTATAAATTTAGGGTTTATGGTTTAGGTATCAACACTCTAGGATCAAGGTTTAGGGTTTAGGGAGTAGGGCTCAATTTTTAGTGTTTAAGGTTTAAAATTTAGGGTTTAGGGTTTAAGGTTCATGGTTTAGGGTTTAAATTTTAAGCCCTAAATTGAGAATAAATTTAGGGTTTAGGGTTTAAGGTTCATGGTTTAGGGCACATGTTTAGGGTTCAAGGTTTAGGTTTTAGGGTTTAAGGTTTATCGCTTAGGGCTTAAGGTTGAGTGTTTAGGGTATAGGTCTCAATGTTTAGGATTCATGGTTTATGACTCAAATGTTGGGAATTAGGGTTTAGGTTTTAGTGTTTAGGGTTTAGAGTTTAGAATTTAGGTTTAGGTTTAGGGCTTAAGGCTTAGGGTTCATAGTTTAGGGTTTAAAGTTTAGGGTTTAGGGTTTAGGGATTAGGGTTTAGGGTTGAGGGTTTGATGTGTGGGGTTGATGTGTGGGGTTACTGGTTTAGGGAACACTCAAGGCTCAAGGTTTAGGGTCTAGGGACAAGGCCTCAATTTTTAGTTTTCAAGTTTAAAATTTAGGGTTAAGGGTTTAGGGTTTATAGTTTATGGCTTATGGTTTAGGGTTTAGGGATTAGGTTTAGGGTTCAAGGTTAAGGGTTTAGGGTTTAAGGTTTAAAGTTTTGGGCTTAGGGATTAAGGTTGATTGTTTAGGGTATAGGTCTCATGTTTCAGGTTTTCAGGTTTAGGGTTCAGGGCTCAAATTTTGGGAATTAGGTTTTAGGTTTTAGTGTTTAGGGTTGAGGGTTTAGGGATTAGGTTTATGGCTCAGGGTTTAGGGTTCACAATTTAGGGTTTAGGGTTTAGGGATCAGGGTTGATGGTTGATGGTTTAGGGTTTAGGTCTTAGGGTTTAGGGTTTAAGTTTATGATATATGGTTTAGGGATTAGGGTTTAAAGTTCATGTTAGAAGTTTTGTCACTCAAAATCAGTGGAAAGAAAATCAATGTCTACTATGTACCACCTCCAAATTCCAAATTTCATTTCGTTCAAATTTAGTTCAAGAAAGGTTTGATAAAATGAACTTTCCATTTTCTTCATGCCTTCAGAGGTCTAGAATGTCAATTCACCCTAAATTTTACAAATATGGAGAACTTGGAAATTCAAATTACTGTTATAAAGATTAGATCGAAGTGAAGGAATTCATTTTGTAATAAATTATAGTCAATTTTTTTTTCTTTTTTTGTTGATACCCATTAAAACTAGCCTTGCGATTGCATCCTGATAAAAACAAGTTACCAAATGCCGAGAGAGATTTTAAACATATCACACAAGCATGGGTAGTTCTCTTCGATAATACCATAAATTCTACCTATGATGCCAATAATCTAAATGAGAATAATTCTACAAGTGTGGATTCCTTTCTTGAAACTTCCATATTCGATGAAAACGACCAATGTAACACAACTTAAAACACACACACAAAGACAACACGACAATTAACGGATATTTTTTGTTGACTTACTTGAAGATAAAATGACACTACAAGTGATCACAATGGCTACAAATAACTCTCAAAAATATTTATACAACATTGACCACCTATGTACAAGGAACATACGACACCCATCATGAACCATTCACTCTCCTTTTTAACAAGACATGAATAATAGTACAAGCACTAGACACATTTATGGCTAGGGTATCCCATGGTGAAAATTATCTTAAGGTTATTTATTTTACTAAAACATATCTTTCAATTTTTAACTTACGTCTAGGAGATTCATGTTATGATCCATACAATTTTTCTTAAAAATTTAAATTCCTTTCTTTTATACTAAAGACATTTAACTTAGGATAAAACTTTCCGAATGAGGATCATCTTTAATATGAAAATTATTTGTTTAATTTGTTATTAGATTAACACTGAAGGGGAGGTAAACTAATTCCCACAAGGTTATCTAATCAAACACAAGTTACTGAATCTCGTTTCAACCTCCATTGCACAAGGAGACAAGAGTAAGCTCCAATTGAGGTATAGTATCATTCAGGTTCAGAACTATAACCTTCTTTGTGCAAGGATCAACAATTACCCATGCGTAAGAGAAGATTACAATGTACATTTGCAAAGGTTGGAGTAAGAAAGTCAAATTAATTTCATCTTCATGATCTCATTAGTTACTAACCAATCTTTTAATGAGACTTAAGAAATTATCTAGATTGGGCAAAGGATTCATTTTGGTTTTCTCTTGATTAAGTTCGTTAAGGAATACAAATGGGGTTCCAAAATAGAAGAATTTCACTTACTAGTTTCTTATTCAAACACCCCAACTTACTAAGATCTAACTATTCCCAAAAATCTAAACAATGATACTACTTTTAAAATTAATTAACGTCTCACAAAAATGAGGATAAAGTTTAATTCATAGCTTAGCAAGGGTAGATTCTTTTAACACAAGTAGATAACTCCCTTATTTTCCACTTAAAGACTCTTGATTTTATCAACAAGATCACAACTTCACTATTATTTTATTTATTTATCTATTTATTCATATTATTTTATTTTTGATTAAATTTTAAAATGAATTCCAACCTACAAAAAAACCAAGAATTACATTGATGCCATGACCTAGAAGGGTTACCATACAAAAATTATAACTCGAAAGAAGAGTTTAAAATTACTTAATGAGAAAAAATACACACGGGTACAACATTTCTATCCAACATGACACACAAACCAAAGGTTTCAAAAGATTTGATTGAACTTTGATTGGGGAACAAGAAGGTAACAAAATTGGTCAAGCCACGCTACACAATTTTCAAGATTGCTATAATACCATAAAATAATTACTCATAAAAATGTGGTGATCAAATTATATTCTTCACAATAGTATTTACAAGTTTTTCTATAGCTGGTTAAGACAACCTTACTTCACAAATACAGAAAACCCAAGGAAATAGGCCCTCCAAAATTCTCTACAGGCACCATTCAAATATCTACAATACATTAAACATTCGTACAAGGAACTTCATAAATCAAACTGATGGAACTTCTAAAAATCATTTTTTTACTCACAAAAGCCATCTGCACAAGTATTAACTTGATTCATTTTATGAGGAATGAGCATGATAAGACTCCACATTGAAACAATATGCTAACATTTAACAGTATCATGAAAGGAAGAATTCTATTTCAAGAAATGGATCGAAGCTCAAACCACCAAACAACTTCTTAACACAAGATAAAAAAATTCACCAGCCAACTAAGAAGCAACCTAAATATTTCAGTTATGAACAATATCACAACTAACCAAGGAAAGACCGTAAACCTTATAAGTTAGAAACAAAAGGTCAAGAGTATTGGGATTTCAATCATGTAATCCTATAAATTACGTGATTTAAATATAATACTCAATCCATCCATCTCTAAAATCTTAGAGAAGTCAAAGCATACTAGTTACGATCATAAACAATAGTTTAACAATCCTTTTAAGAGGGGGTGTGGGGGGGGGGGGCATCATTGGACTAAAAGTTAGAAACAACCAAACGAGTGTAAAAAAAAGAAAATCCCATCACGTGCTCAAAGAATTTTAAATCTGATATTCAACCCACAACTATATTTTCTCATCGAAAAAGATACTCTACAAGAATAATGATAAGAGAAGAATGATAGCTAAACAAATCCAAAATGGGAAAAGCCAAGTAGCCAAGCTATTTGATATATCAAAGTACGGGACGTCGAAAATCCCCCTAACTACCCAAGTCCATTTAATCAAATTATCATTAAAGCATCCTTCCAAGTTTTATAGCATTATGGGTTTGTAAACCCTTTTTAAACAATCTATAGTTTCAGTAGAAACAAGAAATTTACCACCTCCTCCTTGCAAGTTCTTTTAAAGTAACACTTGCTGCCATAATAAAAACAACTCATAAAAATGCATTTAGATGTGTCACCAAAATCCATTATTCTAACAACAATCCCCATCATAATTGACAACGAATCTTAATAATAATAAAAGAAAAACACCCCAAAAGTCATTAATAATCTCAAAAATTTCCGACATAAGCCATATATATATACACCAACCAAGTATCCATAACAACGTTAACAATAAAATCAATGAGATATATGTATATACATACATACATACATATATGAATAATCCCTTAAACAACCCTTCAAAAATATTCTAGCTAGGATGAGAATGAAAAAGAGCATTGTTTCTTATATTGGGTGATATCCCCAACATACATGAGCGTCCACCATCTATAAAAAAAATCCCTAAGGGATTCATAACCAAAAAACCTCCATGTATCATGCATCATAAAGGAAGGTTGATGAGATAAGAATGTACGTTTTATGTTAAGCAAGCTAAAGAACATAAAAGTGTAAAAGACTATCATGGATATTTTATTACCATGAGCAATATAATGTTGGATTAAACACCCAGGACACAAGATTCCATCTTATCAGCTATATAAATGATTTGTTTCCTTTCTAGATCAAGTATAGTGGTGCAAGTCATAGAAATCATATCCACACATTAACCAAAGATTCGTATATTCAGACTACTTTACACATTCGCCTGATAACACTAGAGAGATTTCTTTTGATTAACAACCATATAGTACTACAGCTTAAATATGTGAGTCCTTCATAAGTGCATACATATGTCAAATGGCACCCAAAAACACAACAAAGAGTTTTATTTAACGCATAAGTAAACAAAATTAATAGCAAATAAGTAATACATAGCATACAAGAGAAACTCAGAGAGGTCACTTAAGTAAGACCACGTACAAAGCTTGGGTATTAAGTTCAAACTCTCAACATATGATATTAACCTGCTACCCATTTGGGTATTTTAACCCAAACAAGGGGAAAAACCAGGGGTTACTACCCCTCTTTCAAAAGGTACCAAATCACATACCATTAAATGGTATAACGGAGGCACTAATATACCCAACACCTGAATGAAACTCATTACTGTCTAGAAGTTCCCATACCATAGAATCTTTAAGCTACTAGTTTTACCCAAATTCTCTGAAAAACCACATATTATAGTGCTCTCAAAAGAATCCACATAGCCACAGAAATAAAATCATGCAGCACCCATACTTTGCATATGCATAGATAATAGAGGGTTTAAATAAAAAATTACTACACTTCAATTCTTAGTGATATAGTAAAAATAATTTAACATTAAATTATCTGTTGCAGGTCTATTTACATTTCTAACTTATTGCATCCAGGATTTACCAACACTCTAAGAAGCTATGCATTTATATCCCCAAAACCCATTACTAGCTCGCCCTAGGGGGAGATGAATACAAGAATGCCAGACCGTATAAAAATGTTCACAATCAAGAAATGTAAAGAGAAAAATGTGAAATCTCCATTTTTTGCGAGCAATGTCACTTAGAACAAGAGAATCAGGGAAACAACAGAGGTAGAACCAGTACAATCAAGGTGACAAAACAAGAAAATAAATAACCACAAAATCTAATACAAGACACCATATCAGGAAAGAGAGCAATTCATTTCATGGAATTGTTAAAGATAACAAGCATTGCAATGATTAGACTTATCATGCTTGATTCGAGCTTCTGCAAATCACATATCTGCCTTGTAGGCCTGCAACAACAACCTCGAGTCTAATTTATTTTTCCACAAGCTTGTTAGGAACCCAAAACACCACTACAGGCTTCCCCACTCGAAGGGACAAATAGAAGAAGAAGGTACACAATTCCTCACTCCAAACATAAACTTTTACCAATTTCCCTTAGGACCGGTTAGTGTAAGGTTCACGACATAAAACGTATGCACATTAAACATAGTCCCTTTGCATGGTACATATACAGGGTAGATCATATACAAACATTCATGGTTTACAACACACCACATTACCATATGTTGCACCCAAAGTGTAATCACTTTACGATGGGGACCATATACTCACCATATGTCCCTAAATCACGACATATACCATTACATATTGTTAGGTTAATTATGCATTAAATTAAGATATTTACTTGGTTATGTATTTAATAACCACATTATTTTAATATTGATTATTTGTTGCATTATTGTTTATATTTAATTGGTTATTGCTTCCTGTATAATATCTTGGAAGCTTATGTAATAAGGGATATTGTTGCACCTGTGCAACTTATCTTCCTGAGTGTATTTAGTTGTATTCAGCTGTACAATACCTATAAGTATTGTAACTCATATTAATGTAAACTGGTTGATTTGATATTAATAAATTTTATCAGGATTCTTCCCCTGTTGCTTGATTAAATTTTGTACCAGAGTGAGAATCTAGACCTGTGAAGCAGAGAAGGTGTGGAAAGAGAGAGTAGAAGAGATAGAGGAGATTGGAGAAGCATTTGCAGCAATTGAGAGCCTTTGTAGCCTCCTACAACTTCCTAGCCCCTTCCCTGTATCCCCACAACCTCCTATTTTTTGTAGGTGTTTGGAACACAATTTTTTTTTGCATTGGTGCACCCTGCACCAGGAAAAATTTGGTGTAGGAATTTTATTTTAAAAATATATATTTTTCCCCAAACAGGGGTTTTACCTCTAATATTAGAGGATCTTTTAGCTACTGCTACATTTGGTAGCTCTGCATACTGAGCTCACACCACACCGAGTTGTATCTATTGAAGACTGGGCCATTTGAAAAAGTTTCCATCGAGTTAGTTCTTGAAATGGGCTCTTGATTGAAGAATCGAGCTAAGGTTTTCACCGACCAAGCTTGCAAAGGAAGTGCCACCTATGTTTAACTAATCGAGCCCACACACGGTCACTCCCCTCTCTCCATTCAATCTGAGTTGAGCCCGTGTCATTCGAAGCTGAGTTTTTCTTATATATTTATGACCTACACTAGGATCGGGTGATCCTCCAGCATTGGTGATTGCATTGATAGAACATAGAAACTTTATTGATCGGGAGACTATCAACATAGTCCACGAGCTCATTGTTCAATGACCAAGGCATCCCTCCTACACAAACCTGCGACCTACAACCACATTATAAAATGATGGAGAATGATATTCCATGGCCGATAGCTAGAGTTTGTGACCTGCACATAATGCAAAACCACAAAGGAAATACTATCGACCTGTAAAAAAAAAAACACAATGATAGAGATCAAGTAAAAATAAAAACAACATTTAAGCAGATTAAAAACAAAAAATACAATCCAATAAGCGGTTGTGCTAAATAAATTAAAAGGATGATAACTTCATAACCATTTTTCAAGCAGAAAACCCTAATCTCCCTCCTCCAAACATACATGCCACATGGATCCTCCATCTAGACTACCACCTCATCAGTTTTCCACGTCTTTTTTTGAGAGGTGAGTCATTTTTCATCTTCTTTAAATATATCTACTTTAGATTTTAGTATAAGCGCTCATAGAACCAAAGTGGTTAGAGGAAATGACTTGGGGAAGGGAGGTTTGGGGTCTGATCCCTACCCCTAATAAAAAACTTTTGAATTTTGAAATTTAGCAGAAAAACTGGTGTAGCCACCAAACGTGGAGGGTAATTTAGTAGAAAAACATCCTCCAAATAGTTTAGTCATAACTAAATAGTTCCCTAAAATTTTAGCTAGAAAAACCCTAATATAGGGCAATTTTTTTTTCTCCTAATAGGCCTATTTTTTCATTCCGAGCAACATTTGCTAAAGGGGGGTGTTATCTCAATTCCCCGCCCCCCCACCCCAAGAAAAATTGATCAAACATGATCTTGCAAAAGAAAACCATAGGGTCAGCTCTGTTATGAGAACTCACATTCAAATCCAACAATTGGGTAACAAGCGAGAATCGACATGGAGGAACAAGGTCAGTGAGGATGCCAATGGCATCAAAGGAATATAGAGTGCACAAAAGGAAGAAGGTGGGGAAAGACTCAAAGTTTTAGACTTCGCCGCATAAGAGTTGACTCGGGGCTAAATAGTAGACTCACAGAAGGTACCACACATCATCTTGGTGTAATTCCAAAATTTTCATCAATGTAGAGACTCCAAACGAGCACCAACCCTCCATGTGTCCAAGGTAAAAAATAGGGACAGAGCTAGCCATTGAAAAGTTAGAACCAGTAGAGGCCTCCACGTGTTTGATAGACGCACCCCCAAAGGTGTAAGAGGAACAGTGTCTCCAAACAAGCGTGTAGCTTCCACGTGTCTAGAACCCGACAAAGTTGCTCCTAAATAAGTATAAGGGACCTTGCCAAAAAATGGAGAAAGAGGAGCGGGCACAAATCAGATAAGTAGAGCAAGGCCATGGAAGCCGCCATGTGCCTCGATGATGCAACTCCAAGGATAGAATCCAAAATGGAGACCCGAAACAAGTGCAGGATCTCTATGTGGTCCAAGTTGAAAAGGGGATAGAGTGGGCCTAAAACCATTAAGTATGAAGATACAGCAGATGTCACCATGTGTCAAATCAACGCAACTTTAAAGCCTTGACCAAAAGAAAGACTCCCAGATAAGCGCCAAGCTTCCACATGTCCCAAACCCAAAAAGGGAGTGGGCCTGAATCGGCTAAGTATAAAAGGTAAGTGGAAGCCTCCACGTGCCTCATCAAAAAAAATTTGAAAAGAAAATCCAGAGGCAAACCCCAAATAAGCACTGACTTGCCACGTGTTTGGAGCTTGAAAAGGTAGAATTGGCTATTGAAAAGTCTAAATAGGGAAAATCCAGTAGAAGGTGCCACATGTCTCTTTGGTGAAATTTCAAGAGGTGAATCTAGAGGTGGAACCTAAACATGCGCCATCCCTCCACGTGTCTCACTAGCACAATTTCAAAGGCGCGGCCCAGAAAGGAAGTTCCCAAATGAGCACCAAACCACCATGTGTCCAAGAGTCCGAAGAGGTAAGGTCAGTCATTGTAAATTCCAAAAGCCTATGGAGGCCTCCACATGTCTCAACAGCACAACTTCAATAGAAAAAATGTAGGCATTTTCCAAACAAACGTGAAGCCTCCATGTGTCTCGGGTCAGACACAACATCTCCACCAATAGGAGGGACTCAGGAAAAGCAAAAAAAAACCCGAGGAGCCTGCAGAAGCCACCACATGTCATTCTAGCATGATTTCAAGAGTAAAAGGAAGGAACCGAATCTTCAAGAT
The DNA here is from genome assembly GCA_019776745.2 of Taxus chinensis. Classification (NCBI taxonomy): domain Eukaryota; kingdom Viridiplantae; phylum Streptophyta; class Pinopsida; order Cupressales; family Taxaceae; genus Taxus; species Taxus chinensis. Next base: position 292,528,834 of record CM034151.1, on the reverse strand, counting down.
GTGTGAGGATGCCACGTGGACCTGATATAGATAGACTCTTTAAATATTGTGTGCCCGTGACCCCAATCTTCAGACAACCATATCTTCTGAATGGAAGCTTAGATTTGGGTGAGAGAAGACTTTTTGGAAAGATCTCGACCTCATCTACGCCGTAAAAGCATAAAATATTATTTTTAGCAGGATTTAATGGGTGAAAATTAGGAAAATGTCTTTCATGCTGTTAATAAAGAATCTCATTACTTCAACAACCCGATCAGATTATATTTGATCCGTCGTTCTTCCTTCTTTGGCACGTCAAATAGACATAGAGCAATGGACTTGACTGATTGTAGGTGGATTTGTAGGGGGAATTGTGGGATGGTGGTTGAGTTTTTAGAGCAGGATTCAATGCATTTTAGGGGTGGTTAGAACAGAGTTTGATTTTCCCTCTCTCATTCTTCTATATATTGTAAAAGAGGGGCATATTCAAACGGTTGTTCATTGTTTCTCCTCTACCGCCCTCTCTCTTTCTTCCTTAGGGTAGAACGTAGAGTTTACAGCCTCTTCTCATGGCTCTATAATGGCATTTTCTTACCCCTTTGCCCAATGTTGATGTACTGTGTAAATTTTGGAGCAGTAAAATATGTTTCGTGATGCTTTTATCCATCCCTGCTTATTTTGTTGTCTCTTCTTACCTCTCATCATTGCAGGGTATACTGTGCATACTCTAATGTTTATTGTAGGTTCTGGGAGCTGCACTTAATGAGTCTTAAAGTGGTGTCCATTTGACATTTATCTTTGGTCTGTGGTGCATCCTGTCCACCCTTTCCTCTACTCACCTCTCTCCACTTCAGGTAGTTTGGGTCTGTGGTTAGCCACTTCCTTTTTTGGTGTATCACCGCTTAGTGTAGGCTCTCTCTTTCACTCTCTCTCTCTCTCTCTCTCTCTCTCTCTCTCTTCCTGTCCCCTTGGAATGGTTAGATTAGGATAGATAGGTTCTACCTGCACTCGAGTAGTTTATGGTAGGTAGATTAGGAAGTAGGAACCGGCCTTCTTTGGAGGTCCATCTCAAGTCCGCAAGTCCCACAGCTTGAGAGATGGTCAAATGTTTTGAAATCACACCGAATGCCCCCACTCACATCTTAGGCCATCCAGGGGTGTTGTTGAGTTTTCACTAAAAGTTTTGGCATTCCTGGTGGGAGACTGAGGTTAGATCTCTCATCTTTCCAAGGTGTCTCATTATCAACAACAAATCATAAGCCACCGTGTGACCACACTAATAGTTTTGTCATGCCCGATGGGACCAAGAGGTCTTCACTTCATTTCATCAAGTTGATGTGTTCTTGGTGAGATTCAGCCTTTAGAGGCACATTCAAAGCACATCTGACGACTCCATCTGGTCAACAACCCATCTCTGAAGTTGCAGACCTTCTTTCCATCCATTTTCATCCATTCTTCTTTCCATATCTTTTATTTTCTTCCATTCCATGAAGTTGTGCAATCATGACTTCATTCCCATCTTAGAATTCACACATGCAGCAATGCTGTCCACCTATAATGTGTTTCTCAACTCCTCCATATCAACATTTAGACTAGATCCATAATCATCATGCTTACCCATATAAACAGTGTCAGATCCAGTTTTGCTATGGAGCTTATCAAGAACAAGGGGACACATACAGTGGTGACAGCTACATGGAAAGTGCTGATTTGTTGGAGAAGATTCAAGGGATGGAGGCTAGCATGGTGCAATCCAGAACTACAACATAGATGAAGGCATTTAGGATTGGTTTCAAGGCACCTTGTCCATGGGCCGGCCATTTTCCAAGACATTACAACCCTCAGGAGAATCTTGACTTCATGGTTTAAGTGTTTCCTCAACTTACATAGTGGATTGAGGATATTGAGGCTTATGATTTGGACACAAGATAATCTTGTCAATGGGTAAGTCCACCACCTCCTAGATTTTCTTTTCCTTTTCCTCAATTAGTATCATCGCAGCAGTGTCATGAGGCTAGCTCCCCATCTTCTTCCCTAAGTGTTGATTTCCCTTCTACATCTCCTAGTCTTCCATCTCATTTCAATTCTTCTTCCCTTTCCCTTCCCAAATAGTCATTCCCTCCAAAAAAACAAGAAGTTCCACCTCCCTCCCACCACAAACAATAGAAAAACTAGTTGATCCCCAACCTACCACTCCTCTTATTTTCCCAAGTCCATGTTGGAAAGATACTCAAGAATCCAGTCAAGGAGAACAACAAGAAGAGGATCCCAATAGAGAAGAAATGATAGACAATCTGAAGAGTTGGGCTGCCAAATTTGGGTTTACAAATATCCCCTTGATGGTTAAGTCAACAGAGGAGGTCAAGGTTGAAGAGCCAATGGTGGCTGAGGATGAGTTTGCAGTAGAAGAAGAATAAGGACAAGAGGAAGAAGATCAGAAATTTGTTTTCTCTAAATGTAGTGTCCATAATGACACTTTTTCTTAAGAGGATGTTAATCTGATATAAGCTGCACAACCAGTTAAGGAGTAGGAACAACTAGCTCCAAGTCACATTGAAGAGGAGCAATAGGGAGAGATCAAATCAAAGTTGAGGCCACTCAATGAAGAAAGCATCATTGAATATTTTTTTCTTTCATTTCAAGGGTTTGATTTGATTGATGAACCCATGATGGAGGACCATATAGTTTTACAGGATCCAAGTGTGGAGCAGGACATATAAGAACCTTCATTTCTTCATCCCCTTCAAGATCTAATGTTGAAGAAGAATTTGAGCTTTCAAACTTCATGTTGAAGAAGAAGGGAACCATGGTGAGCAAGTTTCAGATTAGGAGGAAACCCTGGAGGAGGTAGAGCACATGCAGTAGGACAACAAGGAGGCAGACTATCTGTCAGACATGGAAGATTACTTTGATGGAGAGGAGCCTGAGGAGATAACATCATTTTCTCCTCCATCATCTACCTTCCAAGAACATGTGCCTGCTGCCATGAAGGAGAGAATTCAAGAACAACAGCCTACATCTCACAACATCCCTCTGGAACCAAGGTTGGAAGCTATAAGTCTTCCATGTTCTTCACAAGAGAAGGAGGAGAAAATGCTAGAGGATGTCATCATATCTCTCACCATCCATCGAGGAGGGTCTTCAGGAAGACTCCATTCTTGGAGTTGAAATTCAGAGCAAGGGGAACATCCAAAGGATCAGAATGTGCCCAATTAGGTACTTGGCTTCATTAGAGCCAAGGGAGAAGACAAATCTGGTCATGCCCACTTCAGGGCATGGGGGTGAGCTCCAAAGTACTAAGGATCAGCTACAATGCCTCTTCAATCCAAATGAAGAGAAACTACAAGAGGTATTTGTTTTGCTTCCAGTTGATACCTTGATGATTTGGGTGGAATGTCATCCTCAAGTAAGTTTTTCACTCATACAAGTAGCCATATTTAGTGTCAAATCATTTTCATGGCTTCCCCTTTTGAGAAAGGGAAGATATTTCTCTCTACCAGTTGTAATATTTTTTTGAGTCCCTTTTCTCTCTGGATAGTCTAGGAGTAGAAGTAGATTTGCTTTTAGTAGAAGAAGTGCTCTTGCACACTCTACATGTCCCATTTAAGGCATTTATGATTTTATATTTGTACATAGTGCGTGTTGTTGTGTTTTGTTGCTTTGAGGTATATCACTGTGTAGTTTGATATGCCTACAGTCCATCTTAGAAATAGGTGAAGCCCCAGGTTATACAATTTTCTACTCTTAGAAGCCCCATTTCCAATATTTTCTTATGAAAATTGAGAGTACAGACAGCAGACTTATGGAAGGTGCCATGCATCATATTGGTGAAATTCCAAAAGGTACATCAAAGTAGAGACTCCAAATGAGCACTAACCCTCCACATGTCCAAGGTAAAAAATGGGGACAGAGTCGGCCATTGAAAAGTCAAAACCAACGGAGGCCTCCACATGTTTGATAGGCACACCTCCAAAGGTGCAAGAGGAATTGTGTCTCCAAACAAGCATGCAACTTCCACGTGTCTAGAAACCAACATAGTCACTCCTAAATAAGCGGAAGGGACCTTGCCAAAAAATAGAGAAAGAGGAGCGGGTCAAAATCAGCTAAGTAAAGCAAGGCCGCGGAAGTCGCCACGTGCCTCAACGGCACAACTCCAAGGATAGAATCCAAAATGGAGACACCAAACAAGTGCAGGCTCACCATGTGGTCTAATTCGAAAAGGGGATAAAGTAGGCCCAAAAAGGCTAAGTACGAAGAGTGAGTGGATGAAACCATGTGTCGAATCAGCGTAACTTTAAAGGCACGACCCAAAGAAAGACTCCCAGATAAGCACTAAGCTTCCAGGTGTCCCAGGCTCAAAAATGGAGTGGGCCCAAATCGGCTAAGTACAAAAGGTAAACAAAAGCCTCCACATGCCTCATTGGCACAATTTCAAAAAGAAAATCTGGAGGCAAACCCAAAATAAGCACTGGCTCACCATGTGTCCAGATCCTGAAAAGGAAAAATTGGCCGTTGAAAAGTCTAAACAGGGAAGAGCCAGTGGAAGGTGCCATGCGTTTCTTCGGTGCACTTTCAAGAGGTGAATCTAGAGGCAGATCCCAAACATGTGCCAACCTTCCATGTGTCTCATAAGTGCAATTTCAAAGGTGCAACCCAAAAGGTAGTTTCAAAACAAGTGTCAACCCGCCACGTGTCCCAGAGTCCGAAGAGGTAAGGTTGGCCGTTGAAAATTCAAATAGCTTGCAAAGGCCTCCATGTGTCTCGACCACATAAATTCAAAATTAAAATCTATGGGAAGTTTTCAAAAAATTCCGAAGCCTCCACGTGTCTCGGGTTAGGCACAACATCTCCGCCAACAAGAGGGAGTCAAGAAAAACACAAAGGAGCCTAAGGAGCCTACAGAATCTGCCACATGTCAGTCCGTCGTGATTTCAAGAGTGAAAGGAAGGATTTAAATCTTTAAGATGTGTGAAGCTTCCATGTGGACTGGTACGAATAGACTCTTTAAATATTGTGTGCCCACGACCCTGATCTTTAGACAGCCATATCTTTCGATTGGAAGCTTGGCTTTGGGTGGGAGAAGACTTTTGAGAAAGATCTCAACCTCCTCTACACCACGAAAGCATTAAATATTATTTTTAGTAGGCTTTGGTGGTTGAAAATTAGGAAAACATATTTCATGCCATTAATGAAGAATCTTATTTCTTCAACAACCAGATCAGATTTGATTTGATCCGTCGTTCTTCCTTCTTCGACATGCCAAACAGACATAGAGCGGAGGACTTGAAAGATTATAGGTGGGTTTTTAGGGGGCATTGAGGGATGGTGGTTGAAATTTCAGAGTAGGATTCAATGCATTCCAGGGGTGGTTAGAATAGAGTTCAATTTTCCCTCTCTTTCTCTCTCATTCTTCTATATATTGTAAAAGAGGGGCATATTAAAATGGTTGGTCATTGTTTCTCCTTTGCCCCCCTCTATCTTTCTTCCTTAGGGTAGAACACAGATTTTAAGCCTCTTCTCATGGGTCTGTAATGGAATTTTCTTCCCCCTTGCCCATTGATGATGTACCGTGTAACTTTTGGAGCAATAAAATATGTTTTGTGATGCTTTTTTCCATCCTTTCTTATTTTGTTGTCTTTTCTTACCTCTCACTGTTGCAGGGTATACTGTGCATACTTTGATGTTTTTTGTAGGTTCTAGGAGCTACACTTAAATGGGTCTTAAAAAAGTGTTTGTATGACATTTATCTATGGTCTGTGGTGCATCTTATCCACCCTCTCCTCTACTCACCTCTCTCCACTTCAGGCAGTTTGGGTTTGTGATCAGCCACTTCCTTTTCTGGTGTAGCACCGATTAGTGTATTCTCTCTCTTTCACTCTTTCTCTCCCTATCCCCTTAGAATGGTTAGATTAGGATAAATAGGTTCTACTTGCACTCAAGTAGATTGTGGCAGGTAGATTAGGAAGCAGGAACCAGCCTTCTCTGGAGGTCCATCTCAAGTTTGCAAGTCCAACAACTTAAGAGATGGTCCAATGTTGTGCAATCAAACTAAATGCCCCACTCACATCTTAGGCCATTCAGGGGTGCTGTGATTTTGCACTAATAGGGGGTAAACAAAAAAATTGAATTTTTAGTTTTGTTTTTGCAATTTTTGCATAGAGGGCCATTTTGGGCTCCAGAGGCCACCAGGGCCCACCAAACAAAATGTTTTTTTCCTATCATTCAATTTATTCAAATTTTTTACTGTAACTTGTATACTTTAGTATATTTTACTAATTTTTAGGTGGCCATAGTCAACTGTAAAATTTGTAACTACTCAGAAATTGACAGAATATTGTACTAAAAAACAATAAAATTTGGTTCAAAAACACTCACAAGATCTTAGATCTCATTCGCAGCGTTCGGTATATACAGTGCCTCTAGGAAGCATTTAAGGTTAAATTTATCATGACTGTTACTGCACCTAACTCCTAATATAGTTACAACAATTTCATCTAGGAATTAACCCTTTAAATTGATGAGAGTAATAAGGTCACAGTGTACACACTATGAGCCATCCCATCTATTTGTGAATGATTGCATGACATAAATCTAGACTGAGAAATTATCTAAGTATATAACAAAATTACACGTGCGTATGAGGATATTTCTTTGAGCCAGTGTCAATAATCGCATAGACCCCTTTCAGTACCATCTTGGTACCACGTATCAAATTCTTTCATGTGCGTTAATGCCTCTTTCACGTATCTCCAGGTATATAGAAAGGGTGACCTTCTTCCATGTACCATTGGGTATATCAGAATAATGGTATATAAATTGGGATACCTTATACCTGGAGTGATAAAATCCTAACCCTGTCATTGATTTCTGCAAAATGGTGCCCCAATGCCCCCCCACATGTTTCTTCCCGATTCCAACTACTTGAGGAACAACTGTGGTCTGCTGCATGGAAGAAAAAATCAAGACCCCACTTGAGTTTAAAAAGATCTGGCCTGTTTGTGCTTGTACTCTAAACAAGATCACTACTAATACAACACAACAACGCCCTTTTGATAGAGAAAATCTGAAGGCAAAATTATCATCTGGTTGGAGTTTCCTCCAATGATGTGTAACCACCCCGCATTTTGAGATTCAAAATAACCAAATAATGTGGGATAAATTGAGCAGTAGAATTATGCCAAAAAACAAGAATGTCATACTAAAATTTTATAGAGTCAGTTTCCACACACCTAAAGTTCAAGTAAAGATGAGAAAATCACCAAGATTTCTTGAGAGAAGTTACAGAGTGAGGGGTTCAATTCTTATCCCTGGGAGAATTGGCCACATATGAAGCCTCTCATTTCCATGATTCTGAGAATCCTCTCTCTCCCTTCTTCTTATCACCATTTTTTAACAACACTAAATTTTTAGATATACAATTAATTTGACAATGGTAACTTACTACAATAAGTAAGCATGCATAATTAAGGATGATGAATAGGAGAAGGCACTTTTCTTCACATCAAAAAGGGAAAGGAAATGGGTAAAGGAAACCCTAATTCCTATAAGTCCCAACATCATAATCGATTCAACATCAAGGGATAAAAAATAGAAGAAAGAAATATCCGACATGCAAAAGAGACATGTTGAAATATGTTTTGTTAAACATTTATAGAAAGTTCAATCATCCAATATGACCTCAACACCGATATATCACAAGGGAAATTCAACCTAAAATAAGGGAAGATAAAGTGGAACTGGAAAGAAGAACCCCAATTAGCAAGGCAATATTTTTGCTTAAGAAGAACATTTAGATAATGAGACTTTTATCACTTCTTGATAAGTGGAACCATCACGTCATCTAGTGATGTATGGTATGTTGCTTCGGAGCCCTCAACCATGACCAACCCTAAGACTGTTTAAATTCAATGAGGGGAAACCCTTTGAAAAAATCATGTTTCGTTGGTGTGTGATTCTGCATATCAATTTCAGGTGATTGGGACATTTCTCTACCCCTTGGTTTCATTAACTATCGACTATCATATGTCTTATATGTCCTTGGGTGACTAAAAATATGCCTTTCAGTTAGTCAACTCCTAGATCGCAACATAAAAATTACTTTGATAGTCATTTCGTTATTAAATCATGTTTTTTCTTCGAGACACTATGAGCGCTTGGAAATAGTTACAAAAGCCTCTAATGTGGGACGCATGGTCCCCAGCTTTAATGTTATCACAAGATATCAGAAACTTGTGGCTAGAGAATCTACCTCTCATAGTTCTGTCATTAGAGACTTGGTCCTGTTCTTTCAATATCTCGATTATCTTCACCTGACATATATGGACATGGGATTACAATCTCTTAAGAAGGATACATAAAGTGTCTCACTTCCTCATTAGGTATGCAAACAACATAACTTCATTCGAGAAGAGTTCTTTTAGCTTCCTGGAAGATTGACTGGGTTCGTACGATTTAATGGTCTAATGCAACCAAGATCATTATGGGTTGCACTAATTCCAGCTTTGTGTTTATGACTAATCACGAAAAATTGTAGATGTTTTTTCTTCACAAAAAATGAGCGTTTAAATTTAAAACTTCAGAAGTTCAAAATAGCTATTGAGAATAAATTAGAGTCATCACTCAGAACTCCTACTCACGCTCTAGGGGGAATTCACCCACAAGATGGAGATCCACAAATACCTACAAAGCTCATGGTATTCTCAAAAAAGTCCTCCTCCACACACACCCATAGAAAAATGGTGTTTTTGAGAGAAAAATTGTACTAACCCTGAATGGTGCGATGCCTGATCGATGACTCTGGCTCACGCAAAGACCTTCTTGGTAGAAGAAATAAAGACAACAATGTTTTATTGAAATTGTCCCACATTTTTCTCTGACCGATTAAACCACCTTAACCATGGTCAAAAGTGGAACATCTGTTGCAACACCTTATAGTATTTTGGCGTTCAAAGCAAGTAAATGCACATACCCAGTAGAATAGAAGAATTACCGTGAATTCAGTTGAACTCATCATCTTCATTGGGTAAGTGAAGAGACTCTGGTAGAATGATGGATCCAAGACAAAAAAGTATACATCCGCATGATGTACGTTTTTTGAGAAGAAGGAAGCAGAGTCTCGTCTCTAGACCTCATCTGATTAAGATTCTTCACCAGTTGTAAAAATTGAAGTTGATGGTTACTGTAGAATAATGAAAATGATGATGGGATGTTGTGATGATCTAATATAAACCATGACCCCTGGGAATATTCATATGTGCCATGTGGTTGTACTAACATTACGAGATGCAAGATGGATGCTCCCTAGATACATCCACCCCTGACCCACTGACTTGAGTAACTCAAAGATGAAGTTACCTTTACTTTGATGAGTAGATTATATTGATTCTGATGAGCCGCCTACTATCTAAAGAGCCCATAATTTACAAAACTTGTGAAAGATGCCATGGACTATCACTGGAATCAATCGTGTGAATGGAGCACATCCACGATAGCCGGGGGGTTGTCAATCCCTGCCCCGTGGAAGAACACACCCTTGTGATGCAGATGGATTTCAAAAGTGAAGTAACCAGTAGATGGGACATGGAAAATATACATCAAGACGTGTAGGCAAGAGTAGAGGTTTGTCACAAAAAGAGCGATTTAGTATGAAAGGATGGGACAATTTTTCTACTCCCATAACTAAGATCACGAACCGATCATGATGATCTTGGCTCTACCCTACATAGTTTAGTTGTAAAGTCCATCAGTATGGACGGTAACTAATGTCATCCTGATGAATATTTAGTGCGTTAGGCAAAGAAAACAAAAAAAATACGTCTACGGACTACTCCTATTAGTGTGTGTTTGTAGTACCTTAGTCAGAGTCGAGAAGGGTATGACAGAATGCGAGGTATATCTATTTGGGTCCGAAGACGTTTGAACCGACTTCGGGATATTGGTTACAGTGTATGCATTAATTTTGGAACAGTCATGCGTACAAGCTGGATGTTGGCTGACATGCCTATAATAGCCTATCAATCTTTACCGCCACAAGCAGGAGATATGTTATTTTTGTTCGTTTCGATTGTTGATGTAGTGCGGAGGATCACTTTTGTTCGTTCTATCGCGTAGGTGCATGGCAGATCACAGGACTCCGCAGACGTCTAAAGGTTATATTTTATATTTTGTACAGAGTGCGTGTTGTTTGTTTGTGCTTTGATGTATACCACTGTTATTGATATGCCTACCATCCATCGTAGAAATGTGAAGCCCCAGGTTATACAAGTTTCTACTCTTATAAGCCCCATTCCCAAATATTTTCTTATGAAAATTTGAGAGACAAAGCAGCAGACTTTTGAATGGGCATGCATATATTGGGTGGAATTCAAAGGTACATCAAGTAGAGACTCTTCCAAAATAGCACTACCCTCACTCGTCCAGTAAAAAATGGGACGAGTCGGGGGCCATGAAAGTCCAAACCAACGAGGCCTCCACATGTTTGATAGCACACCTCCAAAGGTGCAAAGAATTTGTCTCCAAACAATCATTCACTTCCACTGTCTAGAAACGGCCAATAGTCACTCCTAATAGCGGAAGGGACCCTTGCCAATATATAGAAAGAGGAGGCGGTCAAAATCAAGCTAAGTAAAGCAGGCCCGCGCGAAGTCGCACGTGCCTCAACGGCACAACTCCAAGGATAAAATCCAAATGGAGACACCAAACAAGTGCAGGCTCACCATGGTCTAATCGAAAAGGGGATAAAAGTAGGTGCCAAAAAGGCTAGTAACGAAGAGTGAGGTGGATGAAACCATGTGTCGAATCATTCAGCGTAAACTTTTAAAGGGCACACCAAAGAAGACCCCAGATAAGCACTAAGCTTCCAGGTTCCCGGGTCTCAAAAATGGAGTGGGCCAATCGCTAAACCAAAATGTAAACAAAGCCCCATGCCTCATTGGCACATTCAAAAAGAAAATTGGGATCCAACCCAATAAACACTGGCTCCCCTGTGTCGATCCTGGAAAGAAAAATGGCCGTTGACAAGTCTAACAGGGAAGACCAGTGAATGCCATTCTTTCTCGGTGCACTTTTCAAGAGAACTAGAGGCAGATCCCAACATGTGCGCAACTCCATGTGTCTTCATAAGTGCCATTTCAAAGGTGCACCCAAAGGTAGTTTCAAAACAAGTGTCAACCCGCACTGTCCCCCAGAGTCCGAAAGGTACGGTTGGCCGTTGAAATTCAAATATCTTCAAAGGCCTCATGTGGGTTCTGACCAATAATTTCAAAATAAAATCTATGGTAATTTTCAAAAAAAATTCCGAGCCTCCACGTTCTCGGTTAGCAGAACTCCTCCGCCAACACAAGAGGGAGTCAAGAAAAACACAAGGAGCCGAAGAGCCTACATAATCTGCCACATTTCAGTCCGTCGTATTTCAAGAGTGGCAAAGGAAGGATTTAAATCTTTAAGATGTGTAAAGCTTCAGGTTGACTGGTCGAATATACTCTTTAATATTGTGTGCCCACGACTATCTTTAACGCCTATCTTTCACCGATGGAGCTGGCTTTGGTGGAGAAGTTTTAGAAGATCTCAACCTCCTCTACCACCACGAAATCTTAAATATTATTTTTAATAGCTTGTGGTTGAAAATTGGAAACTATTTTCATGCCATTAATGAAAATCTTATTTCTTCAACAACCAGATCACAGATTTGATTTTGATCCGTCGTTCTTCCTTCTTCGACATGGCCAAACAGACATAAAGCGAGGACTTGAAAATATAGGGGGTTTTAGTTGCATTAGGGATGGTGGTTTGAATTTCAGAGTGGATTCATGCTGCCAGTTTGATAAGTTCAATTTTCCCTCTCTTTCTCCATTCTTCATATATTGTAAAAGAGGGGCTATTAAAATGGTTGGTCATTTTTCTCCTTTTGCCCCCCTCTATCTTCCATCCCTTAGGTAGAACAAGATTTTTAAGCCTCTTCTCATGGGTCTGTAATGGAATTTCTTCCCCCTTGCCAGTTGATGTACCGTGTCACTTTTGCGACTCCCACTAGTTTTCCTGGCTTTTTTCCCTCCTTTCTTCTTTTGTTTTCTTTCTTCCTCTCCCCCTCTCACTCTTGGCCAGTCTCGCTAAGTTCCTCCTTTTCTGTTTTTTGTAGGTTCAGGATCTACCACTTAATGGGTTTAAAAAATTGTTTGTATGACATTTCTATGTCTGTGGTGCTCTTATTCCACCCTCATCTCTACGGCACCTCTCTCCACCACTTCAGGCAGTTTCTTGAAGGTGTTATTATCAGCCACTCCTTTTTTTGGTGTGCACAACCGATTGTGTATTCTTCTCTTTCCATCTTTCTCTCTCCCATCCCCTTAGAATGGTTAATAGAATAAATAGGTCTACTTGCCCTAAGGATTGTGCCGGTAAATTAGGAAGCAGGAACCATCCTTTCTCTGAGTCCATCCTCTAAGTTTGCAGTCCAGACAACTTAAGAGATGGTCCATGTTGTGCAATCAAAACAATGCCACTCACATCTAGGCCATTCAGGGGTTCTGTGATTTGCACTAATGGAGGTAAACAAAAAAATTGAATTTTTAGTTTTGTTTTTGCATTTTTTGCATAGAGGGCCATTTTGGGCTCCAAGGCCACCAGGCCCACCAACACAAATGTTTTTTTTTCCTATCATTCAATTTATTCAATTTTTTTACTTAACTTGTATACTTTAGTATATTTTACAATTTTAGGTGTGCCATAGTCAACTGTAAATTTGTAACTACTCAGAAATTACCAGAATATGTATAAAAAACATAAATTGGTTCAAAAACACTCACAGATCTTAGACTCATTTCGCAGCGTTCGGTATATACAAGTGCCCTTAGGAGAGCACTTTAGGTTAATTTATCATACTTTACTTGCACCTAACTCCAATATATTTTTCAAAACAATTTCCATCTAGGAATTACCCTTAAATGATGAGAGTAATAAGGTACAGTGTACACACTTGAGCCTCCCCTCTATTTATGAATGATTGGCTGACATAATCTAGACTGAGAAATTATCTAAGTATTAACAAATTACACGTGCGTATCAGGATATTTTTAGCAGTTTCAAATCGCCTAGACCCTTTCATCCATCTTGGTACCCCGACTATCAAACTTTCATGTGCGTTAATGCCCTCTTTTCCCACGTATTCCAGTATATAAAGGGTGAACCTGCTCCATGTCCATTGGGTTATATCAAATAATGGTATATAAATTGGCGATAACCTATACCTGGAGTGATAAATCCTAACCCTCAGTGATTCTCAAATGGCACCAATCCCCAATGTTTTCTTCCTCCGATTCATTCACAACTACTTAGAGGAAACAACTGTGCTGCATGAAGAAAAAAATCAAGACCACAACTTGAAGTTTAAAAAAGATCTGGCCTGTTGACTGGTACTCTAACAGATCAACTACTAATACAACACAACACCACATTTTGATAGAGAAAATCAAGGCCCAAAATTATCAATCTTGGTTTGGCGTTTCCAATGATGTTGTACCACCCCGCTTTGAATGTCAAATACCAAATAGTGTGGTATAAAATTTGAGGCATGTAATTGAGGCCAAACAAGAATGTCATACTAATTTATAATCAGTTACACACAACTCAAGTTCAAGTAAAATGAGAAAAATCGCAAGATTTCTTGAGAAGAGTTAACAACAGAGTTTGAGGGTTCAATTCTAGCGCCTGAGAAGTTGCCACATAGGAAGCTCTCATTTCCATTATCTGAGATCTCTCCCTTCTTTCTTAATACATTTTGTACAACACTAAACTTTTTAAGTATACAATTAATTGACAAGGTTGGTAAACGTACTGACAATTAAGAGGAGCCAGGCATAATAAGGATATGAAATAAAGCACTTCTCCACATCAAAAATGGAAAGAAAATGAAAGGAAAACCTATTGCCTATCAAAAGTCCCAACATCTATCAATATCAAACATCAAGGGGGATAAAAAAAGAAGAAGCAATATCCAACCTGTCCAAAGAGCCTGGAATTGAAATATTTTTTGTATACCTTTATAGAATGTCTCAATAAATTGGACCTCACACCAATAATTCACAAGTGGAATATTCAAATAAATCAAGAAATAAAGGTGAACTGAAAAAAGACCCCAGAAGGAAATTATTGTTGATAAAAAACTACATTTAATAAGGAAAGACTTATTAATACCTCTTGATTAGTAACCTCACTCTCTAGTGATGTAATGGACATGTGATTTTCGGAGCCACTCAACACATACCACCCATATATACTGGTTTAATTCAATGAGAACACTTTAAAAATCATTTTTCGTTGGTATTTCTTCATATAAATTTCAGGGGATTGGGACATTTCTCAACCCCTTGGTTCATGAACGATAGCCTATCATATGTCTTATATGTCCTTGGTTGACTAAAACTAGCTTTCCCCAGTTATCCACTCCTAGATCACAACATAAAAATTTACTTTGATATTCATTTCGTTATAAATCTGTTTTCTTCAACAATCATTAGGCTTGAAAATAGTTACAAGCTTAATGTGGGACCATGTTCCAGCTTAATTTTATCCACAAGATGATCAGAGAACTTGTGGCTAAGAACGCTACCTCAGCATAGTTCTTCATTAGAGACTTGTCCATGTTATTTCAAGTATCTCATATACTTCACTTCCTCGACATAATATGGCACACTGGGTTACCATCTCTTAAGAAGGATCATACAAGTGTCCTCACTTCCTAGTAGGCAAACACAGGAGCTTCATTCTAGAAGAGTTCTTTTTGAGCTCATGGAAAGCTTGCCTGGGTTCACCTCGATTTTTATGTTAATGCACCAAGTCATTATGGTTGTCCAATAATCATGATTTGTGTTGATGACTATTCAAGAAAACTGTAGTTTTTTGTCTTCACAGAAATAGCTTTTTAAAACCTTCAAGAAGTTCCAAATAGCATTGAGAATGGAAATTGGGTCATCACCATCAGAACTCTCTACCAATCAGGGGGAATTCACCATGATGAGATCAAATATCCTTCACTCCTGTATTCTTCAAAAAAATTCTCCTCCACCACACCATCGAAAATGGTGTTTTTGAGAGAAAAAAATTAACTATCTGCATGTGCATGCATGATCGTGACTCTGGACTTGCAAGACCTTTCTGGGTAGAAGAATAAAGACAACAATGTATTATGAAAATTTCCCACAGTTCTCTTGACAGAGTAATACCACATGACATGGTCAATGGAAACCATCTGTTTCAACAACCTTAGAGTATTTTGTGTCCCAAAGGGGCCAGTATGCACATACCCCAGTAGAATAGAAGAAATTAGACGTGACTTCATTGAAACTCATCTCATTGGGAAAGTGAAGAGACTCTTGGGATAGATGATTATCCAAAACCCAAATTATACAATCAGCATTGATGTTAAGTTTTTTGAGAAGAAGAAGTCTAGTCTCGTCCTCTAGACTAATCTGAGTGTAGATCTTCACCAGATTTAAAAATTGAAGTTTGTTACTGTAGATAATGAAAGTGATGATGGGAATGTGATGATCTAATAGAACCATGACCCGCTGGAAGATTCCATCATAATGCCATGTGGTTACACATAGTACGAGAATCAAGAATGGATTCTCCACTAGATACATCCACCCTGGCCACTGACTGCAGAAATCAAAGAATTAACTTTACTTTGATGATAGATTTATTATTCTGATGAGCCCTTATATCTAGAAGCCCTATATTCAAAATCTTGGAACGATCCATGGACTATAATATCAATCGGTGATGAAAAACACCTCGTACTGTCAATCTTCCCCATGGAGAAACCCATTGGATGCAGATGGATTTCAATGAGTAACCAAGTAGATGGGACAATGGAAAATATATCTGTTCAGACTGTACCAGGAATGCACAAAATAAGGCATTGAGTATGAATGAACCTTTTCTCTCCCATACCTAAGATCAAAACGATCAGGATGATCTTTGCTCTAACCTACATAGTTTTTAGTTGTAAGTCCCATCAGAATGACGTAAAAATGTCTCCTGAATGAATAATTTAAAAGAAATAGTCTATCCAATGACTCATCCTAAGGATATGTAGTCCTAGTCAATAGCAAATGGTATACGAATGGGAATATCTATATGCCTCAAACAGGAACCCCAGGAATGGTACTCAATGTGGCTTTCGACAACATGGATTTGTCAGAAAATCCATGCGAGCCTTCCTCATCTTTACCAACCGCAAAAACAAGGGGGGGAGATTGTGATTTTCGTTGTCTATGTTGATGATCTAGTAATCACTTGTAGTTTAGTAAGGATTATCGATACAACGAAGAAAGATCTTAATCGATCGTTTGACATGATAGATCTCGGGCTAATGCAATATTGTCTTGGATTGGAGTATGGAAAAATAAGTGATTACATTTTGTTTCTTTAGCTGAAATATACCAGAAACCACTCTAATAATTCAGGATATTTATTACACACCATTTTGATACACCTATGGAAATATATTACATTAATATCATTCAGATCCTCTCATAGTTAAATGGCACTCTCTATTTGTAGTTGTTGGGAGTGTCATGTACCTTACCTACGCTAGAACAATATCAACATTTGTGTGGCTATCTATCAGGTTCATGCAGAACCCAAATTTTGTCATTGAAAGCAACCAGTGGGTCTTGAGATATCTCAAAGGATTATATTTGAACTGGTCTCATACAAGAAGCAACACAACTAATTTTGCAGATATTCAGATTCAGATCATGTGACATATTGATGAACAACAATCCACTTCAGGTTTTGTTATCTTTATGGGATCTAGACCAATATCATGGGGAAGTAAGAAACAACACTTTGTTTCTCTTTCTTCCACAAAGACAATATCATTTTACCGGAGAAATTCGTGAATGATTTGGGCTACGTCCGCATACTCAAAGTCTTTGTCATACCACAAGGACAAACGGGGGACCCCATGGATTTAAAAAACATACCTAATGTGTTCTCCAAACTTGTTTGCATCCATTTTTTCATGAAGAACAAACACATTGAGTACATAACAAATTCATATGAAAGAATGTCGGAAGCATAATATACAACACTCCATTTGTCCCAACAACATTAACACACCGGCAGATATCGCACAAGTTCACTCACATATCGTTCGAGTTGTTCGAGAATTCCTCTCCTCATCCCTTGAGAATGCAAAATTAAGGGGGTAATTTTTATTTAATTATGCGTTATTATTAAGATATTTACTTAGTTTTTATTTAATAATAATATTTTAATATTGAGTTTTGATTTTTTTTTGCATTATTGTTGTAACTATTCTTGTTGGTATTTAATTGGTTATTTGCTCCAGTATATATCTTGGAAGATTATGTTATCAGGGATATTATTGCACATGTGGCAACTTATTTTTTCTGTGTGTATTCAATGTAATAATACGTATAAGTATTTGGCAGCTATCAAATGTACCGTTTGATTTGATATGATAAATTTTATCAGATTCTGCCCTTTGCTTTTTAGATTACATATTCACTTATCCTTATGATGAGCCCATAAAAACCTACAATCAATTCTAATACACCATGGTGATATACCTAGTGACAACAACACAGTCCATAAGATCTACTCCTTACCTGGTAATCATCTTTGGTCATATACACATTATCTATAGTACCATCCGATATTGGATGCATATGCTAAATCCATTCATATATTATCCTGAAAAACAAACAAAAAATGTCTCATACAATTCATGGTATGAGTTCTTCTCTACCCATATACCTTCATTCGCACTCAGGTCCAGTGCCGATCTTAAGCAACCCATCTCCACGCTCTTGAACCATGCTTCCCAACACTTTCTAAGGTCAAGATTTTCGATCATCACACTCACAGGACGCAATATGTAGCCATTTTATCATAACAGAATACAAATTTAAAAAAATATGTCTCCGGTAATGGAACCGGAATGTGTCCTTTTTAAATCCCTTAAACAACGTCAACCCATAGCACGTTAGATTATCACCCAGCTAGCCGCTGCGCACTCATCGAGGCACACGCGGCACTTGACCCCATCTCTTTTATATGATTTTTGTGAGAATAAATTCCCCCTATTAAAAATATTTATATGCAAGAAGGGAAAAACCATATATTCTTTTGAGGTCATAGAGATTTACTATAATCAATGCTCTATTTGATGGGTAAGGAATATCCACATATAACATAGCTAATAATAAATAATAAAAGGGGGACGAGGGTTTATACCCGGAACAATGCAATATTTTAAAACGAAAGCCATATATTCATATTAACGCTTAGTAACTCACTTACATTCTCAAGGTCATCAGACCAAAGTTCTTCATTGCAGATATACTTATACATAAAATCGAAACCTATTTTTTCCTGATGACAAAGATGTTTCATAACCCATCCCTCTAGATAAGTCACTCTCCTTAACCTCTATAAATCCCTAGAACCCATCGCTATTTTACAGAGCTTCACCTCTCCCTCTTCCGTCTTTTCTGCCTCTCTTATTTCTTTTGTGATGTCCTCTTTTTCCAAGAGTCATCTTCCTTCAACTAACATTAACTTATATAACGTTTCGCATCCACGCGCATGCCTTCCGATTAGGAATTGGTTTCAAAGTTGGGGCAGTGTCCTCATGGAGATTATTGCTTCCCATCTGAGCTCTACTTTCAGCAATTGATGTCTTTTAATAACCGTCCACACTGAAATCCTTTCCTTGACCTTCGGTCTGTCCACTGGCACCTTATCCACTTCGTAAGTCCAATCGGGTCTCATTTCTTTGTGTGCCTCCCTAGGACACAATATGAATAGTCCTAACCCATTCCACATTACTTGTGCACGTGCGCTTGGGTTATGCGAAACCATTCTAAAAACCTTGTCTACATGCCTTCACCCCACACACCCTCTTATATAGGTCCTCGCATGCGGACACGCCTTCCTTTACGTAGACTAATATCTGAGACCCATAGGGTTCAAGTTTAGGTTTAGGGTTCAAGTTTTAAATTTATGGCTTAGGGCTTAGTTTAAGTGTTTGGGTATAGGTCTCAAGGTTTCGGGTTTAGGTTTGGGTGCTCAAAGTTTGGGATTCTTATGGTTTTAGGTTTTAAGTGTTTAGGGTTGAGGTTTTAGAACTTAGAGGGGGGTTATTGCGCAGGGTTTAAGTTTCACATTTTATGGTTAAGGTTTAGATTTTAGGGCTCATGGTTGATGGTTTAGGGTTTAAGTTTCTAGTTAATGGTTTTTGGATATGGATTAGGGTTTATTTAAGTTTCATGTTAGAAGTTTCGTTCACTCAAAATTGTGGTATAGATCAATTCAACCACTGCCACCTCCAATTCCATTTCTTTCGTTTAAGTGTTGTTCAAAACTAGAGGAAATGAACGCGCCATTTTCTTCACATAATTAGAGGTCTAGAACTTTAATTCTCCAAATTTTGTAAATAGGACCTGGAAGTCAAGTTACATTTAGAAAATAAATCAAAGTGAAGGAATGTATTTCATAATTAATTCTAGTAATTTGTTTCTTTTTTTTTGATACCCAAAACTAGCTGTTGTATATCGATTTTCCCCCCTGGTTAGATATAGACAGCGAAGAATATGGAAATTGATAAAATCAATCCCGAAATATTTATTGGCGTCACCAACTGCCCATGCGTAGGTAAGAAAATGTCGACACAAGAATTTGCGCCATGCAACGGTAAGAGGCGTCATGACCGAGGTGTCACTTAATGGAATGCACCATTAGCACAGTAAAGGTGCATGACAGAAGGTGGTCGACACTAAAAATGGAATGCAACCTTGGCTAGGTAGAGGCAGAGACAGAAGGTGTCCACGAAATGGATGTGCCCTTGGGCAGGTATATGCTCATGACAGAAGGTTTCGACATGAATGGATACAATGGATACACCTTGCGTAGGTAAGAGGCTATGATAGAAGTGTCGACATGAAATATTGTGCCCTTGGTGGTGCATTTAAAGAGTCGCGACGAAGGTGTCGACACTAATGGATGCCCCTTGGCGGCAGGAAGAGTTCAACATGCAGAATCGCGCCTGGCACACGTAAATGCGCATGACACAAAATTTTACATGAAAAATATTCATGCCTGGCCCACGTAAGGGTTGTCGCCATGATATGATGCGCCTTTGCACACCTTTCAGGAGGCTAACATTCTGAGCGCTGACAAGAATCAGACCCTGACCTAGATATTCAGACGGCCATAACTTTTCACAGGGAGCTCGGATTCACGCAAGGTTGGAATTTTTGGAAATCTTACGAGGTCCTCTGTCCAACTACGACTAGATATATTTAATTAGGTGGGAAAAATTTCTCAAAAATGAAAAATACAGTTCGCCACTTTTTAGGTTTGCTAGAGTTCTCACCTACCACCATAATGAGATAAATTAAATGCAACCTGGAGGTGGTTGGGGTAGATTTGGATTTCCTCTCTCTTCCCTCTCTCATTCTTCCTATAAATTGTAAGGAGGGGCTTATTTCTAAAAGTTATAAATTCTTGTTTTTCCCCTCCCTTCTTCTCTTTGGCAGGTGAATTTGTGGAGTTCAAACCTCCCATCTAAAACTATAATGCAACTTTTCCTCTTGGCATTTTGCAGTGTGTTGTATCAATATTTAGAGTAAATAATAGATGTCTGTGGATGATTCTCAACCCTCTCTGTGTTCATTTGCATCCTCTTGATCTTTCACTGCAAATCTGTTTATCTGTGCATGATCTTGCATTGCATTTTAATGGTCTGTGTTTATTAGCAAGACAGGTGTTCTTCATTCCTCGGTGCATCACCTTTGTTAGTTTAGGTTTATTTTTATGCATCTTCTTACCCTGTCTCCTTGGCAAGTTAGTTTAGGTTTTGAGTAAACCCTCTACATTTTTTACGTGTGCATCTGAACAAAGGAATAGGAACCGGCCTTCATCCGGAGAGATTTTCTGATTTCGCAAGGTCCCACACTTGGGAAACGCTCCATGTTATGCAATCGCACTGAGAGTCTTAACCCATCGAGTTACAGACATTCAGGGGTGCTGTGATTTGCACCAACACTAGCCTTGCGATTGCATCTTGATAAAAACAAGTTCCTAGGAGCTAAGAGAGCTTTTAAACTTATCACACAAGCATGCAGAGTTTTCTCCAATAATACCATAAAGTCTACCTATAATGCCAATAATCTAAATGGTAATAATTCTTCAAGTGTGGATTCCTTTCCTGAAACTTCCATATTCGATGACCACGACCAGAAACAGAAATAGAAATAGAACTAGGAACACAACCTAGAATTGAAATTTGAGAGGATTTATGAGGTTCATTTTCCTTTCCAAGATACATTATGCCAACATTTGAGAATGTTTCTCTAGATGCAATGACAGTTTGATTCAAACACTCGATGATTTCTAGATGTCCAATCTTGCCACAAACCCCAGTAGTCCTTGATCCTTGGATATAAGAAGACATCATTACTAAGAAAAACTAGGGACTTTTAAGGAAGAAGAGGTTCTTGTGAATATATAGTTTTTACACATCACATCACACCCTTTATTAGGCTTGATGAATACCCATATATTTAGTAAGGAAAATTTGAAAGCATCCATGGGTTTATCATAGAAGGAATTATCAATGAATGGAAGGTCACTAAGCCATAGGCCAACTAACTCCCATTTAGAACTAAAAAAGAAAGATTTACGCGGTGATTGATAAATCCTTTGTGATCTTAGCCATACCCCTATTGCTATGTGTAGTTTGTACAAGAAAACTCAATGATGGTTCTAGGCATGAGACTAAGAAATATGGTCCTAATATTGTCATGCCCTCCTATTCAAGTAGTCATAAGTCATTTTAGTCTTGTTGATACTTAGTGCTAATTAACAATGAAATATAATTCTACAGCTTTCATTTTCTTTACTCATCTTTCACGTCATACAGAATAACCAATTTGACAGGGGAGTTGCCCTCTTTAATGGTGATAAATCAAATATGAATATGATCCTAAAGAGGGGATATGTACCTAGAAAGGTATCATCTGATCCTACACCTAAGCCATAATATGTAATCCCTAAACCCTAAATCCTAAATCCTAAACCATGTTTTTACAACCTTGAACCCTAAACCCTAAACCCTAAGCCACAAGCCATAAACCCTAAACCCTAAAACCTAAATCCTAAACCCTAAACCCAAAACCATAAACCCTAAACCTTAAAACTTAAACCCTAAGCCATCAACACCACACCTTTAGCCCTAAACCCTAATCCTTAAACCATGAACTCTAAACCATAACCCCTAAACCATAAATCCTAAACCCTTAGCCTTAAACCCTTAACCCTAAATCATGTTCCCTAAACCCTAAATAGTAAACCTTAAACCCAGAGCCTGAAACCCTAAACCTTGAGCCTTAAACCCTAAATCCTAAACCCTAAACCCTAAATCCAAAATCCTAAACACTAAACCCTCAACCATAAACCCTAAACCCTTATCTCTAAACCATTATCCCTAAACCCTAAACCTTAAACCCTTTTTTTACCACCATGAACCCTAAACACTAAACTCTAAACCCTCAGCCATAAACCCTAAATCCTTAACTCTAAACCCCGATCCTTAAACCCTGAGCCCTAAGCCCTAAACCCTAAATTCTAAACCCTATTTTTACCACCATGAAACCTAAACCGTAAACCCTAAACACTGATCCTTAAACCATAAACCATAAACCATTAGTCCTAAAATATAAACTCTAAACCCTAAACCTTGAGCCCTAAACCCTAAAAAATCTTTCTAAATTACCTCAAAAACTTCCAAGATTCTCTGACATCACCTCCAGATGTATAATATATTTCTTGAACTATCCTAAAGGGTGTTTAGTTAGCTCAGAACTATTCAAGGATTAGGGTTTAGGGTTTAGTGTTATGGGTTTAGAGTTTATTGTTTAGGATTTAGGGTTTAGAGTTAAGGATTTATTGTTTAGGATTTAGGGTTTAGGGTTTATGCTTTAACATTTAGGGCTCATGGTTCAGGGTTTAGAGCTTAGGGATTAGGGCTATGGGTTGAATGTTTTAGGTATAGGGTTAACAATTAAGGGTTTAGTGTTTAGGGTTTAGGGTTTATGGTTTATGGTTTAGGGTTTAGGGTCTAGGGTTTAGTGTTCACGATTCAGGGTTTAGGGTTAATGGTTTAGGGTTTAGGGCTCAGGTTTAAGGGTTGTTTGTTTAGGGTTTAGGTTTTAAGTTTATGGTTTATGGTTTAGGGCTTAGGGTTTAGGGTTTAAAGTTTATGTTAGAAGTTTCGTCACTCAAAAGAATAATCTAGGGTGTTTGGAAGGTGCTTTCAACTCACAAAAATTGACCCCATCTTCATGATATCCTTACCCATGTTAAACAATAGTCTATTTATGATAGTACCCATTCCTAGAGGTACTTATCAATGTTTACAAATATTAACCTATCACCACGTGGTGATCAAATCTTTAGTACTTACAAATTTAGGTTGATTTTTTTTGGAACCAAAAGGGGTACCTAAACTATCTTGAAATCTCATCCAAAGAAGTCAAATTTCACTATTATAGTGTTTGTTCCTTACACTTAGAAAACCTATTATTGAGAAGATTTCCCTTGAATGAGTAAAATTTTCCTAAATCTTCTTAAAAAATATTTCGAATGTTAATAACCAATCCAAAAGGCCCCAAAACCTAAACAATGACTATATTCTTTCAAAAAAAAAATATAGATTGTATAATTTAAACTGTAAAATACTGAATGTTGAATGTTGAAATCTTGAAAAATACATATGCACTGACTAGATTAGAACATGAAAAACTATCTTCTAAACCGTGACAGATGGAGCTGTGAGACTAGTTCCATAAGGTGTATAGTGACCCTAACATCTTATATTTACCAAAATAAATTTAAAGTATAAGTCTAAGAAATAATAAAATCTAAATAATAATAAAACAAAAACTTATACTTGTTTTTGTAAATAAAATTAAAAACATTTATTTTTGTAAATAAAATCATGCCACAAATACTTATACCACATAACACATTGAAACACAAATGCATTATAGTTCACTCACGTTTCACCTTTTTTGGGTTTGAAATTACCAATCCATAGGCTTGGATTTTCATTGGATTACCAAACCAAAGGTTTGGACCATTTTTACGTGATTAAAACCGTGTTTGACAAAAAAATAATAAAATTTCATGTGTGCACCCTAATATCTCATGCATTAAAAGATAATATTAAAAAATAAATTCTACTATATTGTCAAGCTAGGTTTTACCTTGATGATGGTATAATTATTTTTAAAATCTGATTAGTTTAAGGCTTTCATCCATATTTTCTTTTACTAGTGCCTTGTTTTCTTGCAGAAACCTATGCATACATTTTGGTGCACAATTTATGATTTTTTCATCCAATTTTTTTTAAAAAGTGGTTTTTTTCTAAACACCATTCTACATGCACTAAAAAAAACTAAAAAACATTTTTTTTTCTCAAAGCTATGGGGGTGCATACACAAATATTTCATTTTCGGGATATGTGCACTTTGAAAATTAATAAATATATATATATATATATTTATCCATAAATTATGAAACATTAATGGGACCTCATACATGGTCTTAGATAACGTTTTACCAAAGGAGTTTGAATTTTTTTATAGAGCTCAAAAAATGGGGGGGGGGGGGGGGGGGGGGGGGACGTACACATAATAGGTTATTATATTTTTGACACAAAATAGAAATACTTTGTGTGTGTACCACATTTGATCCTCTTAATCTAAACCATCGAAAAAATAGTAGTTTAGAAACTAGATTCCAAGCTCTACGGTACTTATTCTTATCACTTTGTCAAATTTTGAGCATAGGCATTCCAAATTATTCAATGAAGTTCAGGTTTCACGGATTTCAGGAAAAAGGTTCCCTTTTATTACCCCCTTTTGGCCCCCCATTTCCATAAACTTACATTAAAATAAAACAAAAAATATACAATTATAAATATATACATTATTATAAATTTATATATCATTATAAATTTATATATAAACTTATATAATTATATACATTATAATTATATACATTTAATGAAATATTTATTTAATATATGTATATATATATATATATATATATATATATATATATATATTATATATATTATTAAATATATTTAATAGTGTAAGATTATATAACTGTTAACTATTAAAATCTACCTTGAGAAATAGATGTTAAAATCGATCAAAACAAAAATTTGAAATCCTTCATGCAGGAGTATTTAACAACTTGGGAATTCTCTGAACTCCAAAAATTCAAAATTTTAGACTTCGGATTTTTGGAAATTTCCCTTTCAGAAATTTAGTGGCAAAGAACTGAAATTTTGATTTCGAATCTCTGAACTCTGAAAACCTGAAAGTCTCAAATTTTAGACTTTTGGACTTTCAGAATTCAGAGATTTCCTTTAGTGATTGGTAACTTTATAACTTATAGTTCTGAAGTCTAAAACTCTGAAATTTTGGACTTTCAAACTTTCAGGTTTCGAAGTCTCAGGTTGCATTTTTGGTAAAGTCTCCTTCGAAGTTCCAAAGTCTGAAACTCTGAAAGTCTAAAATTTTAGACTTTCAGACTTTCAGGTTTCGGAACTCTTCTAGTCATTTTTGGTATTATGCTTTCGGACTCTTGAAGTCTAAAAGTTTGAAAGTCCAAAATTTCAGACTTTTAGATTCTGGAGTTTTTCCATGACCATTTCACGATTTTCACCTCCTAATCCCTGAAGTCTAAAATTCTGAAAGTTTGAAATTTCAAACTTTCAGACTTTCAGGTTTCAAAATTTTTGAGTCTTCGTACATTTAATTCTTACCTACTTCCATATGTGTCTATTTCAGGCATTAATGTTGGGTTTTTCTATTTAAACTTGTGATTTTACCTGTCATTTTAACTTGACATTTTGCTCTAACGATCTAGTTTTTATTGCATCCTGTACTTTTTGGTGTCATTTTCAAGGTATTTTATTTAGGTTATTTCTTTTGGGTTTAAGATCTTTTGGTTTCGTTTACTCCTGTTCATTTTCTCTTGTTCCTCCTTTTTCTATCTTGGAAATGAAAATCCCATTTCCCACCATGTTTTTCTTTGTGGATGTTTTTTACCTTAATGGTTACAAAATCCATTTCTTTTACAAGCATCTAACTCATATTCCATCAAAAATTTTGAGGTCCTCCCAAGTATTTCACATACTTACTGTTCTTTCGGTGAAGTATGCATTTTTGAAAGTTTTTGGAAGTTCTAGTTTTGGGAATTTCCATTTTGGGATTTTGGAACTCTTATTTTTGAACTTTCTCCATTTCAGAAATTTTCATTTCAAAAATTAGGAATTTTGTGGTCTTAGAGTTTTGATATTCGATAGTTTAGAGGTCCTCCTTTTTTTCAGAATTTCGGAACTTTTCGTTTTGGAATTTCGGAAGTCTCTGTTTCGTATTTTCAGGGTTTGAAGATTTTTAGAGATTCGGAACTTTTCTATTTCAGATTTTCAGACTGCAGGAGATAAGGTTTTTCAAACTTTAGGATTGTTTTTAAAGGTATTCAGATTCCAAAATCAAAATTTGATGTCAACATTTGAAGCCAAGGGGAAGGAAAAAATGAAGTATACATTCCTTGGAGTTTCTCATCATTCTTGTCTGTCCTCAGATTTGGGAAATATAGGAGATAATGATCTTAGGAAAATTGATTTTCTAGACTTCCGCGCAAGGGTGAAATCCCCAAACAGGAAATCCTTGATACAAGCCATAAACGATAGTGGACTTTCTCTAGCTATTGGATTTCCCGCATCCATGCATTTCCCTGAGTTCTTCTTAGTTGCAATAGCTCACTTTGATGAATAATCTAGAACATTTAAGGATGCTTATGACAATATTGTAATCCTCTTGGACCCATATTTATTTGAGGATTTATTAAAACTCCCAGACATTGAAGACTATGTGAAAATCTCACCGGAATTAGCAGTGGAGCATTGGGACAAGGAAGATGAGTTATGCACAAAAGTCATGTTAAAAACCTATCTAGCCAAGAGTGTTACCAAATTGCCTAAAACCATGTATCGATCAGACTTCAACCACGAATTCAATGACATTATTGTGATACTAAGTAGAGTTTCAGGCCTTCCCTCTATAAAGGAGTTTCAGGAATCGATGTTCTTTTATATTACCACCATCAAGAAGAAAAAGGAATTTATCAAATGGGGGGAGCATATTAGTAGCTCTTTTTACTTTCAGTTAAGTAAGATATTGTCCTCCAAGAGTTTCTACATGACTTATTTCTTGTTCTATGCTATGGCCACTATGGGAGATTTCACTAGATTAAACACCATAGGTATTCAAAGTGCTTCAAAAATTTATGATATTTATCCTCAACTTATACTAGACAAAGGAAGTAGACACTTCCATAGAATTAATGATGCCTTCTTTGTGGTCATTCTTTATCGTTTTGATAAATATCTATAAAATCTATGAATTTATGATGAAGCCTTCAAAGAAGTGTGTGAATGGGGAGCAATTTACCTACAGTTCCCCACACTTACATTCAGATTTCAGGTTTTTTAGATGCTCCCAGTAAGCTGCCAAGATGTCCCATTGACCAGTGGTTCTTGCTAGAATTGGTTTGGCAATTGCTAGACTATCATAAGATTCAGAATAAATTCCACAAGGTGGGAGTTCATTTCCCTATTTCAATTGATAGATACACTTTTCCAAATATTTATAAGGTAAAGAACATAGATGGAGAAACGTCAGAAGTAACTTTGTGGACTTTCCATCCTTAGACCAGTTTTGACTACTGGGGTAATTTTAGTGAGACAGGTTTGTCTAGTTCCCATGTACCCAAATTGGCAGACATT
Organism: Taxus chinensis; assembly: GCA_019776745.2. NCBI lineage: Eukaryota > Viridiplantae > Streptophyta > Pinopsida > Cupressales > Taxaceae > Taxus > Taxus chinensis. The sequence goes on along the minus strand of CM034151.1, from coordinate 292,500,963 downwards.
TGGATTCATTTTCAGGATGAATTCATCATCCGACAAAGATATTATGAGAGGCTAACTCTGGATGAAGTGAACGGTAGTTTGGTATAGCCGAGATGCCAAAGGGAATGCAGGATGATGATGAATTTTTGGATGCAACATATAAAAATAATAATATTTCCAATCAACCATTGCCATGGATTGATTGGTATGTAGAAGAATTTTGCAATACCAAGGAAAGGGCGGGGCCCATTCTGCAAAGAACTTATAGTTGGTTGGTTACCTTGGGAATCTCACCCAAAGGGTTAGATCAACCTACAAATATAAAAAACCCCATCAATCATGAGTATACCAACACATACAAAGGGGGAAAGGTCCATCCAAAGGGCCCATACAGTCCCTAAAAATATTTCATTCATCGTTAGAAGTTCATCTCTCTCTAAGGCTCCTTCTTCCAAAACCATGTCTTCAGAAATACCAATGTCAGAAATAGTTGAAGTCATTGATTCTCCAAGTGTCTTGCAAGGCCTGTCATCTACAATTTATCTTCCATTTTGACTTCTTATATCATCCCCTTCCACTTCTACAATCATTTCCTCTTTCTCATCTCCTTCTATGGCCCAAGTATTCTCATCTCTTCTAGTTCTCTCAGTAGGGGAAATGATTGATACTCCCATCTCTACTTCACTTCCTCTAACACTTCCATTTCCTTCCATCTCATATTCTAAACCCATTATATCCTCTCCTATGGCTATCCTCACATCCACCTCAACCATTATTTCCACGTCCATTCAAATACCAACTAATGTTACTGGTGCTCTTTTTTTGACTAGTGTTTTAGGTACCAAATCGATTGTTCCACTCCCACCATCAACCATTCTAGAATAGTTGTTTCATTAGACTCCGAATTACAAGAAGAAGGTGCCTTTGGTAGATGTCATAGACCTGAGTGTGTTGGAACCCACAACAAAACATTAGGTGAAGAGGCCAAATATTGTTTCCATTATGTCAGTAAATCAATCCGGAGAAAGGGTCGTTGAAGTTGCTACTCCCATTGAAGGGAAAACCAAGGAAACTATTATAGTAGCGGATTATAAAATTTCTAGATTTTCACTGGGAAAAGTGACACATGAAGGGGAAAAACATGATGTGCAGACTGCTCTTGGGAATTTATTAGAAAAGTATGATAAATGCAAGGATTCTAAGGATGAGCTCAAAATAAAGGTTGAACATCTCATTGCATTATTGTGAAAAGTGACGCAACCTTCTCCATCTACCAATATTTCAACTACCACAGATCTGAAAATCTCTTCCACCCTCGATGATATTTATTATCATGAGATTGAGAAGATAGGTCAAAAGGGAAGATCAGTAAATGGATGAATATATCGTATATTACAAGAATCCAATCCTTTGATAAAGGAAGTAGTTGACATATACAATGATTTACAAGCTGAAATAACCTCTATTTGAAAAATGGTTGAAGCCTTCTCCAAAGATAATAATAACTTGAACTTGAATTTGATTACATGGAGTGAAATTAGAGAAGAAGATCCGAAGTTGCTTCTCCAGGAAGATGTAATAGATGATGCCTTTAAATTGTTCGAGTATCAAAAATCTATGGATTTTCGGTCCCAGGTTTTACAGGATCTAATTAAGAAATTGGATGACAAATGTATAAAGATAATGGATGCTCTAAATGACATTTTACAGGATTTTGATAATATGAATTGTAAGTTCTTCAATGAAAACATCGATGCTCTTCTTGAAGATCAGATCAAGCTAAATTTCAAGGACTTGGTAAAAAACGATGATGAAGTAACTAGAACCTATTGTAGTGACTCCATTGATAGGTTGGTTTCATGCCAAAACTTCACTGGTCGACTAAGAAAGGTAGTAACTAAACTCATAAGAGTTCCAGCCAAAGTAGCAAGAGAGATTGAGACAGAAGATGTAGTTAATCACTACGCGTGTGGACCATAGGGTGGATAAATTCAGGGAGTTATTAAGCATTTCATCGAATACAAACATCAGATGGCTGCTTGGGAGAAGGAACAAGAGAAAAGTGGAGCTGGAGAAGATGTTGCAGAGCCTAAATAAAGCTAAACATGCATGGGAGGACTAATCCAAGCTATGGATCGGTCAAAGTTGTAGAGTTCACTTAGTCAAACTCTTGCAAATTTTTTTTCTATTTTTATGGGAGCATGTTCCCTAGAATTTGATGAATTTTTTTTTTTTAGTAATTTGTTGGTTAAGGCCCAGTTGTAATGGCTCAGCCTAAGGAACTTATAAATAGATAAGTACATTAAGTCTTAGATATATAGTTTTTGGTAGAAGTTTCTCTTCAAGCTTGGAAGAGTGCTTTAGCTATTCAAGAACCTTTCAATTACATTTAGAGTGATATTTTTCTATGGAAAGATGAGTTGTTGTGTGAATGGTTAATGTGTTTATGCTTTGTGAATGCATAGTTCCTTAATATAAGTGGTTGGCACACCTTTATCTCAAAATATCTTATTTCATTTTTTTGGAAAGTGATATAATTGTTTGAATATCAGCTGTGAAAAAGGTTATCTTCCTTCTTTTATAGAAGCCATATCACTATTGACTGCTAGAAGTGAAATAGATGTTTAACATGTGCCTATTTTATATCATCATGGTGATTGATTATGTTTTTAATAAAATTTGATCAATCTATCATGCATAATCCAAGTTTAACAAAAGGAACATATGCTTACTAGTTTCTTATATTATGTATCCTCTCTAAGTTGCAACAAGTGAAGGTGACTTGTGGTGCACATGCCCTCTTCTAACCCTTCTTAATTCTGAAAACACCCTTTATTTGGTGCATAACCATCCCTAGTATAGTTTCATTTCTAAAAATCTCTTTCCCTAAAACCCATGAAAATGTTAGCATAGGTCTAAATAACCATTTTATTGCATTAGGAGTAGTACATCACTTATTTTAAGAAGAGGAATTCAGCCTTCTCCAGAGGTTCACTTCGAGACCAAGTCCCACAGCTTGAGAGGTGATCCCATGTGTCCTAATCACACCGAACTTTATGTTCACATTTTGGCCATTCAGAGGGTGCAGTGATTTGGCGACAACAATAACATAATCGACAAAATGGTTTTAATAAAACAAAGTTTATATAGGGAATTTTTTTTATTGTTTTAATAATGTTGAGGCCCGTATGGGTCATGGCCCTTATACTAAAATAGTGGGTAGGGTGGGGGGACGCACCCCCACCCATATACATACAACTCTGTTATTCTTAAAACTATGGCCATTGTTATATTTAAGTGCTGTGTTTTATATTCAGCCGACCACACAGGCCGCACTTCTTCAAGTCACCTTTATTAAATATGGCATTTTTAAAAAAAGAAAACAAATACAAAAAAATTCATACACACACACACACACACCCACCCAGACCCTAGACCCGTGAATATATCTCATTTTAACAAAAATGAAAAGGGGCAAATAATTCCCATAACTCAAATAGGGTAAATCCTCCACAAAATACAAATAAAAAATAAGATACATGGAAAACCCTAGGAGAGGGATGCAAAATAATCATCCAAATTTGTGTGTATCCATCCAAAATAAGAAAAAACCCTCCATAACCTCTCCTTACAAGCTCCATGGATTCCATCCTTCTTCTTTCCCAAAGCTGCAAAAGTGAAAATGAAATGAATTAGGCAAAAATTGCATAAAAGAATCCCATAAGGATTTTTTAGGGCTTGTTGGGTTAAACCTAGATTTAAGGGGCCTAATAGATCTAATCCAATGGTTGAGAATTGTCCGTACAATTTTAAGTAGTTGACATTTTTTTATGCGAATGCGATTTAAACAAAAAGGTATGTGTATTAAGTGAACGGGGCCACTTAGTGGGTTAGAATAAGTTGTGACCCCTTCTAGTATGGATTAATAAATAAATAAATGAAAATTGATTATAGGGATTAAATAAATGATTTTTTGTACGGGTATTTAAAGGATTAAATAAATTAAAAATAAACTGTGTCGTTAAATAACTAAATTATGGGCATGGTTGTGAATTTGTTGCGGGAAGGAAATGTTATCACCGAATCACAGCACCCCTGTGCATGTATTTGAACTCACAGTGTGATTGGATAACATGGGTACTATCTCCAAGTTGTGGGACTTGCTACTTGAGACAGACCTCCAGAGAAAGCTATTTCTTGCTCCTAAACTACCTGCCACAATCTACTCTAATGCAGGATAAGCTAACTGTTCTAATCTAAATTTCCAAGGGACCAGGGAGAGAGAATGCATAAAATGAAAGCCTACACTAAAGCGGTGATACACCAGAAAAGGAGGGTGTGAGAGTAATCTCCAAATGTGTGAAATACAGAGGCAAAGTGCACACTAGAAGAGGTGATGACAGTTCACCATAATCTAGCAAAATGCATTCAAAACAATATTCCAAGCATACACAATGATAATGAATTCCTGCAAGAACATAATAATAGACACAATATTCTTGTAGAAAGATAAAAGGGGCAATAAGAATGCAAGAAAACACAGCAGGGGAAGATACATCCACAAACTTTGTATTTTATTGCTTCCTGGTATGCACAGTTCAGTCTATTACAAGATAAGGGCCTGGATCACCATGCAAGGAGTCCACTACAAGGGCCTGCAACACACTGGCTTCACAAAGCAATTTTGGCAGAGCTTTGCTACCCAAAAACTCTCTCCTTTACAATGAGCCCAACACTCCAATTTATAGAAAAAATGAGAAGGAGAAGAGAAGGGAAAATGGAAATCTTGAAATCTGTCCTTCAACCACCTGTAAGAAGCATTAAATTGAGTGAAATGATTATATATTACTTGCAAAAGGCTCCCCATACTGTCCCATGTGCTGCAGCAGAGAAAGAATGATGACCATGCCTCTTAATTGCACTCCCAGCTACCAAATAAAACACTGTTCTGAACCCGGCCACGTTTTCTTAAAAAACTCAATCAATTTCTGATAAAATCTGGAATTTCTTGATTTCTGTGCATCGGGCTCGGAACCAAAATTCCAACGGTACCAATTTTGTGCGATTTCGTTGAGAAATGCAAAAGTTATGGCCTTCTGAGTGCGGGCAGCTATTTTGGGTCTGGCAGGCGTTTTCTGTCATTTGACGGGAATGAACATTAACTGACTGGAGCCGAATATGTTTCTCTTAATTAAATATATCTACCCTCATTAAAAATAAGAAATCCAGTTTCTGTGGCGTAGAGGACGTCGTGCTCGTTCCAGAAAGTCCAATTTTGTGAAAATCGGAGCTCGGAGTCAAAAGTTATGGCCGTTTGAAGTTTCGCAGGTCAAACGTTGACTTTTCCTCTTCTGTCTTCGCCTATTTCGCGCTTTTCGCGTCCCACGCGTCCCTCGCAATTTTGGCACGGCTGTCCCAGATAAAAAACTTTCCTTCGGGTGATCCGTGCCGCGTCCGGCTCGCGTACGTGGCCCGGCTGTCCCAATGTCTTTGTGCTCCTTGTGCTGATTTCGCGCGAACCGGCCGGTTCGCGTCCTTGCGTTCCACTTGTCCCACTTTCACTTTGGAACTGTCTGTGCTCATTTCATGCGAACCGGGCGGTTCGCGCCTTTGTGTCCCATTTGTCCCGAAACTGTCCCAGTTAAGCAGTTAGTCGATTTTCTCTCGATCGAACCGGCATTTCGCGCCCATGCCACTCACGTACTTTTGTCCCAGATGTCCCTCTTGCTCGCGGGCTGTTTGTGCTGATTTCGCGCGAACCGGCCCACGGTTCCACGCCCTTTTGTCCCGGATGTCCCAAACACTTTCTTGAGCAGGACTTAGCCAATTTTCATGATTTTTCCTGGATCAACCTACTTTCCTTCCTGCAACTTTTTTGCATTTTCTCAGAGCTTGCTCCTTTCTTCTTCGGCCAGGGGAGTTAAAAAAATATCTGAGAGAACCTCCGAATCATGATGTTTGCTCTGAATCAATATAATTGCCTGGGACTAAAGAATTTGATGCATGTTATCAAAATTTACCTAGGGGGTGAATTTTGGATAACAATTTGGCGACTCAGTGGGGTTATCTACCTGCCAGATGAAGAAAGGCCAGCTGCTTGTAGCAATCCATTGGGCATGGAGTCTGTTTGATAATCTCTCAGCTGATCTGAAACTTGAAGGCTTGTATCAATGAGCCATTTGACATTTGTTGAGCTGGTCTTCTCATGGCGACAAATTCTTTTCCAAGAACTTGATGAACTGCAAACATGCACATACTAGAAGCAATAGGACATGTGCACAAGCACTTAGGGAAATAAAAACTACATCTAACAGCAGTACAATGTGCATAAGCACTTAGAGGAATGGAAAATCTAAATTAATATTTACAAGGATGAGAAGCTATCTTTCTAGTAGCAGCGTTTGAGATAGATTCCATTGACCGGAATCTGCAATTCTTCACCATCCAACTTAGCCAGTCGGAAAGCATTGCTACCTTTGCATTCAATGATCATATACGGGCCACTCCAGATGGCATCAAACTTGGAGTGCTTTCCTGGTTTTGCACGATCAGCATCCCACTTCAGTACCAAATCTCCAGTTTGCAATATCCTGGCCTTAGCTTTCTTGTCAAAACTCTTTTTGACCAATGCTTTATCCTTTTCTATGGTCTGTATTGCGTGCTCTCTTGTCTCTTCTAATTCCATCAGCTCTGCATACCTGATTTCCATAGGTTCAAACTCAGCTAGTTCCAACTGTTTCATGAGTTCCAATGCTGGCAACTCGAGTGATATGGGTAGAACTGCTTCCTTTCCGTACACAAGCTTGTATGGAGAGCTTCCTGTAGACCTCTTGGGTGTGATCCTATCAGCCCATAGGGCTGATTTGAGCTTTGTGTGCCAAGTTCTTTGATTTTCATCCAGAGTCCTCCTGATGATTCTTAGTAGGTTCTTGTTTTTAGACTCGGCTTGGCCATTACCTTGAGGGTAATAGTTCGATGAAGTGCTGAGATACACACAATTCTTGACAGCCCATTCGGTGATCTTTGTGCCAAGGAATGCCAATGCATTGTCTGATATGATAGTGGCAGGGGCACCAAACCTCGTGACTATCCCTTCATAGAAATCTAAGATATTAGATTCATTTGCCTCCTTGAGTGCCACTGCTTCAGTCCACTTGGTGAAATAGTCTGTCGCTGTAAGTATCCACTTGTGGCCTTGACTTGAATTGGGATTGATAACCCCAATGAAGTCCAATCCCCATTGCATGAATGGCTGATTTACTGAAATTGGATGAAGGGGCAGCGCTGCTAACCTTTCTTTCCCTGTGAAGAATGCACATTTCTTGCATTTCTTGACCCATGAGTAGCAATCATTGAACACAGTAGGCCAATAGTAACCAGCTTTCATGATTTTGAGAGCTGTTACTCGTGGAGCAAAGTGGCCTCCTGCTTCCCCGTCATGGAACTCATGTAAGATCTTCTCAACTTGACCTATTCCAATGCATCTTAATAGAACACCATTGATGTCCTTTTTAAACAAAACTCCATCAACAAGCACATATGGAATGGCTTGTAATCTGAAGTATCTCCTCTTTGCTTTGCTCACTTCTGGAGGGCACAAGCCTGTCTGGAGGTAATGCACCAAGTCTTGAGTCCAACATGGAATAGGTGCATCATCAGCTAGCTTGGTCTTGATCATTCTGTAGTAGCAAGGACAACATCCTCTTCACCTTCTGAGCTCCGTCTGATTGTTTGGAAGCGAGCTGCTCACACAAACCTTTGCCACGAACCAGCTTGGTCACTTTGATTTCAATATCGTATTCCATCACCCGAGTGATCCAACCTGCTCTCTTCTCATTTAAATCCTTGTTTAGGAGGAAGTCCTTGACACCAGCATGAGACACCAATAGTTGAATCTTATTGTTTGAGACCAAGTGTCTGAACTTCTTCAAGCTCTCTGATGACGGCAAGGACATGCTTTTCGATGAAAGAATACTTTATTTCGTAATCTTCCAAGGTTTGGCTGAAGAATGCTATGGGCTGTTCTGAACCTTCCTCTATTCAGCTGTGTCAAGATAGCTGAGATTGTATCTGATCCTCCAAACGCATACAACATGAAGTCCTTTGAAAAGTCTGGGTTGATAAGAGTTGGAGCTTGTGATATTGCATGCTTGATGTTTTTCAAAACTCTCTTTTCCTTCTGCTGTCCATTTGAATGCTAGACTCTTCTTCAACATCATTGTTAGAGGCTTCACAAGAGTGGCAAAATTAGGCACAAATCTGCGGACAAAGTTTATCCTTCCTAAGAAGCTTTGGAGAGATTTCTTGTGGTGTGGCAATGGAAGCGTTCGGATGGCTTCAACCCTTTCAGGATCAATTGTTAGCCCTTCCCTAGAGACAATGTGGCCCAACAGTTTGCCTTCGTGTGCCAAGAATACACACTTCTTTGGATTCAATGACACTCCGAACCTTCTACACCTCTGAAATACTTGCCTGAGGTGAAAGAGATGGTCTGCTGCATTCTTTGAGAAGACAGTGATATCATCTAGGTATACCAGCACTATCTTGTTGATTAAGCCTTTGAACGCCATATCCATAGCTCGCTGAAATGTTGCTCCAGCATTTGACAGTCCAAATGGCATCTTCTTGTAAGCATATGTGCCCCATTTTGTAGTGAAGGCTGTCTTGAATTGATCTTCTTCCTTTACCATTATCTGATTATAGCCTGAATATCCATCTAGCAATGAAAACCTTTCTGAACCAGCTACAACCTGCAATATTTGTTCCATTGATGGAAGCGGATAATGATCTTTGAGTGATGCTCTATTTAGATCGCGAAAGTCCACACAAAATCTTATTTCTCCATTTCTCTTTCTTACCGGCACCAAGTTTGCAACCCAACTTGAGTGTTTGATGGGGAAGATGATACTAGCCTCAATGAGCTTGCTTAACTCTTTTCTCATGAGAGGCTCAATATGGGGATTTACTGGCCTTTGCTTTTGCCTGACAGGCTTGGATTCCGGATCCAGCTCAATAGTATGTTGTGCCAATTTTGGGTTGAAACCTCTTAAATCTTTGTAAGTCCAAGCAAAGACATCTGGGAACTCTTGACAAAGCTGAACAAAATCAGATTTCTCTTGTGGAGTACTTACTTTGCCAATTTGTAATGTCTTGCCTTCATCTACTAAAATAGGTTCTGAATCTTCACCCTTTACTTGAATGTTCACTTTCTCCTTCCAGAACTGATCATTTAGGTTGAAGATTGACTCCAAGGTTATGAGGCCTTTTGGCAGTTTGTTAGTTCTCAGCTGCACCACTTGGTCACCATACTGCTGCTCCAGCTTGTCTTGATTTCTGGCAGAGAACTCAGCTTCTTCTTGTAGGAAATTAACAATTTGCTGATCATTCTCGAAGACTTGCCAACTTGTGTTGTTATCCGGAACAGCTGGTCTCACAACCACTTTGATATGAGGCTGAGTTTTCTCACTTTTGATACTTTCTACAACATCAAACGCAGCCCCAATTGCTGCCAGTCTGTCAGTGGCTTCATTCTTTTTTCTTGGGATGGAATTGATGCTAAAAGCTTCAAAATCTTCAATAAGATCCCATACCCGATTTTTGTAGTTCTTCAACAGATCATTTTTGGCAGCATTTTTTCCTTTGACTTGGTTCACGATCAGCTCACTATCACCAAATACTTGTAAATTCTTGATGCATTTCTTCCTTTGCCCAGTGCAGTCCATGAATTAAGGCTTCATACTCAGCTGTGTTGTTTGAACAGGAAAACTGGAAACGGAAGGCTGAGTAATACCTTATACCTTGTGGTGAAATGAGCATAGCTCCTCCTCCTGCACCTTGTCTACTCCTTGACCCATCAAAGAACAATTGCCATACTTCATTCTTGTCCTTATGATCTGGCTTGGTGATGCTGGGAAGAGGTTGATTCTCTTCATGTATGCAATAAACTCCTAGCTCAGATTCTTCTATCTCTTGATAAGGATCAAAATCATGCACCTTGCTTGCCCATTCATCAAGAGTCAAATCTGGTATGCTTCCAACCTTGGTGTCAGCTTCATCAGTGCTTGGATAATCCTCCTGATCAAATGCTGAACAATTGGTATTGATTTGGCTTGGAGTGTAAGGCTCAACGTGAAAGTTTGCAATAGGTTCAGACCTAATTGTGGCTTTGGTTCCATATCTTGTTCTGAACAACATGTGCGACCAATCTAGCTGAAAGATAGCCTCCAATTTTAGCAGTGAAGTCTCTTGACAAGCATAATGCAAAGAGTGGTGGCAGGTCTATGACTGACACATCTTGTAACACTATACATTGGGACATGCATGCAAGTGTGAGGCTCAAGCCTTTGATTACTCCAACCGTTGTCACTGCTGTCCCATCTAATTGCACTACACCCTTGGAGACGACTTCATATTGAAGCCCTAACTGGTCAGCTATCTGTTTTGGCATTACTGAACTACTTGCCCCAGAGTCAATCATGCAATTATGTACCAACTTGTCTCCTATGATCAATGAAACATAAAATGGAGGGGGCTTCAACATTTTACCTTGCTGTCCTCCATGATTCCCTTCAGGCTGGGCAACATTTGTGAGCACTTTTTCTTGCATCTGAACTTGCTGATTTGAAGTTGGTCAGTCCTTCATGGCAGCTTCCAACAAATCTCTTTAGCCTGGGATGGATAGTGATTTCCACATTGATATGTTGACATTTGTCTTCTTCATCTGATCAATGATGTTGAATGGGGATGAAGCATCTCTTTGTTGTACCTTGGCCTGTACATTCATTCCTTGTGTTATGGGCAGCAACAACTGGCATTTGAGTTGGTTTAGGAGCTGGTTTAGGTGCTCCTTGCACGTTTGGAACTACATTTTGTTTGCCAACGGCTTGTGGAGGGGTAGAAGGTTGTGGATTACTCGGATCTAATGGTTGTCCTTCACCCAAATTTCTCCTTTTTGATCTTGTGTTGGCTGCAACACTTTGAGAGGGTATTTGATTCATACCACAAAAATCTTCAGCCTGCCAATTGACAAGAGTAGTTTCATTCGGAGATGCTCCTTGCTGAGGTGCTTCCTACTGCTGATCTCCTTCGTGGCTGGGCTCTTGCGACCCACCGATGGTTTGCACCATTAAAGTACATTGATTGGTTATGTGGCTGACTACACGGGAAACACCAATCATACTCTTGGGCCATATTATTTTGCACCGGTACCAAAGCTTTGGATGTGGATGCAACATTGGGATTATAGGGCTGAAATGGTCTATTGGCAGGAGGCCTTTCTTGATTTGATTTTGATTTGCAGCCTGAGTTGGTGGCCTATTTTGTTGGTATGGGGGCCTAGCCTGGTACTGCGCTTGAGGCTGATACGGTCTAGTACTTTGAGCTTGCTGTCTTTTGATAGTAACCAGCTCATTTCCCAAATTTTGCAATTGTTTCATGACCTCTTGGAGTTCGTTTGAAGCACTAGAGGATGAGGTAGAAGTCTCATTTGAACTTTGATTTCTAGGGGGTGGGAATAGGAGCCAAAGTGGGTGCTTGACTAGTACTTGGATTTTCTAAGTTTGGATACAAGGGCATGGGAGGCCTAGGAGCCAGTTTACCAGCTTGAATAAGACAATTTTTGGCTCTAATGGCAATGCTATAAGCAGCAGGTAAGGTTGTGCCTCCCATAGATTGAATTAACATAGAAATATCAGAATTCAAAGCTTTAAGATAGTATAGAAAAGCACCTTCTGCTGTTGGCCTGACTGCCACTGGAATCCTATCCCAAGACCTTTGAAATCTGAAGTTGAAGTCAGTCAGCTGCTCGTTGGGGGCTCTCTTGATAGTTGTCAATTGTTCTAGTAGAGACAAATTGTCTCCCTTTTCTCCAAACTACTCGTGGAGAACTATGCATAACTGATTCCAATTTGTGATAGAACCAGCTTCAAGGCTCCTAAACCATTGCAATGCCTTCCCTTTGAACGAAGATGCCAGCAATTTGACAGCCACATCCATTTCATTTATCTCATGGATTGCACAGATGTTAGCAATGTCTTTGACATGATCACCAGGAGTGGTATGATTTTCTCCAGTGAAAAATGGAATGTTCTTCAATGCTGCAATTGGAACTGGATTCTGTGCATTGAGGGAAAGTGGGCTGCTGCCAGTGAAATTGACAAAGGGATTTAGTGGTTGCGCCATTCTGATTGGCCTGAGAACCCTTGTTGATGCGAGAAAAGGTCTACCAGGTGGAGGTGTAGACAAAGTTCTATTAGGTGGAGACGAAGATCTTTGAGCTCTTCTTCCCCTTCTTTCTCTGCCTGGAGATAGGTGTAGATAAACAAACAATCCTTCCTCCCTAGTTCTTGACCTAGTCTGTATTCTTCTCATAAATTTGCCAGGCTTGGACTACTAGAAACCAGTGGATTATACCTCTTTTGGAGTCGTCAGATGTGCGATTTTAAAGCTCCTTCAAAGTTGGAACTTACAACAAGTGCACATCAATCTTGTTGCAATGAAGTGAAAGACCTCTAATGTCCCACTGGGCGTGCCAGAACTGTTATCACCGAGTCACAGCACCCCTGTGCATACAAGTGCATATAGGTTGAACTCACAGTGTGATTGGATAACATGGGTACTATCTCCAAGTTGTGGGACTTGCTACTTGAGATAGACCTCCAGAGAAAGTTGGTTCTTGCTCCTAAACTACCTGCCACAATCTACTCTAATGCAGGGATAAGCTAACTATTCTAATCTAAATTTCAAGGGACCAGGGAGAGAGAATACATAAAATGAAAGCCTACACTAAAGTGGTGATACACCAGAAAAGGAGGGTGTGAGAGTAATCTCCAAATGTGTGAAATACAGAGGCAAAGTGCACACTAGAAGAGGTGATGACAGTTCACCATAATCTAACAAAAATGCATTCACAACAATATTCCAAGCATACACAATGATAATGAATTCCTGCAAGAACATAATAAATAGACACAATATTCTTATAGAAAGATCAAAGGGGCAAGAAGAATGCAAGAAAACACAGCAGGGGAAGATACATCCACAAACTTTAGTATTTTATTGCTTCATGATATGCACAGTTCAATCTATTACAAGATAAGGGCCTGGATCACCATGCAAGGAGTCCACTACAAGGGCCTGCAACACACTGGCTTCACAAAGCAATTTTGACAGAGCTTTGCTACCCAAAAACTCCCCTTTACAATGAGCCCAACACTCCAATTTATAGAAAAAATGAGAAGGAGAAGAGAAGGGAAAATGGAAATCCCGAAATATGTCCTTCAACCACCTGTAAGAAGCATTAAATTGAGTGAAATGATTGTACATTACTTGCAAAAGGCTCCCCATACTGTCCCATGTGCTGCAGCAGAGAAAGAATGATGACCATGCCTCTTAATTGCACTCCCAGCTACCAAAATAAAACACTGTTCTGAACCTGGCCACTGTTTTGTTAAAAAACTCAATCAATTTCTGGATCAAATCCATGAATTTCTTGATTTTTGTGCATCGGGCTCGGAACCAATTCCAACGGTACCAATTTTGTGCGATTTCGTTGAGAAATGCAAAAGTTATGGCCTTCTGAGTGCGGGCAGCTATTTTGGGGACTGGGCAGGCGTTTTCTGTCATTTGACGGGAATGAACATTCAGCTCGTTCCAGGAAAGCCAATATTTTCTGAAATCCTCAGAGCTTGGAGCTCAAAAGTTATGGCTGCGTTTGAAGTTCCACGGGTCACATGTTGACTTTTCTCCTCTGCCTCTGGCCATTTCGGCTTTTCGCGTCCCACGCGTCCCTTTGTCCCATTTAGCATAGTCGCTCCTTGTGCTGAAATTTGGGCGAACCGGCTAGTTCACGCCCATTTGTCCCACACGTTCCTAGTTGTTTCCTGACTCATTGTTGGGCCATTTCAGCCCGGTTCGCATCCCTCTTCGTGCCCTCGTAGCTTGGTATGTCCCAAATTGCTTGGGACAGATTCCGTCTGGGATCAAGTTCGCCCGGTTCGAAATGGGCTTCGCTTGTCCCTTTTGTCTGCCGACTGTTCCACGTGACAAAATTTCTCATTGGCTCAGCCGATCCTTCCGGCTATCCGCGTACTTTTGCGTCCCGCGCGTCCCAGACTGTCCTCGAACTGCCTTGACTCATGTGCCGGCCAGGTTTAGGCCGGTTCGCTGTCTTTTGTGTCCTCGCTTTCCCCAAAGGTCCCAACTGTGCCTCTTCAGCAGTTAGCCAATTTTTTTTCTCTTTTGGCGGGATCGGCTTTCCGCGTCGCCTGCCGTGTGCTCACGGCCCGGCTGTTCCAATTGCTTCCGCAAACCGCCTGTGCGGCATTTCAGCCGATCCGCACCTTTTTGTCCCTCACTGTCCCGAATGCTTGCGAGGACTAGGACTTAGCCATTTTTCGTGATTTTTCCTGGCCCGAGCTTGCTTTTCTGCAAATTTTTTCACCTTTTCTCAGAACTTTCTCTCTTCTACTTGGACAGGGGAGTCAGAAAAAATATGAGGGGACCCTAGAAACATGAATTTTTTGCCCTGGACTCAATCTAATTTAGATGGGGCAAAAGAATTTAATGCATGTTATCAAGATTTACCCTTGAGAGGTGAATTTTGGATAACAATTATGTATTATCCATATTTAAGAGGATATTTATGTGGGTGGGGCATTGCCCCCACCCTACCCAACAATTTTTCTCCTAACTGGTTGCAGCAGGCCTAAATGGCCGATACTAATACAGAATAGTACAAACCCTTTCCACTATATGAAAAACTTAAATTCTGCAAAGTAAACTTTTGCTGAATACTAAATAATAATATTCCCATTAATTTTGTATTCTATATTCCAAAACTACTCTATGACACACACAATCTATTTAGAATATTTCATTCAAAACATATAATTATAATTTATCGCATACTTAAGTATATATATATACATATTGTAAATTTTATTTTTGGTTTTAATTTCTAAATATAAGTTTGGGTAAATTTTACGTTCCAAAGTAATTTAGTGAAACACTTGACATGGTTTTGGTGCATCACATATTTGGGTGTTTTACTTAGTACACACGCGCGCGCGGGTTCAACACTTGCGACGCGGGGCCGAACATGAAACACAATAGTAAATTTAGCGAAACTCTAAAAATTAAGACACATCATTATGGATAACTTAAATCATTCAAACTTAGTAAACTAAAAAATACCTAGATTATGATTTATACTAACTCTATGCCTATGGTATGTATAAGAGGAGTGGATTAGATGATGAGTTCTTTCACATTGAGTTAGAGGTACCAATTTCTAAAGTAGGAAGCTTAGGTACTATATTACTACATATTTTAATTTTGGCCTTAATTAGGAGGGGTTATATGCTGCTATACGCATGAGGTTCGGTTCATTGGATGACCTAGCTGGCGGGATAGAGAGTAATTAAATGGAGTCTAAGGAGAATTGTTTAATACAATGAGGGGCATATTGTTTTTGAGAGAGTACCAATAATGGATCTAGCTAGACCAAATTCATCACTGAGAGAACAAGAGAGTATAGGGCTACGAGGTAATGAGAGGTAGATCTTTGTTTCTTAGACAAAGAGATGACCATGAAAAGAGACCTAAGGGTTGACTAAATTTGATAGCGGTCAGATACACCTATCTAATAATATTTTCTCAAGCTTAATCTATCACACGCGGGTTGAAAGGAGATGTGATAAGGATTATTGAGGCTAACGACAATTTTTTAGTTAACTTGAGCAGATGCTTCTCAAATTATGTAATTTTTCCATCCAGCCAAACGAAGGAAAATGTCACGATACTTCTTCACAGGGACGGGTGAGGATTCCTTTCAAATAGACAACAGATTAGTGGAATCTCCACATGGATTCTGAGTACATATTTGACATGAGAGCTCATTTCAGGAGTGATTCAAGAGTAGATATTTATCTAGATAGTTCATTTTTAAAACTATAATAATGACAAGGTTGGTAAACATAATTTGCGATAGGTAAAGTCTATGACAGTAGTTGATTACGAGAGTCATTTTTTAGACTTCCACTCAGTAAGTCGACTACATGCAGGGTCAGCAGGTCACAATGAGTAGGAATTCATCCATAGGCTCAATTACACATTTAGATCTTGGAGGGGCAATCAATATACATCTATGCATAGACTTCAGTTGAAGCTTCAACTTAAGCAGGCCTTTCATCTCTTAAAATTTGAATCACAATAGCGTAGACACAGTAGGATAGAGACTAGACTGCAACAATCAACAATCAACATATGCAGGATGCAATAAATAGAGAGAAGATAGCCCCTCCTTCATGGTGGACATGTGTCCGCACAAACTCCCATTAGGCCATATAACAGTAAGCCATAACAGAAGCAACAATAGATAATTTCCACAAATAATGGTGTAGGAATCCACACTCATCTGATGCACACTATTTGGTCAAGTATGAGGCCTCCTCCTAGAGGACCCATCAGGACATAGGAACCACTTAGAGCTCATTTTGAGCTATTAGCTCATCCACATTGGTAGCCATGATAGACTATAGCAATGTTCATGAATAGGTCTATAACATAGATGACTAGAGAATTTAGGGGACTCACGATCTCATTGGAGGACGATGCATGGACAGATGTATGGATGTTGATGTACATGCACACTATTAGAGATATTGTCCATACTAACATGTCATATTTTGGATGTGTAAGGGCCGGAGTGTCTGAGCCTATAATTTTAGGTTGCATTATGACGTCATGGAGTCATTAGAATCAAATTATTTGAAATGGTCAAGAAGATGATAGGCACTTAGCTTCAATTTTGGCACTGATGATTGATTGATTTCTATGTAAATATTATTTCTCAATGTTGTTAATGCGGCCATGAGGGCAGAGAGGTATATTGTTTGATTTAGGATCTTTTTATTCTTTCATTTTCCCATAATTAGTAGAGCGATGTAGGCTGGTGGCAGTTATGAAGGGTCAAAGTTGGGATGTTGAGATGGCTTCTAGAGCCAAGCTCTTAGTGGAATCCTTAGTCAAGGTTTCTTTAGTTGACCTAGGACTCTTCACCATGACCCTGGATCTTTGCATCTTTCCTTTGGGTTCTTATGGAGTCATTTTGGGTATGGATTGGCTACCTTCACACATAGCTAGAGTAGATTATTACCGTAAGGTGATATCTTGTGTTGATGATTTTGGTGTTGAGTCTGTGATAATTGGGGTTAGGAGGCTAATTTCTATTTGCACCATATCCACTATGCAAATCATTTGTATTTTATCACTGTCAGTGATAGGTCAGAGAATGTGGCTAGTGGGCCTTCACTTTATGATCACCCCATTTTACAAGAGTTTTTAGATGTTTTTCCTGGTGAGCTACCCGACCTACCTCCCCCACGTGAGATAATTTTTCATATAGATGTGGTACTTGGAGCAGAGCTTATCTCATGAGCATCATATAGGATGACTACCTCTGCCCTT
The DNA here is from genome assembly GCA_019776745.2 of Taxus chinensis. Lineage (NCBI taxonomy): Eukaryota > Viridiplantae > Streptophyta > Pinopsida > Cupressales > Taxaceae > Taxus > Taxus chinensis. Next base: position 292,483,518 of record CM034151.1, on the reverse strand, counting down.
TGTGAGCTCAATTTGTAGTTGGAGGGCCTAACCCATCCTAGAGTATCTCCTTGGGGTGCACTAGTGATTTTTGTGAAGAAGAAAGACAGATCTTTGATATTTTGCATTGGCCACAAAAAATGAACAAAGTAATGATCAAGAATTGTTACCACCTTCCAAGCATTGATGATTTGTTTGATCAGATGAAGTGTGCTACTATGGTTTCCAAGATAGACCTTAAGTCAGGATACCATAAGCTAAGGATTACAAATGTATATATTCAAAAGACAAACTTTCACATGAGATATGGCCACTATGATTTCACATTTGTAGTATTAATGAGTTTGATGAATTGGGCATTCAGGATGTTTTTGGACCACTTCATGCTCGTTTTTCTATATGACATATTGATATACTCATGAACATGTGAGGAGCATGTGGAGCACCTTGGAAAGGTTCTACAATGTCTTTGAGAGCAACATCTATATGGGAACCTTGATAAGTGTGTATTATTTCAGACATAGGTCCAATATATAGGTCATATTATATATGGGAAAGGTATTGCAGTTGATCCTTCCAAGATTAGTGCTATCATTGATTGGTCAGTGTTGACTAGTGTGACCAAGGTATGCAAATTTATGGGATTAGTAGGGTACTATAGGAAATTTTTTCAAGACTTCTCACGCATTTCTCATCCCATCACTTCCTGTTAGTGGAAAGAGAAGAAGTTTATTTGGTCATACAAATGTGAGTAGGCATTTAGGACTCTGAAGGAGTGCCTTACTACAACTCCTATTTTAGTAGTGCTAGACCCATAGAGGGACTTCTTTTTTTGCATGGATGCTTTGTAGGCATGGATAGAAGGATTTTTTATGCAGGATGGCCATGTTTTTTCCTCTTTTTTTGCATGGATGCTTTGTAGGCATGGATAGAAGGATTTTTTATGCAGGATGGCCATGTTTTTTCCTTTGAGTCTCACAAACTCAATTACTATTAGATCAATTACCCAAATCATGACCTTGCAGTAGTGCTTCATGCCTTTGTTTGATGGCATAATTTTCTGTTAGTTAGGAGGGTCACTCTCAGGAAAAATCACTTGAGCCTATGACACCTCTTCACATAACCCAATCTCAACACCCGTCAATGGAATTTGATGGAGCTCCTATGCGAGTATGATTTAGAGATTGAACATGTGAAGGGGAAGAACAATGTGGTAGCAAATGCTTTAAGTCATTGGAGGCATTTGGTTATGGCTACTTCAATGGATACAGACTTACGGGGTATGATCTTGCAACATCTTCCACATGACAACTTCTACCTTTCATCTAGAGAAGAGATTGAGTCTCAGAGACCCCTTAAAGGTAATTTGTAGGGATTAACACTGGATCCAGATAGAATTCTTATATACAAAGGTCAGATCTATGTACGTAGAGATGGAGGGTTATTGTAGGATATCTTAGTAGAGGCTCATCATGCACCTTATTCATCCCATTCAAAGGTGAAGAAGATGCACACCACTTTGATAAAGTTATATCATTAGAGAGGAATTTAGAGGGATATAGCCTTGTTTTTGTCTCAATGTTTAGAGTGCCAGAGGGTGAAGGCTGAGCATCAACATCCAGCTGGCCTTCTTTACCATCATCCAATACTGAAGTGGAAATGGGATACCATTTCCATGTATTTCATAGTAGGGATACCTACGTTGAGATACCACCATGAAATGATCATGGTCACAGTGGATAGATTGATGAAAGTGGCTCATTTTTTTTGCTAGTGAAGACCACCTATACAACTAGTCCAGTGGTGTGAGTATACTTGGATGAGATAGTCAGAATTCATGGGATTCCATGGAAGATTATTTGTGACCACGATCCTTTATACACCTCACATTTTTGGGATACCATGTAGCATGCTCTTGGGGTGAGGATTAACATTAGCATAACTTATCACCCAAAGAAACATGGTCAGACCGAGCGGGTGAACCAAATTTTAGATGATATACTTCACATGCATGTTATGGATCATAAGTCTTATTAGGAGGAGTATCTATATCTGGTAGAGTTTGCATACAATGAAAACTTTCAAAGTTCCATCGGCATGACACCATTTTAGGAATTATATGGACGGGGGTGTAGGACTCCATTGAGTTGGGACAAGTTAGAGGATAAGATATCTCTTGTTCCAACCATGTTACAAGATATGGAGCAGAAGGTCTTTTTGATTAGACAAAGATTGCATGAGGCTCAAGATAGGTAGAAGAAGTATGTAGATCAAAGGACAGACCACAATTTTGAGGTTGGCATGAAGGTGTTTCTTCATGTCAGACCTCATAAGAGCCCCATCCATTACAAAAAAGGCTCTAAGTTAGCTCTAAGAATTCTTAGATCCATTTGAGATCTTGGAGCGGATCGGTCCCTTAACCTACTACATAGCCTTGCTACCCAACTTGTCTCACATCCATGATGTTTTCCATGTTTCTGTATTACGGAGATACATTCCAAATCCTTCTCATATTTTGGATTGGACTTCCTTACAGGTGTAGGAGTAGGAAAAGGTGGCTGTGGATCCTGTGCGCATCATAGATCATAGGACCCTGGGCCTTTGAGGGCATGATATTGATCAAATATGTCTCTAGTGGGATCATTATGATGAGACATCATCTACTTGGGAGGATGCCACTTTGTTACAAGCCCAATTCCTACACATGTTCCAGTGACTTCCACTAGGAAGTCAAGTCTAAAGGGACGGGCATGTAGTGCCCACTCCTCTTTGACACTAATTATACTATGATTTTGATTATTGATGATTAGAGATATGGACATTATTATTATATTTTTACTAGCATGTTAATACATAGCATGGACATTTTGATTATCAATATGTTTTGACTCATATTATAGATGGTATGGACTATTAGTAGACATTGATAACTGATGATCTAGTTATATTTCATTGTATATTGACATTTTAGGATTCTCGAAGATGATGATTACATTTGGATGTGTGGACTGATCTTATGACTTATCAAAAATTTATATGTTTAGTGATTGCAAATAGTTGATATAAATTCCTAATTTTGATGATGATGATATAGCTACGTGTTGTTATCACAAAATCACTACACCCTCTGAATGGTTTGAAGGTGAATATGATATTCAGTGTGATTGGGTAACATGGGATCACCTCTCAAGTTGCAGGACATGGGATTGAGGTGAACCTCTAGAGAAGGCTAGCTTCCTCTTCCTAAACTAAGCACTACACTACTCCTAATGCAATAAAATAAATGCCTAGACCTATACTAATATTTCAAGGGGATTAGAGAGAGAGATTTGAAAGAAATAAAAACCAAACTAGAAGTGGTGATGCACCAAGAAAGGGTTTTGCTAGACAAAATTCTGGCTTTCTGATGAATAGAGATGATCACGAGGAAGAATGAACATACATTACAAACCCAATTTACATACAATAATTCACTCCTTGATAAGCACAATGACCTCCAAAAATTGTACAAGAAACTAAGGTTGCAAAATTCACTTACAAACATGAGATAGGAAAATAGAAGCAGAAAAATCATGTAAGAACATATAACTAATCACAAAACATAATTATCATTACTTCAAGCACTTGCACAATGCATCATTATAGCAGGGAAAAGGCATAGGTTACCATTACAATTTTAGAAGGAAATATTGAGAACCTAATAATTCACAACAACTCAGCTTGTGAAGAGAGGGAAAGATTTGGAAGAAATGTATAACTCCTTTTATAATAAGCACCCCATTTACATTTATAGAAAATTATGAGTTTTTGAGAGAAATAAGGAAGAAACCCTAGAATCTAGACTCGAATGTAGCATATGATTAATCACTATTTTTGATCATGATCACCTCATTAATTGCAACTCCACCTTTTGAGGAACCACTCAAAGAACAAAGAAAACCTACAATTTTGGAATGAAAAACTTCTGAAAATCCATATTTCTCATTCTCCCTATTCCAATGACTGTAATTTTGTACAAAATGGGCAAGCGAGAAGGAAATTGTGCTCTTCCAGGAAAAAAATGTTTTTAGTGCCTCCTAGGCATAATGCTTAACCAACTTGCTGATAATGACTTCAAAAATATCAATTTTTAATTCATACCCATTTTATTAAAATAATATTTTAATATTTTTCTCTTTGGGGGCATCTTGATATTATTTGGGGCCCACCGTAATTTTGCATTTTGGGGGCTTTATATGGTGATTTGAGAAAAATGGCTTGCCAACTAGCTCATTAAGCTAGCTGGCGAGCTCCCCTTTTATCTCCATAGTGAGATCAACTTTTATAATCCATTTGTATGGCGAGTTCTTCTCATTTTTAACCAACTAATTTATTTTGAATGACGAAGCTATCATGGCTCAGTTTACGAATTTCACCACATATCCTTATTTTCATCCGTCTCAGCTGGCTTACTCCACCTAACACGCCGAGTTGGAATTACATTCAATTGCTCTACATTTTTCTCCAGCTCATACCACACCGACATATAAATCAAATCACATTATTACTTACCGCCACACTGGGCCCAACATCGATCTCATTGCATTGCCAATCAGGATTCGTGGCATTTTTACAAACTAAAATTTGAGTGCACCCATCACCTTAGATTTTAATTCAATGGCCTTATGTTGGTACCCAAATTGATTCTCCCTCAGAAGCTAAGTAGCATCATAGGTTTGGCAGGAAGCTTAGAGATAAGCAGAGCATGTAGTGTGTCATTTTGTAGCCAGGGATGAAATGCAAATTGCTCTTTGTCACTCAGATGTGGAGAAATGGGTAGCACCCTCAAGAGGATTTGACCTATCCTCACTACTTTATGGTTGTTCCTTTCAACCAGGTGAGAGGACCCTTTTTTGTAGCCTGCTATTTGTGGAGGAGATGGAGATATCCTTCCTTGTGAAATTATTAAGAAGACCTTTAAGAAAATATGATCAATGCAACAAAACCTAACTCTCATGAGTTGTCACTCTAGATAATGGAGATATTTTCTAAGAAAGGTTCAGACCACTAAAGACAATGAAAACCTAATTGTTTCTGCATGTTTTGGTAGTAAAAATTATGCATTTGTATACACACATGAAAAACAGGGGTAGTATGGGTATGATTGGTTGTTTTTAAATGAATTTTTGGTGGGAGGTGAGGCAAAAATGAACTTGATTCACCATATTCTTAATAAATTTTACAAAAATGGAGAGCTTGAACAACATAATGCTTCAGGATAGCTAGGATGTTCCTTTAACCAGAATATGTGCTTCAATGGAGGCCCAGGTCAACACTTTTCACACAAACTTCAAGGATCCAAAATGAAGGCTCAAATTGGAAAAATTAACTAAACATTATCAACCTCTGTTTCATCACACCTAAGATACCCTCAAAGGCTAACAAACAATCTTATAGTCATGCTAGGAGTCACAGTGATTTTAAATTTTTTTATTTCACTATCAAATGAAAGCTCTTTATGATAAATGAAATTGAAAATGCCACCAAACTATCACAAGGATAAGATATTGTGTGATTCACAAATATTTCAATGTAATATTGCAACGGGAACAAGAAAACTACTTGCAAACATTCCAAAATAAAGCAAACAAAAATTTAGCCAAAAAATAATGCAGATTAACTCAAGTTTGATTAAATTTATCAGCAGGGGAAAGTTTCTAGAACAATCTCAGAGCTTGTCAATGGCTGTACACTCAGCAACCACCTTGACATGATCAAATTTAACACAAAGGAGATAAACAAGTTTCTTCAAATGATTTCTCAGAAGGACGGGTTCTATCATGCTTTTCTCTTAGAAAAATAAGTCCCGACCTCTAACACTCCAACCATTTTCATGAAAAATTCATGCAATTTATAATACTTCATTTACAATAGAAATTTCCCACAAAACCAGGGACATTCAAAGCACCATTACGTGTTGAGACTCCCAGAATCATATTTGTGAAAAAGTTGTCAAGTGTGAAGAGGGAAAATCTCTCCAAATATTTCTAGCATTCAATTCTTTCACCTGGTAGGTCATTATTCATCTCGAGCGTGCCAACTACTTCCCCTCCTCCAATCTATCAAATCTGGTTCTTTGCATGCCAAGGAAGGAAAAACTGGAAAATCAGATCGAAGCCAATGGCTCAGATCACATCTTAATGGAAAAATATGTTTTCATATTTTTCCCACCAAATCTAAGATATCAAATTAATGTTCCTCTTCATTTGGTGTGTAGGAAACTCCAAGAAATGATAAAAAACCATAAAAATTTGCATCCCTAGGAGATTTGGAGCAAAAATGATGGAAAATTAGATACAGACACACAGTTGCCGTATTGATTCTCTTTTGAATTTAGATGGTCCACATGGGAGATCCAAGTTAAGATGGGCCCGGGGGTTCTTTTTTACCTTTTACACCTTTTTGGAAAAAATGAAAAATTTCTCAATTTGCTCCGCCCCTCCGCCTTTGAAAAATGGGCTTGACACATGTCCCAATGTGGGTCCCAAAGGAACTGTGGCTAAATTCTACTATTTCACCTCTTTTTTGGAAAAGGGAAAATTTTCCAAGTTTTCCCCGTAGCTCCGTCCTTCTGCTTCTAGTCTCTGATGCGGGTCCCAGCGGAACCATGCTTCCTTTTACACTTTTTAACTCCTTTCTCCACAAAAGGAAAATTTTCCAAAATTTACCTCCGTAAGTCCAAACATCCTTCCATTGACTGGAGTAAAACTTTGACTATTCTCTGTCGGGCCCGCATGTCATTTTGATGATTTCAGTCTTTTGAATAACAAGGGGCAAAAAATCCAAGTTGCCCCCGATGGCCTGCCTCCTCGCCTCTTGAATTTTCAAACTACCATGCATCTCAATGGTGCATCTTGAGATGGTCCCCAAAAGTAGAGACCCTAAATGAGCATGGGCTCACCACATGTCTTAGGCCCTTTAGGAAGTTGCTGAAAAATCTAAGGAAAGAAGACCCAGTGGAAACCTCCACGTGTCTTTATGGCACAACTTCAAGAACCTTATAAGGCTTCAATATGATTTGGTGGGGGCACGCTTCCATTTTAGAATATTTACTCCATTTTTCCAAAAGGGAAAAATATCCAACTTGCTTCCAAAGGCCCACATCTCCACTTTTAACTTTGCCACGTGTCCTTCTGTGGGGTCAAAGTAAGACTTTTTCCCCGCTGCTTAAATTTTTCTTTAATCAAAGCTTGGCGGGGCCGTGGGGCGGGTTCAAACTTTTTGCCAAAGTAGCCAAAAATAACAAGTTGAAAAAACAAACCCGCCATGCCCCATCCAATTAGAAGAAGCCACGTAAGTACCAAAAGAACCAATTAGAATTGAGTGGAGCTACGGGACCAAATTTTCCTTTTTGCCAAAAAATCAAAAAGTGACAAGTTAAAACATTTTCCCGCCATCCCCTGACCAACCAAAAGAAGCCATGTGACCGCGAAATGCTGAGGAATAATTTTGATAGGAAAAAGACACCCGCCAGACCGTCAAAAACACAAAAATTCACCATTCATGCCCAGAATCCAATTTTTCACTAAGGATGAATTTTTTTTAATCAAAACAAGTAACATGGTTCCAAGCATATTTTGACCATGAATTTATATTTTCAAAGGTATACAAATATAAATTGATCATTTTCGAGCTTCCATGGTCGGGGAAAAATAGGAAAAATGGCAGAGCCCTGTGGATTTTGAAGAAATTAGGGAAAAAAAAACAGGGTAAACTCAGAGACTTCTTCAAAAAAGGGCATGACAATGGATTCTGAAAACAATTCGAGGCATTTAAATGGAGGTAAAAGCTTCAAAACATCCACATCGAGAGACAAAATGTTTCATAACACACAGATCAGAGGAAAATCAGGGAAAAATGGTGCGAGATCAAAACGAGCACCAACATCAGCTCCGACTCGGGGGTGGGCACTCCCTGCGAGTGCCACAAGAACAACTAGAAGACTAAGTGCTAAGAATAGACCATTGGGAAATGGATTCAAAGAAAAATATAGCATATAGGAACAACCACAACCATCCTCCAAATACCAAACTGAGAAACCAGCAAAACCAAGTCATCGAGGACCAGAACGAGTAAAAAACACAAAAGACAGAAAGTAACCAACAAGCTATACACTGTACAGATGATGCTCACCTTGATTCTGGGGAATCAATCCAAGAAATGCTTCAAGTGCCTATCATTAATAGGAAATTAAAGCAATTCACCATCCAAATATCTTCAAGAAGAAAGTATGTTCACCAATCCAAATTTCAACGGAGTAAGGGCCCATCCACGGTGCATCAAATTTATCATGCTTGCCCTTGTCTTCATGTTTACTATCCCATAACAACACAAGATCTCCAATGCTGAAAGCTTTGGGAGTGACCTTCTTGTCTAAATAACTTCTTCAATTTTTCTCTGAACTTCACATATGCCTTTGGTGATATGCCCTCCTTTCTTCATCAAGTTCAATGATCTAGTTAATGTGAGCATCATATGGACTAACTTCTTGATCTTCTAGTTGTTGAATGAACTGATATGAGGATAGTTGCATATGTAGGGGTAGCAGAGCTTGAGTTCCATACACAAATTCAAATGGACTTTTTCCAGTGGCTCTTTTAATAGTAACTTTGTTAGCCAAACAATGAACTTCAGTTGTTCACCCCATTTTCTTTTGTTCAGCTCCAAGGTTCTTTTGATAATCTTCAGCAAATTTTTATTACTGGACTCAGCTTGTCCATTTCCTTGGGATTGTAATTAGAAGCATATGTCAAATTGATCCCATATTCTTTACACATTGCCACCAAGGGTTTAGCTCTGAAGCTCATGGCATTGTCAGCAATAATTTTAACTATCACCCAAACCTGCAGATGATATGGTTCAACATAAAATCCATGACAATTTGGTGTGTTGATCTTTTGGTGGGGATTTCCTCCACCCATTTGGTGAAGTAATCAGTGGCTACAAGAATCCACTTATGGCCAACACTTGAAGGGTTTGAAATCTCACCAATGAAATCCATTCCCCATTACTTGAATGGGGCTTCAATTGATACAGGCTGTAAAGGTAGGGAGCCTGAAGCTTTCAGTATTCCAGAGAAGCATTGACAACTCTCACATCTTCTAACTAAAAGATTTGTATCCTTGAAAAGAGTATGCCACCAATAACTAGCCCTCAAGATCTTATGTGTTGTGACTCTTCCAGCAAAATGCCCCCCACAAACTCCTCCATGAAGATCAGTAATTATCTTGGAGGCTTCATCTTCAGTAATGCACCTTAAGAGAACTCCCTCAGGGTTCTTCCAAGCTAACCCATAATCAGTAATGACATATTTCTGGGAAGCCAACTTAAGGGATCTTTTTTGGTTCTTACTCAAATACTCAGGGTAGTATAGATGTCTGAGATAAAAAATTACATCTTTGTACCACTCAGAACTCATCAATTTTTCAAAAACATCTACCCTTCCTTCTTCTACCTCATTTACCTCAATAGTTTGCAAGTTGCTCTTAGCCATAAGCTTAGCCAAGCCCAAACCTCTCACCAACTTCATGGTTTGGATATCCATGTCATATTCTTGCAACTTGTTCACCCATCTGCATCTTTTTCTTGAGACTTCCATCTCTGATAAGATGTCTTTCACCATAGTGTGGAGAACATAAGCAACCATTTTAGAGCTCAAAATGTAAGCCTAAAAACCTTTGTTGTTTTTAACAAGGAAAATGCTTGTTTCTCCATAATAGTATATTTAAGCTAAGCCCCCTACAATGCCTTACTAAAAAAGGCAATTGGCCTCTCAACCCCTTCATCATCTTTTTGCAACAAGACAGATGCAATAGTGTTCTATAAAGAAAAAGAAAAAATTTGGAAAGACTTCTTATAATTTGGAGCTGCTAAAACAGGGGCATGCTTTAATGCCTCTTTGATCCCATTGAAAGCTTAAATGGCATCCTCCTCCCATTTGATGGCCTGGATCCTTCTTTAGCATGCCAGTGATTGGAATGGTCAACTCAACAAAGTTTGGTATGAATCTCCCGATAAAATTTATCTTCCAAAAGAAGGACTGAATCCCCTTCTTGGTTCTTGGAATTGGGACCTTGTTGATGGCCTCTACCCTTTCTGGATCAATCATTACCCCTTCTTGTGACACAATTTGACCAAGAAATTTTGCCTTCTGTACTCCGAAATGGCACTTCTTTGGATTGAGTGAAATGCCATATTCTCTACATCTTATCAACATTTTCTCCAAGTGTTGCAAATGATCACCTCTCTTTCTGGAGAACACAGTTACATCATCTTGGTAGACAACAATAAAATCATTGATGTAACTAGCAAAAGCAACATCCATTGCTCTTTGAAAGGTTGCTCCAGCATTCATCAGTCCAAAGGGCATCTTGACATATACATATGTCCCCCAAGGGGTGGTAAAGGTTGTCTTAATTCTTTCTGATTCCTTTACAACAACTTGGTTATAACCAGAGAAACCATCCAGGGTAGATAGCAACTCAGAACTGGTCACTAACTGCAACATGTTTTCCATGTTTGGTAAAGGATAATTATCCTTCATTGATACTCTATTCATATTTATGAAGTCCACACATAGCCTGATGTCACCATTCTTCTTTCTAACTGGTACTAGGTTTGCAACCCAAGAAGAATACCTTGTAGGCTGAATAATCCCTCCATCCCTCAGTTTCTTCAGTTCCTCTTGCATTTTAAGAGATAGGAGTGGATTGATTGGCCTCTGTTTCTTCCTGAATGGTTTTGCATTAGATTCTAAGGGAATCTCATGTTGAAACAGATCCTCTCTGTATGCCTTTAGTTCAGAATAAATCCATGCTATGTAATCTTGATATTTTTTCAGCAATTGGACATAAGAATGTTTTTCCTCCTTGATGAGATTGCTTCCCAACCAGATCTTACTTGGTTTCTCCTTTGTGTCAAGGTCATCCTCCTCAACATCCCTTGAGGTTGCTATGCATCTGTTAATAATGTGATCAACATTATCAAAGTTGGATTTAAGAGAAACCATCCCTCTAGGAATGGTATTAGTCTTTAGTTGGATGATGCCTTTGCCAAACAAGGTTTCTTTACCCTCTGCTATGCACACCATTGGCTTCCAATCAATACTTTGATCAGAAAATTCCCCTTTGTTCTATAGAAATCTTTTGACTTGAGCATCATCATAAAAAACTTGCCAATGTATAATGTTTTCAGGTATAGATGGCCTAATTAACACATCAACATCATATTCACAATATGGGGAAACTGTATAATTATCAAACCAAGATTCCAATACTGCAAGTTTTTTTGCCAAATCATTAAACTCCTTATCGTGATGCACTATATTGAATGAATCAAACATCTCAATGAGATCCCAAACTGCATGCTTGTATTGTTTCATTTACTTATTTTTTGTGGCATAAAGTTTTCTGACTTTCTTTACAATTAATTCTGAATCTCCTTTGACAATGATGTCTTTAACACCATATTTCCAAGAAATCCTTAGACCTAACAATAGTGCCTCATACTCAACAATGTTGTTGGTGCACTCAAAGTTGAGTTTAAAGGAAAAGAAAAATTCTTCCTGGCTTGGAGAGATCAGAGAAACACCAGCACCATTTTTGAACTTGGAGCAAGCTCCATCAAACAATAAAGTCCAAAGAGAGCCTGCCTATTCAAGACACTTTCATTATTCAATCTTGTGCTCTTTTCCATCAAAAAATGCTAAAAATTTATCAGCATCAACACTTGTGTATAATACTTCATAACATGTAGTGTTGGGATCTTCAATAATGTGCAACATCTTCTTTTCTCCATACAACCTAACAAGGCTTCCCTCAATTGGGATGGTAGCATAGAACATGTCCATTTGAACAATCCCACCAACACTTGTAACCCATTTTCTAGATAACAACTTACCCCACTTGGTTGGGCAATAAAAAATAACAACATCAACTGTCAGGTTTTTACTTGGGTAATCTACAAGTTGCACCACCAGACTTTTCACACATCCCACCACTAGCACTTCTCTGGAGTCCATAGCAGTACACTTCCCATATGCTAATGTTACTTTGATATCCAGCTCATTCATGACTTCTAGAGGCATAACATTACATGACGCACCTGAGTCAAACATACAATTGTGTAGCAATCTATCTTTAATTATCAGAGTGGTGAATAATGGATCCACATTTAGCTGAGACTCCACCAAGGATGTCCCAAAATAAATCTCAAGTGGTTCACCTATTTCCTCCAACACTGATGGTGTCTTTAACTCTTCAATGACTTGTGGAGTCTCCACAATGTTTATATTTCTACCGAGAGCAGTCTTCTCCTCTTTTAGCCCCAAATACTCGAAAGCCCTTTTTCTTGTGCTCAAGAATCCTAAACAACTTAACAATTGGAACTGAGATCTTGATCTGACTCAAGCCTTGGGAAATATCATAAGGGACAAACTTTAGCAAGGCATCATTAGAAAGAAGGTTCACACACACATTAGATGGCACAAGATTTTTGACAGCTTGGGCATGAGGAGGGGTATGAGTTTTGTTTGGGACAACAAGGCCCTTGGAAGATGCATCTTTCTAAGGATCCTCTTTAGGAATGTTTGAAAGAAATGGAGATTTTGGCTTGGCATGAGGCCGTGTCCCTTTGACAACCCTACTTCTTGTGTTATACTCCTTCTCTTAGGAAACAACAACATTCATCAACAACTGTGTTTCCTCCTCAGATGGGAGTCCTCCATCATACTTAATTATCATTAAAGATCGCAAATATTCAAAGTCATTATTGGGAAATTCAAAAGATTGTACAGTATCTACTTCAAAAGTATGAGAGGGAGGAAGAATAGGTACCTGGTGGATGCAATCCTAAAAATCAGTAGTAGTTCTAGTGCTTATCACCTCAGTTGAAGTTTCCTCTTGTTGTGAGCTCGTGGAGCAACCCATCATGCAAACTTCATCATCATAATCATCATTAGATTCTTCTTCTTCTTGCTGATCTTCCTCACATAGAGCACAAGGAATGAAATATCTGTCACACTAATCAATGACATCTATCTCCTCCAAAATAACAACTCTGGCAGCCAAAGGATCAGGTACCATTCTGTTTTCCATGGCATGGGAATATTTATTTCCAAATCCAACAGGTCCCTTGCCTCTGTCATCAGATCTCTGATCATTTCTATGATGATTTTTAAATCTATCTTGGCCTTGTTGCTTGTGCTTACCTTGCAAACTCTGCCCAATTCCCATTTCTGGCCGGGATAATTTGTATGATATTTCTTTGACATCCCCTACCAAATTTTTCACAACTTCCTCCAAATCAACAACCTTACTTGTTTGAGGATTTTCTAGGTTAATTAGTTTCAGACGCTCCCTTTTATGGGGCTTTCCAATTTCCTTGATGTTGTTCTCAATTTGCAGAGCCATGGTGAAGGCCTGCCTCAAATTAGTAGGGTTCTGTACCTCAAGTAGTAAGAAGAATTTTTATCAAATGCATCTGAATATTTGATCAAACATGATTCATCACATGGCCTTAAGCTAAAAGGAAATCTCCTCAAGGTCTTGTTAAACCTTATATTGAAATCATGTACTGACTCATTAGGATTCTTCTTGATGTTTTCAAATTTTGATAGAAGAAACCAAGGGTCATTTCTATCACCATACTGCAATCTAAATGCATTGTTCATCTCTGCCCAAGAATCAATGGAATTCTCTGGAAAATATTTTATACCGATCCCTTGCATCTTATTCTAAAGTATGGATAAACAATTTGATATATATATCTTTGTATTCAATCTCAAAGTCTTCCATCATATTGATAAAAAGATTTAAATGTTGATCACCAGTTATAGCGTTGTTTCCTTGGAACTTTGGTAATATATTTCTCACATCCCGGGGAACTGCATTTGGATAACTAGCCATCCCCATAAAATTTATTGGACCACAGGTGTTTACAACAAATGGAGGTCTGGGTGGGGGCTGGGCCATGTTATTTTGAGGAGGTGAACCTGAAGGAGAAATAAATTAATAAGGGGTAGCTCGGCTATTTGAAACACAGGAGTATAAATTTCAAAATGGATATCCCCTAAAGTCCTTGTTTCTTGGAAAACCCTATCAACTTTTGAAAAGACAGAGGAAAAATGAGAAGAAAAATTTTTAAATTCAAATGAAGGCCCCTCTCTAGTTGGAGAATTCAATTCCACAAAGAGGCTACATGATTCAGAAGATCTTGAATGGCAATATTCAATGATAGGACGATCACTTTCATCAATGGAGATCCCTTTTCTGGACTGTTGATCTACAACAAATCTCAAGGATTTTCTTCCTTCTGACTTTTTTTTCCTAGCTCTAGAAATAATGTCCTAGCAGGATCACTAGCAAATAAAGATCTTCTTCCTTCCATCTTTGTAAAGATTAGTAAAAAATCTCACTTGATAGAGTTTAAGACACAAGTACTCATTAAGAATCAGATCAACAAGGAGTCGCCACTAAGGATTTCCACCTTAGTTGTGTAAATGCACTAAAATATGATCTATCAAATGTTTGTCAATACTAGAAACTGAAGATGGAATGATCTAACTTTTATTTACCCAGATTTATCAATGAAAGCTAGTGAACTAGGTGTAGAAAATGAAATAATTGCACACAACAATTACAAATTTGAATACTTCTTAAAGGCCCGATTCACAAGATGATGTTTGAAATAATGTATTAGCACTTAGAGAATTAAAGAAGTGTTTACTAGGGTTTGAATATGAACTGTAATCATTTTGTGCCTGGCAATAGTGCCAATCGGGTGTTGGTACCCAAATTGATTCTCCCTAAGAAGCTGAGCAGTATCACAGGTTTGGTAGGAAGCTTAGAGACAAGAAGAGCATGTAGTGTGTCATTTTTGAACTAGGGATGAAATGAAACTTGCTCTTTGTCACTCAGATGTGGAGAAATGGGTAGCACCCTCAAGAGGATTTGACCTATCCTCACTACTTTATGGTTGTGTCTTTCAACCAGGGTGAGAGGACCCTTTTTTTAGCCTTCTGTTTATGGAGGAGATGGAGATATGCTTCCTTGCGAAGTTATTAAGAAGATCTTGATAAAAATATGATCAATGCAAAAAAATCTAACTCTCACAAGTTGTCACTCTAGATAATGGAGATATTTTCTAAAGAGGGTTCAGGCCACTAAAGAAAATGAAAACCTGATTGTTTCTACATGTTTTGGTAGTAGAAATAATGCATTTTTATACACACAGGACAAACAAGGGTAGTATGGGTATGATTGGTTGTTTTTAAATGAATTTTTGGTGGGAGGTGAGGTAGAAATGAACTTGATTCACTAGATACTTGATAATTTTTACAAAAACAGAGATCTTGAACAACATAATGCTTCAGGATAGCTAGGATGTTCCTTTAAGCATAATATTTGCTTCAATAGAGGCCCAGGTCAGCACTTTTCACACAAACTTCAAGGATCCAAAATGAAGGCTCAAATTGGAAAACTTAACTAGACATTATCAACCTCTGTTTCATCACACCTAAGATACCCTCAAAAGCTAACAAACAATCTTATAGTCATGCTAGGAGTCACAATGATTTTAAACTTGTTTATTTCACTATCAAATGAAAGCATTTTTTATAAATGAAATTGAAAATGCCACCAAACTATCACAAGGATAAGATCTTGTGTGATTCAAAAAGATTTCAATGTAAGATTGCAATGGGAGCAAGAAAACTACTTACAGACATTCAGAAATGAAGAAAAAATTTTTTAGCCCAAAAATAACATAGATTAACTCAAGTTTGATTAAATTTATCAGCAGGGGAAATTTTCTAGAACAATCTCATAGCTTGTCAATGGCTGTACACTCGTAACCACCTTGACATGATCAAATTTAACAAAAAGGATATAAATAGGTTTCTTCATATGGTTTCTCAGAAGCACGGGTTCTATCAATATTTTCTCTTAGAAAAATCAGTCCCGACCTCTAACACTCCAACCATTTACACAAAAAATTCATGCAATTTATAATACTTCATTTACAATAGAGTTTTTCCCCAAAACCAGAGACATTCAAAGCACCATTACGTGTTGATACTCCTAGAATCAGATTTACAAAAAAGTTGTCAGGTGTGCAGAGGGAAAATTTCTCCAAATATTTCCAGCATTCAATTATTCATCTGGTAAGTCATTCTTCATCTCGCACACCAACTACCCCCTCCTCAAATCTACCAAATATGGTTCTTTGCGTGCCAAGGAAGGAAAACTGGAAAATCAGATCGAAGCCAATGGCTAGATCACATCTTAATGGAAAAAGGCATTTTCATATTTTTCCCAATAATCCAAGATATCAGATTAATGCTCCTCTTTATTTGGCATGGAGGAGACTCCAAGAAATGATAAAAACCCATAAGAATATGCATCCTTAGGAGCTTTTGAGAAAAATGGCAGAAAATCAGATACATACACATAGTCACCGTCGATCTTTCTTTTTAATTTAGATTGTTCACGTGGGAGATCAGAGTTAAGATGGGCCCGAGGGTTCTTTTTTACTTTTTACACCTTTTTGAAAAACATGCCAAATTTCTCAATTTGCTCCACCCCTCTTCCTTTGAAAAATAGGCTTGACACGTGTCCCAATGTGGGTCCCCCAAATGAACCATGGCTAGAAATTATGCTATTTCACCTCTTTTATAGAAAAGTGAAATTTTTCCAATTTTTCCCCATAGATCCGCTCTTCCGCTTCTAGTTTCTGATGTGGGTCCCAGTGGAACCACGCTTCCTTTTACACTTTTAACTCCTTTCTCCACAAAAGGAAAATTTTGCAAATTTCCCCCGAAAGTCCACTCCTCTGCCGTTGACTGGAGTAAAACTTTGAATATTCTCTATCAGGCCCGCAGGTCATTTTGATGATTCCAGTCTTTTGAATAACAAGGGGCAAAAAAAATCAAAGTTTCCCTTGATGGCCCGCCTCTCCACCTCTTGAATTTCAAACCGCCACGCGTCTCAATGGCACATCTTAAGATGGTCCCCAAAAGTTGAGACCCTAAATGAGTCCGGGCTCACCACATGTCTCGGGCCCTTTAGGAAGTTGCTGAAAATTCTAAGGAAAGAAGACCTGGTGGAAACCTCCATGTGTCTTTATGGCGCAACTTCAAGAACCTTATAAGGCTTCAATATGATTTTGCGGGGGTGTGCTTTCATTTTAGAATCTTTACTCCATTTTTCCGAAAGGGAAAAATATCCAACTTGCTTCCGAAGGCCCGCATCTCTACTTTTAAATTTGCCATGTTTCCTTCTACGGGATCAAAGTAAGATGTTTTACATGCCGCTTAAATTTTTCTTTAATCAGAGTTTGGCGGGGCCATGGGGAGAGTTGAAAATTTTCGCTAAAGTAGCCAAAAAGAAAAATTTTGTAAAACAAACCCACTACACCTCATCCAATTAGAAGAAGCCACGTAAGTACAAAAATAACCAATCAGAATTGAGTAGAGCTACGGTGTTAAATTTGCCTTTTTACCAAAAAAGCAAAAAGTGACAAGTTAAAACATTTACTCATCATCCCTTGACCAACCTGTAGACACCCATAATTACACCCTAGCAATTCAAATACTTAAATTGAACTAATTATCTCCCTTCTTGCAAGTTTGCGACATATCATCAAAGGGTGCTCATATTCTCTCTTATTTTCATTAATTAATTACAATACACTAATTAATTAAGTTTCCTATCCAACAAAAACCCTAATTAACGAACTTCCGTTAATTTATCACCCCTTTTATCTGGACTAATTAATTATTATTAATTAATTAGCTTTCCCTTTCATTTAACCAATAAATCAATATTTAATTGATTTAATTCCCTTCAATAGCCTAAATCGTACTAATATTCCTCTAAACTAGCTTCTATAAGCTTACATCTACCTATTAGTTAATCACCTTAGATTAATTAAAACACCCCCCAATTCCCATGACTTGCTAAGTATAAATTAAACCCTTCTAAAGTAAGGTTACCTTCTATAAAGCAACCTTATCCATTCCTAATCTTGTTTTACCTTTTATCCCACATGCAAAGGGATGAAGTGTTTCCTTTATCCATTAGGCTATATAAAGAGCCCTCCTTCTACTTTTACACTTACACCTAAACTTCTTGAGAAGACAAATGCAAAGCATATAGTAAAATAGACTAAAATATTTCCTTTGTTTTCTTGAGAGTTAACCACTTGGAGAGTTAAGCCTCTTTTCTAACCAAAAGTGCTTAGGTCATATGGGAGGTGTCAAAAGGGTCTTGTAGCCCAACTTTGATAAGCCCCCATTCCTAGGTTCTTAGAATATCAAGAACTTTGATTTTCCATGGAACCTACCTAGGTTCACCCATTTAATTTTGTTGTTAATTAAGAGAATAGAGGATTTAGACAACTAGCACATGTTAAGTTTCAAAGTTTTAATATGATAAATGTTAGTGTCTAACCTTGTTTAATTCTTATCTTGATGGTGCTTTGTACTTTGCTTTAAGCTTTGTTAATTAGGGCTACTAGGTGTTAGTCTCTATTTTTCATTAACTTAGCTTAAGCACAAAACTATGCACACACAACCAAAAGAAGCCACGTGACCACCGAATGTTGAGGATTAATTTTGACAGGAAAAAGATGCCCGCCAGACCGTAAAAAACACAGAAATTCACCATTTATGCCCAGAATCTGATTTTTCCCTAAGGATGTTTTTTTTAAACAAAACCAAGTGAATCATGGTTTCAAGCATCTTTTGACCATGGATTTGGAATTTCAAAGGCATACAAATATAAATTAATCATTCTCAAGCTTTCATGGTCGGGGAAAAATAAGAAAAAACAACAGAGCCCATGGATTTTGAAGAAATTAGAGAAAAAATAGGGTAAACTCAGAGAATTCTTAAAAAAGGTGCATGATAATGGATTATACGAAAAATTCAAGGCATTCAAATAGAGGTAAAATCTTCATAACATCCACATCGAGAGATAAAACATTTCATAACACATAGATTAGAGGAAAATTAGGGCAAATGGTGCGAGATCAAAACGAGCACCAACACCTTCCCTACTATTTTGGTGCCACCTCGTCGACCACATTGAACCTTGGGCCTCAAAATTATCTCACCCACTACCCATGCTTATCAGATAACTCACCAACACTCCCAAGCATCTCATTAACCTCAAAACATTAAATGATGAGTCATTTGTTTACATTGATTCCACACAATGACCTTTAACCTGGTGACTTGGCCTATGACTTGGTGACTAACTCAGACATTGGAGCTTGTTCAAACTCATTATTTTGGGTTTTAGGACATGAATCTCCTCGTATGCACTAAGCTCCAATAATCTATAACACCTCTGAATCCTGAAAGTTTGAAACTATGAATTCATAGTTTCAGGCTTTTGGGCTCTTCCAGGAAATTTTCACTAACTCGTGGGTTGAGTTTCGAACCCAAAACATCTGAAATCCCAAAATGGGAACCTCCAAAACAAACCTCTAAAATATTTCATCTCCATTCATTTAATAAAACTAATCCCCTGTTAAATGCTTCATCAATTCTATGCTCAAGCAACTAAATTTGTCATGCATTGAGTCACTCATTGTGAGCTCATCCCAAACGAGAGGATCTATCTTCATTCTTCCAAGTCACCCTCGTGTGAGTTATTCATTACAGGTATCGACCACAATCTCCATGACTCGTATAACCTCATCAATTTTAGTCATTCCATGCCTTTCAACCTCATACGTGCTATATATTCTCACATAGTCTAGCCATGATGAGCCGACCTCTAAGTTTGATTCTCCATTAGCCGAGCTATGCAAAAATACCGACTTAACATATCCATTCAATGTTGTGCCAAACCTCGACATGACTCCATGGTGACGTCCCACCTGAAATCATCTTCTCCAATGTGCTCACATTCTATCATAATTCATTGAACTCGACACCTCTAATAACTCACTATAGATCACCCTTACACAGGCAGACTCGACATTTCCCATTATGATATGGCCCATTTATTGTAACTTGTGCAAGAATTGACACAACTTGGCCCGAGATCTTACCGCTTCTGTTACCATTTCACGTGAATTCGATCTACTCTTGCCTCACTGATTTACTTACAACTAGCATTACCCAAAGTCTCTATGTTCAATATGAGTTCTTCTACCACATTTCCACAAGATTGCTGTCGAAAGCCCGATACTATTCCACCATTTAACATTCCCAAACAAAATTTTATTGAGATTGGGTGACTTTCTGTGAGCCCCTCACTTGTATCTCGGTCCAATAATCCATTGAGTTCCTTCTTCCAATGCATGTCGATCCAGAAAATTTCATTTCATTTTCTACCTGATCTCAGCTATGCTTGCAAACAATATTACCTTAGGGATCTTAGCATACATGTGAACTCATTGGGATGAGTTCTGAGATAATGACCCCTGAAATTATGAATTCAGCCTATTTTCGAATCGACTCAACTTTACCTAGTTCGATCTTGTAGAATTCATATCCAAATCATTCCACTCACTCTCCATAAGATCCTTGACACATTGTTTACTTCATGAGATCCATCATCATTACCAAAAATTTAGCACAAGTTCATCCAATAAACCTAGTCCCATCCCATTATAACAAAAAGGTGAGCTCCATTTGCAATGTCAAGGCTGATCTATTCTTCTTGTTTCGCTAATACAATCCCTTCACGAGTCGATTCTCATGATGACTTGGATTCTATTAGAGGAACTAACCGCTACTTAGAAGACTCATCTTGAGTCCACTTCTATCAAATGACATCCATGCTCATTCTACTGTAATACTCAGAGCTTCTTTAAAGCTTTGCACATTTTCAAATAGTTTTGTCATTCAATATTCTCACTATGTTATTAGTCCTCGATCCCACTAATCCATCTTCTTCTAAACCTAATACATTGAGCCACCCTATGAATCAGCCCCTTTGAGCGAGTGCTTTGTAGAACTTAGCCTTTTTCAATTTTCTCTTAACTGAGCCATCCCAATGGCTTACCATACTTAGAATGTAATTTCATGGCACTGTTTCCCTCTTTCAGTCTCAACGACTGAACTCTCTATCTCACTGAGCTCTCAATGTTCAAACATGGAATATGTGCCTTCAACCTAGTATATATTTTCAACCTTCCAAACCATGATGGGGTCTCCCACTGATGTCACTTGCTCAAGCTAAATTAGCTCATTTATTAAATTTCCTGAACTCAATGCATTTGTTTATAGAATCAGTCCTTACTAAGTCGTTCATATACCTTCCTTGACAAGCACGTTCATGACTCGTCATGACCCAGAGTCGGCATTGTGTACATTTTTTATCTTATGAGCTCCATCTGTAAAAATTATCACTTGTTAAATTCCATGACATAGTTAATTTTGCATGATGATTCATTAAATCATCTATTCGACAAGCCACTAACCATCATCTCATCTGTTTAACTCAAACAAACTATAATGGAACTTGGTACTCATTAAATATGCATAAATCTAATATAGAACCCGAACTGCTAGTTAGCAACTCGATCATCAAAAAGATATCGATGCACCAATCTATTCCTAATGATTAGCCTCACACTTTTCAACTTTCATGTTGCTATAATGGAGCTCGACTTGTTTAACATTGATTTGGCTCAACGAGAAGCTCTAGTTCAACGCTACCTTATTATTTAATGTATGACCATTACCTCTTATCCTAGGAAATGCTTCTACAATTTTCATAAGGGATGCAGGTAAAGTTTGAAAATGATTCTCAATGGGAAGGTTATGCACGTAACCTTGCTTTCTACTTGAAACTAAAAATTTCTTTGAATCCACAAAATTAGGCTCAATATCATAAATTTTACCATCATTGTCCATTTTTTTCCCAGGTGGGAAAAAATGGATAGCATTTTTGGCAACCTCTTGGGGATGATTTCCTGCTAAGCATGGTTCCAGTAGCCTGTAACATCCATTGGGCATGCAGTCACTATTATTCCCAAAATTTACCCCGAACTTGAAGTAGACCGTTCGATCTTGTCCCGGAATCTGATGTTTCCAAACATGAAGCATATTGGAACTCATGTTTTCTTGGAGAGCATGACACATTCAAAAAAATTGGAGTAAACATTTCCTAATTTTAGGACATCATGGATTTCTATTAAATCCTGATTTCTCTCTTTCTTATGAGAATTTTGCTTTTGACATGCTATGTAAGAGCAACAACAAAACACAACACACAAAACAACTAAAAACAATACATGCTTCAAATGAAACATGCAGATTGTGCCAAGAAATTATTATGCTAACATCAAACCTATTTCTATCCTCTACTAACAGGAGGCATAAGTGAGCTAAATGAACCCTGAAACTGGTTGGGAAAAATAACTTCCAATCCTTACAATGGGTAGCCATACAAATGATATGAAAATGGACATCGCTGAAACTGAAAGTGAAAAACTGAAACAAGCCCAATTCTCCACCCGACTTACCAAGGCATCAAATGTAAAGAGAAAGTATCCCTCTTTTAGTTACTTTACATTTGTTTTATAGAGACCTAACAACTGATCCTCAAGATTGTGAAACTCGTCTTTATATTCTGAAGTGAATGTGCAACTTCTTATTTGGCTCCAAAGAAGACAAATAAATTATGGGACATGGTCTCATCCTTTGAAAATGCCCATAACTTCAAATCTCAATTTTAAAAAGAAACTTACTTGTAAATGTTCTTGGAAAACATGGTTGTCCATGAGATGACCTTCCTCTTGTTTACCATTTACAAACAATTGATCTTCCACCTTTGTGAATGGTATGAAAGTGATATTCCCTTCATTTTATTTCCCTTCTTTAGTAATAAGAAATTCTTCCACAACATGCAGTTTCTTTAGACCACATACAATCTTTAATGGAAACACTTGAAAATATCTTCAAGTGTTTGAAGTGAAGGTGTTTCAATCAAAGGCGCTATGTATATTGCTATATTTCAAATGATACAGAGCTCACGCCTTTATATAGGCCGAGAGGGAGGCAGCCGTGAGAGAAACGGTTATACAACTGTTCTTTAACAAGCAATAACACACAAATGTATTAATTCGCTAACATTCCCCCCCTTAATACATTGCTCTTACAAATGAACCCCCTAAACAAATCAAACTTCACCTTATCGAGAGGCTTGGTGAGAATATCTGCAACCTGAAAATCAGTAGGGCAGTACTGGAGCTGAATTTGGTAGTTCAAGACCTGTTCACGAATGTAGTGACATTCGATCTCAATATGCTTTGTTCGTTCATGGAAAATAGGATTCTTCACAAGCTTTAACACACCTTGATTGTCACAGTGAATGATGGGAGGTTTCTCTTCAGGAATCCCTATATCTACAAGAATGCGACGTAACCAAATTGCTTCACACACAGCTCCTCGTGCAGTGCGGTATTCAGCTTCAGTGGATGAGAGAGCAACAACAATTTGCTTCTTGCTTATCCACGAGAAAGGTCCAAATCCGAGATGAAAAACATATCCTGAAGTGGATTTCCTGTCATCAACGGATCTTGCATAGTCCGAGTCTGTATATCCCTGTAAGAAGAACTGAGTGTTCTTCTGATACTCCAGACCAAAGTCAACTGTACCTCAGACATATCTCAACACATGCTTTGCTGCTATCCAATGACATTTCTTCGGCTCCTGCATAAATCTGGCGAGATAGCTCACAGCAAAGCAAAGATCTGGTCTGGTATAAGTCAAGTAAATGAGACTCCCCACAAGCTGCCTGTAGTGAGTGCCATCTACCTGTGGTGAATCCTGGAATCTAGATAGTTGCAAACCTTTTTCCATAGGTGTGGACATTGGTTTACAATCTGACATCCCATTCTTTTCCAGGAGTGTCTTGGCATATTTCATCTGGGAGACGAAGATATGATTCTTCTTTTGCCATATCTCTAAGCCAAGACAATAGTGAAGTAGCCCCAAATCAGTCATGTCGAAGGATTTCTTCAGATCATTCTTTACATCATCTACAAGATTGTCAGAACTTCCTGTGATCACAAGATCATCTACGTACAAAACCAGAATGACAATCTCTATTCCTACCTTCTTGATATACAAATTTGTATCTGAGGGGCTACGAGTGAATCCATGCTGCAATAGGTGATCATCAATTTTTATATACCATGCCCTAGGTGCTTGTTTAAGTCCATAAAGAGACTTTATCAGACGACATACCTTGTGTGGTTGATGCTCGTCTACAAACCCTTCAGGTTGGGCCATGTACACTTCTTCTTGTAGATCACCATTTAGAAAAGCACTCTTGACATCCATCTGCTAAAGTTTCCATCCATTTTGTGCTGCCAGTGCACATACAACTCTGATGGTTTTGATCTTCACAGTGGGTGCAAAGGTCTCGTCATAGTCAATTCCTTCTTGCTGAGCATAACCCTTTGCAACAAGTCGTGCTTTGTGTTTGTCGATTGAACCATCTTCCTTATATTTTGTTTTGAAAATCCATTTGCAGCCAATGGATTTCTTACCTGGAGGCAGATCGACAAGTTCCCACGTCTGATTCTGAATTAGGGAATCATATTTAGCATCCATAGCCTGTTTCCACTGTGGTTGGTCTAATGCCTCACGAACAGTGTCAGGTTCGGTTGCTCTCAACAACTGAACTCGTGATTACAAAATTTACCTCATGTCTACCTTGACTTCGTGTTCTAACTCCCCGCAGAAGTACCAGGAAGTGAGTTCAGGTGTGCATCCCTGATAGTACTCTAGACCCATTTCAGACGTTGGTGCTGTTGATGTGAAGATGTGTTTTCCAGTGTGCCAAGATCAACGAAAAAGTCTCCACTCAGCTCTTCTTCTCTCTGAGAAGAATCATCTTGCTCATCATCTGGATGTGTGAGCAATCTATGTGACGAGATCGGTACTGGATCTCCATTGTGTGGCAGGGAGTCAAAGGACGACTCATCACATACCACATCTTGACTCTCGTAGATCTTCTTCGTCTCAGGATCCATGAGACGATATGCCTTTGAGGTAGTCCTATACCCCAAGAAAAGACATGGCAGTTTCTTTGGATCGATCTTCTTCCTTCTCTTATCTGGAACATGCATATATGCAGTACAACCAAAAACACTCAAATGATGAATAGAAGGTTTACGACCAGTCCATACCTCTTCCAGTGTCTTGTTCTGCAAGATCTTTGTGGGTGCTCGGTTGAGTAGATACACTGCTGTCTGGACTGCTTCTGCCCAAAACTGATCCTCCAACGTGGCGGTCGAGAGCATACAACGAGCCATCTCCATGACAGTCCTGTTGTGGTGCTCGGAAATCCCGTTCTGTTGGGGCGTATAGGGAGTAGTCAAATGTTGCTAAATGCCATGCTGATTCAGGTATGCTAAGAACTTCTTTGACACAAATTCCCCCCCTCGATCTGAGCGGAGGAGAAGAAGAGGCTTCCCAGACTACCTGGTGGCTTGCTGGGTAGAAGGTTTGGAAATTTGCAAGTGCCTCACTCTTCTTCCGAAGGAAATATACCCACATTTTCCGTGAGTAATCATCAATGATGAGCTGAAAGTACGTAAAACCTTGGAAGCTAGCTGGCAGGGGTCCGCACAGATCGGTGTAAACGACCTGAAGAGGCTCTGTAGAATGATAAGAGCTCTGTTTGAATGGACCTCTATGTTGTTTGCCCGCAAGACATCCTGAGCAAATAGGTAAGGAATGGGAGAGTGGAGGAAGCCCTCTTACCATTTCCTTCACACTGAGTTGATGACCATATCGAAAGTGCCAAAGTGCAGTGGACTCTGCCGTTGATGCAGAGAGAGCAACGCTAGATGAAGTGATCGCATCCAGTGCAAATAGACGGCCCTTCAGAAATGCTTGAGCAATGACTGACTCTCCCTGGGAAATGATGCAGGACTTGACCCCTTTTTCAACAAAGAATTCAATCTGCATTCTATGGTTAAGAAGTTGACTTACAGACAAAAGATTTGAAGTCAATCCTGGAACATAGAGCACCTTTGTGAGTGTACATCTTCGTGTTCCAAGAGGAATGATGACATCACCAATCCCTGCTGCAATATACTCTTGGTTGTCTGCAATGGTGATCCAATCTCCAGTGGGCCGGTCACTCAGAGTATGGAACAACTTCTTGTTGCCAATCATGTGTTTTCTGGTGCCTGAATCAATCGACCAGACATCTTCTGACAGCTGTGAAGTCTGTGAGACTAGAACAATGTCAGATTGAGTCGTATCTGGTACCTCTTCATCGGAGGTGGCATCCTGCTGAGCAGCAATGTGGCCCTTCTGCCTCTGATTACGAGCATGCCATCGGGATTTCTTGGAATATCCTCGGCCAGAAGTGCTCTCTTCGCCAGAATTTCCATACTTGCGACCGTTGTAATAACAGTTCGCAGTCGTGTGCGTATTCGTGGAGCATATGTGGCACCACCGATCCGCCTTGTGATTATGCTGCTTCTGGGGTGGCCACTGTGGTGGCCGCTGTGAAGATGGCTACTGAGCATGCTGCTTCTGATTTTGGGGGGCTGATTGCCCTTTCCAAGGCTTATGTTTTTGCCTCGTGATGAGAGCCTTGTTTTCGAAGGCTTCTTGTACATTTTGCATGGCTTCTTCCTGCTGGAGATAATTCACTAGGGTTGCAAAACTCACCTCCTGTTGAGTGATTGTCAACGTGGTGATCAGTGTCCGAAACCGTGAAGGAAGAGCTCGCAGGGTGAGCGGGACAAGCAACTTGTCGTCCACTGGTTCACCGAGTGCAGAGAGTTCTGCACGTAACTCAGCTACACGCCGCAAGAAGGCTTCTACTGATTCGCCATCATGCATACTCATCGTATGAAGCTTTGTCTGAAGTTGCAACTTTGTCGTCAGATTCTTAGCTTCGTAGATGGTACACAATGCGCTCCATGCCTGAGAAGAAGCAGTTGCTTCCCGAATGTATGGCTGCACCTCATCAGAAAGACTCAGGGTGATGAGCATTAGCGCTTTCGCATCACCCTTTTCATATTTTTCTAACAGATCAGCGTCTGTGGGAGGGTCGTCTTTGCCAGAGACAATCACCCAAAGATCTTCGAATTGAAGAATCGTCCGCATTTTGGTTTTCCATGCGGTGAAATTTGGCCCTTTCAAGAGTTGGGCATCGGATAGCAATATTTTTGGAGCAGACATTTTCAAAAACTCAAAACTGTATTTTATTTATTTTTCAAAAATGGCTACAATGCTTACTGAAGGAATCTGTCCCGAAGATGGGCTCTATAGGCTCGTGTAGTGAGACACCGACGCTCCTGTGGGCGTTCTATTTCGCATTCGTCATCTGCATCATAACCACGTTCAAGTTCTGCACGAATCCGCCGTGCTTGACATCGAACATCGAACCAAAAGTATTCCAACAGTCCTCGGCGCACAATCTCGTCAAAGAGAATGTTCCCAGTGTTGTGTAGCTCATTGACCAAGGCAAAGAATAGCCCAGTGGTGTCTTCGTTGTCATTCAATGCCCAAATATTTGGTGCATTGCTTGCGGTGCTTTGTGCATCCGAAAACTGAGACATACACCCACACACAGTTTTGTAATTTGCCGACTTTGCTTACACGTACAGAGATTTGGATGGTAATTTACGTGGTTCTACAGACAGTATGGCAGTCAAAAGCATGACTCTTGCTCAGCAATGTCTCCTTTCGTGGGTAGAGGACGGACAGTTGCTCTAGGCTCCAACAATGAGTCTCCTCTCTGAATCTCCACGCACAGCCAACAAAGAAGGCGCACCAGCGATGAGTCTCCTCTCCGAATCTCCACGCACAGCCAACAGCAAACAGCAAAGAAGGCGCACAGGTTCACTAGTTTGCACAGATATCACGTTCTTGCTGCTCCTCCGCGCGGGAACCACGTACAGCATGCAAACACAGAGAGGCAGAGTTCACGCACGGGTTATGATTCTTCACTCACAGCAAGGAACACTCCACGCACAACAAAAAAACGGGACAGGCACTCAGTCTCCTCTTCTCCTTCACGCACGCACAACAAAAAAAATGGGACAGTCTCAGTCTCCTCTCCTCCTTCACGCACGCACAGCAAAGAAACGGCGGAACAGTCTTCCTCTCCACAAACTCCACGCGCAGCAAAAAACCCGCTCTGATGCCAATGAAGGCGTTTCAATCAAAGGCACTATGTATATTGCTATATTTCAAATGATACAGAGCTCACGCCTTTATATAGGCCGAGAGAGAGGCAGCCGTGAGAGAAACGGTTATACAACTGTTCTTTAACAAGCAATAACACACAAATGTATTAATTCGCTAACATGAAGAGTATTGCTCATATAGGAGTTCCACTTTCATTTGAAAACAAATTTGTTATGCATCTCTAACCTCCTTATCCCACATGAACCCTACAAGATCAAATTCTTTCACCTATTGTTTTTAAGGAAAATTAAGGGAAGTATGACCTCCTTGGTTTTCTTTCCACCATCACTTATTCATCAAATAAAGCTAACTCCACAATTGAGAGCAAGAAAATTTTCAATAATGTCATATCCTCTCAAAGCATCTGAAATTTACTTAGTTTCTCCCACGTGATCATGTGTTTCTTTATTCAATGAATGTTGTAAGAGATCTAATTCTTCCAATTCAAATTCAAGAGGATAACTTGAAACTATAGGTGGTCTTCAGAGTATTTCCTTGCATATCACTAGGCAACTTACATTTAAAGCTAGATAATGGAATAACATAAATGGGTATTACCATAGGTTCTTTTTAATCTAAATATTCCTCCAAATCTGATAGACAACTTTCTTCTTTATACTCTAAATCTATAAAGGGTTCAACCTCCCTTATGATGTTTCCCAAATTAGCAGCTAATTCTCCACGACTTTCCTCGTCTTCAATCATAAAATTTTTAATATCAAATTCATCAAAGAAAACAGAGTTTTGAAAAGATGAAGAAGGGGGAAGAGTTTGAAACTTCCTACATGGTATGATCTACACTTAAATTTCTGAGTCCACCATGGAAAGAATCCCGGTATGGTCAGTTGTTGCATTTGATGAGGATATTGGAAAGCTACTATAATGTTTCATAAATGCGTAAAGTTCTTGACATGCTTGGCATTTAGGATCATTGCACTCATAAAATTCACCTTATAACACTTAATATTCCTTCTTCTTCATCTTGCATATTCTCTTCTTCAATCGAATTTTCAATTGGTGGGGAATCAACAGTCTCCACAAACATAGTGCCAATATGTATGTCACACTCTGAACAAGTTGATTGATGTTCACCATCATCTCTTACTTGTTCTAGTGCAAATTCAGTCTCCAACGTCTAATCTTGAATCTCAACCTTAGATAGAGGCTGAGTTAGGAGGGGAACTTTCTTGACATTCAATCTTGTAGCCCATTCCTTGAGATTCTTCGTAAGCTCATCTTTACTAAGTTCCTTAACCTTATCCTTGTTTTCTTCATTATAATCATACTCTTGGTCTTCCCAAAATGGATTCAAGACTATAAGAGGAGAGGTGGGTTGGGGCTGAATTGTTTCATTCATTGTTTGAAGTGGTGGAAGATATGCAACTTCTAGTATTGGTGGCATTTTTAGAAATTAAGAAATCCTATAAGAATGAGGAACATAAGATTCATAGTGGAATGGTAAGATAAGGGATGTAGAAATGGAACTCTCAACATGGGCAGTAGGTGAAAATTCTAGGATTTGGGTTCTATACTGAAATGATATTGGTTGGAGAAATAGATAGAGGACTTTGAGGTGGTAGTGCAGAACCTACCCATCGATAGGATTGCATTACATCAAAATCATGTTCCTCTATTTATTTGATCCAACCTTCAAGATGAGGCAACATGTTAGTCATAAAAGAAATCTTTTCCTGCAAGTTGTAAAAACTTGGCATAGGTCCAACCCATGGACAAGCTACATTGAAGCCAATCTTGAATTCCTTCATTTGAGATGTGGATATGAACTACACCATATTTGCCTCCATTATTTGAATCTTAAGCCTACAATTCAACATCTTCACATAGTATGATGACCTCTCAAAATTTGCATGTCATGTCTCTTGAAAAGATTCATAATTAAGTGAACGATCAAATTGACCATGGATCTACTCATAGAGATATACATGTTGCCAATTTTCATCATAAAATAGAGATAGAGATGGGTCAACATAGCTTGAAGATTGAAATTACTGTTGCTGCTGCAAGTGGGAACTCAACTGTTGAAATAAAACCATGATTTCATAGCTTCATGATTGGAAGAAAAATGGAAATATATGGAAGAAAATGGATGGAAATGGGCAGAAAAAATACAGTCTACAACCCAAAGAGTGGGTTACTTAGACTAATGGAGTCGCTAGATTGTGCTTGGGTATACCTCGTAAGGCTGAAATTTCACTAAGAGCACAACAACTTAATGAAAATAACGTGGACTCAAATACACACACCTGTGAAAAATGTGACTCTTGTATACAATGGGATACCTAGGAAACATAGAAATTTCACCTACTATCCCACCGAGCATGCCAAAGATTGTTATCACCAAATAACTGCACCCTCTGAATGGTCTGAAGGTGAACATGAAATTCGGGTGTGATTGGGTAACATGGGATCACCTATCAAGCTGTGGTACTTGGGCTCGAGGTGAATCTCCGAAGAAGGTATATTTCCTCTTCCTAAACTAAGAAATACATTACTCCTAATGCAAAAAAACAATTTCCTAGACCTATACTAATATTTCAAGGGGATTAGGGAGAGAAATTTACAAGAAATAAAATGTAAACTAGAATGTGGTGATGCACCAAGAAAGGGTTTTGCTAGATGAAATTCTAGCTTGCTGATGAAGAGAGATGATCATGAGCAAGAATGAAAATGCATTACAAACCCAATTTACACACAATACTTCACTCCTTGATAAGCACAATGACCTCTAAAAACTTGCACAAGAATCCTTTGTTTGCATAGTTCACTCTGTAAACATGAGAGAGGAAAATAGAAGAAAAAAAATCTTGTAAGGGACATATAACTGATCACAAAACATAATTCTCATTACTTCAAGCACTAGCATAGTGCATCATTACAGTGGGGAAAATGCATAGGCTTCCATTACAATTTTAGAAGGAAGGCTTGAGAACCTACAAATACACAACATCTTTATCTTGTGAAGAGAGAGGAAGCTTTAGAAGAAATGTCTAACTCCTTTTGGAATAAGCACCCCATTTACATTTATAGAAAATTCTAAGTTTTTGAGAGAAATACAGGAAGAAACACTAGAATTTAGGCCAGGAATGTAGAAGATGATTAATCACTATTATTGGTCATGCTTGCCTCATTAATTGTAACTCCACATTTCAAGGTACCAATTGAGGAATGAGGAAAACCTACAATTTTGGAATGCAAAAATTTTGAAAAATCCATATTCTGATGATTCCATTGCATATTTCTCATTCTCCCGATTCCAAGGACTGTAATTTTGTAAAAAAATGAGCAACTGGGAAGTAAATTGTGCTCTTTCAAGAAAAAATTCATTTTTAGGGCCTCCTAGGCATCGTGCTTAACCAAATTGTTGATAATGACTTCACAAATTTCAATTTTGAATTTATCCCCATTTTATTAAAATAATATTTTAATATTTTTCTCTTTGGGGGCATCTTGATATTCTTTGGGCCCACTGTAATTTTGCATTTTGTGGGCTTTATATGGTGATTTTGGAAAAATGGCTCAATTGGCAGGGTCCAACTCACTTCCCACTGTGATCCATTGGCAGGGTCTTATGCCAACATTTTATCCAACCTCTTAGAGACCTCGGTCATAACATTACTACTACTTAGACCTTACAACCCCCTCAAATCCCAATCCAAAAAGGTTTGATGAAACTAAAATTTGGTGCCTACCATCGTGTGACAAGACATGATGTAGAGGGGTTGTAAGGCTCTCAAAATTGCTCTCCACCTATTTATAATATGCCTCAAAGCTATGATTAACCCATATAATATTCAATGTCTCATAATCCTCTTTAAAATATATTGCCCAAATGATAACACAATTTGATGCATTGAGTTGGATAAATGGTTACAATTAAGTGTGAGGTGAATCCATGTTGACTCCTTCCAAAGTGTGGAGCTGTACATTTTTAGATTACATGCATGTTACTTATTTTACGCACAAGACTAGGTGAAACAAAACTATGTGTGCATTCAAATTCATATCGTTGTGTTGACACTGATATAAAACCTAACAAAAACCATTTTTACACACATCTTCACAAAGTTAAAGCTAACAAATCAACTCTTATCGCACATCAACAAACCTGGACGAAACCTTATAACATAAGCACACTAATATAATTGGTAGAAAAGAACAACATTACATTTGCACTCTCAGGTTATGCACCACACTAAGATATTGGTGTGCACCAATACATTCGCATATTTTCTCAAATGCATGGGTTTACAACAAAAGTAGGCACAAAAGCACATATTAAAAATATGTGCACCCACAAGTTTTACAAAATGAACATAGGAAAATATCTATGTGTAATAAAATGTGTGTGCTAATAGACTTAGCTTATTCCTTAAATGTTTTGGTTGATGTAGGATTACAAGTGAGCTTGGATGTTTCAATATCAATGCATGGGACAAGGAGGTAAGGGATTCAAATCCCTGTCAACTCCACTTATGAAGCTTTAACTGATTTTTGAAAGTGGTATGTTCATAGTCAATTGGAAAACATATGTGCACAATCAGAGAGCATTAGTATTCTATGTGTCATTTTTCTTAAACGAAAACTTTGTAAAAGGTACTTGAAAGGTGTCAAAACACATTGTCATTAGTTCCATACTGTTGTACAAAGACCATAAATTTTTGAAAATTTCAAAAATATTCCCAAAAATCTAGTTGATTTTTTTCCATGTGTCTGATTTGAACTTATGTATTTTTTTGATATCATGGTATCATATCTTCTACACTTCGTTGCATGGATGTTGCTCATCTCTAGTAATCATCTCCTCTTCAAATTTTTGGGTTTTCACTCAAATTTCCATTAGAAGGACCTTATTGGTTTCCATTTTTAGAGCTTCTTAGAGGGTATGGGTTAAGTTAGATCCACAATCTTATTCTATAGTGTATTCTTCATGTGAGTAGGGACATTAGGCCTGCTACACATCTTAGCTTTATTAATATATTGGTGTTTATTTTACCTTATTCATATGTGTCTAAATTGTTTCAATAGTTAACATATATGCACATGTTATCGTGGGCAGATGTCTTGAAGTTATATGGTTTAACCTAGCCCCATGCCATAATTAACATATAGGTTGACCATTAATCAAAAAATATAAAATGTGTCATCTTCATAACAGAGATTTTTTGTTCACTCTAGTTTTGACCATTCATTACTCATAAAAAATAATTTCCTTTTCACATCATAATTTTTTTTCTCAGAATGATATAGTGAAATATCTCACTTGCAAGAATTTTCCAATATGTATTTGATACCTTTTGGGTTGATCTTACTTGAGGATAGTCGTACTTGGTCTAATGTTTCTCAACAAGTTGGTGAATGCTTAGCATCTTGAGAAGTAATTTTTTTAACTCATGCAAATTAAGATACATTTTTATATGCTTAAGCGCGTCTCATCTATATGTTTGACAACCTTCAATTTCAAAGAGATCCTCATATTAAACACCATTTCCTTCTGGACTTGGCAGTTACATGGGATCGACACCCATGTATTATGGCAAGATGGATTGGCATCCATAAATACCTTAACATTGTTCAATTTGCATTACATCATCTTTGGTTCATTCATTCTAACGATATTTATTTGCACTTGTAAATGGGTACCTAACATGACCTATTTGTCATATATGTGTTTTTTCATGCCTTACTTTCCCAAGTTGATCTTGAAGGAGGTGTTGAAGTTATACTTGAGAACGCCAATTTGCTTCTTGACATCTTATCGACATGTTTTGTAAGATTACTTGTAGTGTCCACTTCCCTTTGACACCTTTTGATACTAATCATGACACTGTTGACTATATTATGGATGTTATTATAGTTTTGATTTAGTATGATGTTAGATGTTAGAGCATGGATCATTGTTTACTTGGTTCATATCTGATACATGGTGTTATTGGGGACATTTTATACATTTTATATACTGTTGTTGATATACTGTTTGACATGGTTATATTATAGATGTTGTTTGGACTTGTGATAATTTGATATTTTGAGTAGACCTAGAAAATGAAAATTGAATTAAAGATTGATGATGATATATTTTTTTATGAAATTGTAAGTGATACTGTTGATTGTCTTGATGATTGTTGTGATTCATATATATATTGATGAATTTGGAAGTATATTATATTCATTTGGATGTTCTGATGCAGCCACACGGCCAAAGGAGGTATTTGTATTTTACAGTTTTAAAATATCATAACAAATATCAGGGGATTGGAGACCAACCACTTTGGAATTCTAGATGAATTCAACAGGGTCACCATGGAAACTATATTTATTTGTGTGTGTTTGGTTGTGTTAGGGATTCCCATGGGGGGGATAACCTTCAAATGTGACCAAGGGATTTTATGTACTTTCTTTTATTTGGTCCCTTTGTTAATGTTTGCATGTGTTTATTTTGTGGTGCATTGACCCCTTTCATTATTTTATTAAATGGTTTGTTAATATTGTGATTAATCATGTTGTAAAATTAGTTAATTAAAATATATCACAAGAAGGTAATGAATAGAGTTGTTGGTATTGAATTAAATTTTTTTAAGACATGCGTAGGTGGTGTGTAAGAGATATGTAAGTTGATTTTGGAGTAAGAAACACTTCATCTTCTTTAAAATTTGAATTTTTCCTTGGAGGCTGATTTTGGAGGCTTGTGGGACAAGTTAAACTTGTCCCATACCTCTTAAATTTGTATACCAACCATTCCTATGGTTAGAGGGTTAAATTTAGACCTTCTTTATGCATTTTTGTAAGTCAAGTTGAATATTTTTTTTATTGCACTTTTCTTACATGTTTTTATTTCAGTCCTTTGGGGTATGGGTTTGATTTGAGTGTGTAAGTAAAATTGTCATATTATTCACCCACCTATTGATTATGCATTGGAGAATGAAGTTGACCTTGGTGTTGGAGTTGAGGATGTGTGAAGTGGCATCCTACATGGATCCACCTCATCCTCTTCCCTTCCCTCCTCTATTAATTGGAATTATTTAGCTTGTTTTTGGGGTTGAATCACTTTTATCACTTCATTTTTGGGGAGACTTCTCTTGGGTTTTGAGAGCTCTTGCTTTCAGAGAAGATTGAAGATTGTTGCATGCTTGTGGATTGTTGATCTTGGACTGTTTTGCATTGGAAAGCTTGTTGTTTTGGACTTGGAACAAACTCCATCATGGAGAGGTAGGAGCTTGGCTCTTGAAATGCCCTTCTTTCTTTCTTTTATTGTATATGTAAATGGTTGAATTTTATTGTTGTGAATGTTTTAGCATGTTTTGTGGGCTATTGGTAGATGGC
>CM034151.1:292305723-292447482 GCA_019776745.2 Taxus chinensis | reverse complement strand
ATCAAATCCTAAACTATTTTTCCAGGATTACAAGAGTCATAGACCCATCCCTCTAGATAAGTCATCTCTCCTATAACCTCCCTAATGAGAATCCCTATAACCCATCACTATTTCTACAGAGCTTCGCCTCTCCTCTTCTTCTTTTCTACCTCTCTTGATATCTTTTGTGACGCCCTCTTCCAAAGAGTTATCCCTTCCTTCAACCAGAGCACTACTATATATAACTTTTGCATCCACTGCCATGCCTTCCTGAAGTAGTAGATTGGTTGTCAAGTTTTCATGTGGTCCTTCAATGGAGAATTCTTCTTCCCATCTGAGCTCTCCACTTTCAGCAATGATTTCTTTATAGATCCTTCCATCACATGGAATATTCCTTCCTTGACCATTGAGCTGTCAAGCTGGCACCTTATCCACTTTGCATCCTCAATCGGGTCACACTTTTCTTGTGTGCCTCCTAGGACACCAATTTTGGATAAGTCCTGAAACCCCTTCCTTTACCTTGTGCATGTGCCTTGGGTTATGCTAAACCCTTCTAAAACCCTGTTCTACGTGCTTTCACCCCACACACCCTTCTTCATATAGGTCTCGCGTGCCGACACGCCTTCTTTTACTTAGCCAATAATCTAAGGCCCAATAGGGTTTAAGGTTTAGGGTTTAGGGTTCAAGTTTTAAATTTTAGGGCTTAGGGCTTAGGGCTTAAGGTTGAGTGTTTAGGGTATAGGTCTCAAGGTTCAGGGTTCAAGTTTCAGGGTTTAGGGATCAAATTTTGGGATTTAGTGTTTAGGGTTGAGGGTTTAGGAATTAGGTTTATGGCTCAGGGTTTAAGGTTCACATTTTATGGTTTAATGCTTAGGTTTTAGGGCTCATGGTTAATGGTTTAGGGTTTAAGTCTTAGGGTTCAAGGTTTAGGGTTTAGGGTTTAGGCTTTAAGTTTCTGGTTTATGGTTTAGGGATTATGGATTAGGGTTTAGTGTTTAAAGTTCATGTTAGAAGTTTCGTCACTCAAAATTAGTGGTAGGAGAATCAATGTCTACCACGTGCTACCTCCAAATTCCAAATTTCATTTCACTTAAATTTAGTTCAAGAAAGGTTAGAGGAAATGAACTCGCCATTTTCTTCACGCCTTTAGAGGTCCAAAATTTTATTCTCCCTAAATTTTGTAAATATGGAGAACTTGGAAATTCAAATTACATTTATAAAAATAAGATCAAAGTGAAGGAATGTATTTCATAATTAATTCTAGTCAAATTTGTTTTCTTTTTTTGTTGATACCCACTAAAACTAGCCTTGCGATTGCATCTTGATAAAAACAAGTTCCTAGGAGCCAAGAGAGCTTTTAAACTTATCACACAAGCATGTAGATTTTTCCCCAATAATACCATAAAGTCTGCCTATAATCCCAATAATCTAAATGGTAATAATTCTTCAAGTGTGGATTCCTTTCCTGAAACTTCCATATTCGATGACCATGACTAGAACCAGAACCAGAACTAGAAATAGAAACAGAACCAGGAACACGACCTAGAATTGGAATTTGAGAGGATTTATGAGGTTCATTTTCATTTCCTAGATACATTATGCCAACATTTGAGAATATTTCTCCAGATGCAATGACAGTTTGATTTAAACACTCGATGATTCCTAGATGTCCAATCTTGCCATAGACCTCAGTAGTCCTTGATCCTTGGATATAAGAAGACATCATTACTAAGAAAAACCAGGGACTTTTAAGGAAGAAGAGGTTCTTATGAATATATATTTTTTACACATCACATCACACCCTTTATTAGGCTTGATGACTACCCATATATATTTCTAAGGAAAATTTGAAAGCATCCATGGTTTTATCATAGAAGGAATTATCAATGAATGGAAGGTCACTAAGCCATAAGCCAACTAAATCCCATTCAGAACAAAAAAATAAATATTTACGAGGTGATAACTCCTCTATGATCTTAGCCATACCCCTATTGCTATGTGTAGTTTGCACAAGCAGAATCAATGATGGTTCTAGGCATAAGACTAGGAAATATGGTCCTAATATTGTCATGCCCTCCTATTCAAGTATTCAGAAGTCATTTTAGTCTTATTGATACTTAGTACTAATTACCAATGAAATATAATTCTACAACTTTCATTTTCTTTACTCATCTTTCACGTCATACAGAATAATCGATTTGACAGGGGAGTTTCCCTCTTTGATGGTGATAAATCAAATATGAATATGATCCTAAAGAGGGGATATGTACCTAGAAAGGTTTTATCTGATCCTACAGCTAAGTCGTAATATGTAATCCCTAAACCCTAAATCCTAAATCCTAAACCATGTTTTTACAACCTTGAACCCTAAACCCTAAACCCTAAGCCAAAAGCCATAAACCCTAAACCCTAAAACATAAATCCTAAACCCTAAACCCTAAAACTTCAAAATTAAACCCTAAGCCATCAACACCAAACCTTGAGCCCTAAACCCTAATCCTTAAACCCTGAACCCTAAACCATAACCCCTAAACCATAAATCCTAAACCCTTAGCATTAAACCCTTAACCCTAAATCATGTTCCCTAAACCCTAAATAGTAAACCTTAAACCCAGAGCCCGAAACCCTAAATCTTGACCCTTAAACCCTAAACACTAAACCCTAAATCCTAAAACCTAAACCCTAAATCCAAAATCCTACACACTAAACCCTCAACCATAAACCCTAAACCCTTATCTCTAAACCATTATCCCTAAAACTTCAACCATGAGTCCTAAAACCTAAACCCTAAACCTTGAACCCATTTTTACCACCATGAACCCTGAACACTAAACCCTAAACCCTAAACCCTAAACCCTCATCCATAAACCCTAAATCCTTAACTCTAAACCCCAATCCTTAAACCCTGATCCCTAAGCCCTAAACCCTAAAGGCTAAACCCTATTTTTACCACCATGAACTCTAAACCGTAAACCCTAAACACTGATCCGTAAACCATAAACCTTAAACCATGAGTCCTAAAATATAAACCCTAAACCCTAAACAATCTTCCTAAATTGCCTCAAAAACTTCCAAGATTCTCTGACATCACCTCCAGATGTATAATATATTTCTTGAACTATCCTCAAGGGTGTTTAGTTAGCTTAGAACTATTCAAGGATTAGGGTTTAGGGTTTAGTGTTCAGGGTTTAGAGTTTATTGTATTGGATTTAGGGTTTATATTTTAGGATTCAATGTTCATGATTTAGGGTTTAGGGTTTATGATTTAACATTTAGGGCTCATGGTTCAGGGTTTAGAGCTTAGGGATTAGAGCTATGGGTTGAATGTTTGAGGTATAGGGTTAACAATTAAGGGTTTAGTGTTTAGTGTTTAGGGTTTAGGGTTTAGGGTTTATGGTTTAGGGTTTAGGGTCCACAGTTTAGTGTTCATGATTCAGGGTTTAGGGTTGATGGTTTAGGGTTTAGGGCTCAGGTTTAAGGGTTTCTTGTTTAGGGTTTAGATATTAAGTTTATGGTTTATGGTCGATGGCTTAGGGTTTAGGGTTTAAAGTTTATGTTAGAAGTTTCATCACTCAAAAACATAATCTAGGGTGTTTGGAAGGTGATTTCAACTCACAAAATTGACCCCATCTTCATGATATCCTTACCGATGTTAAACAATAGTCTATTTATGATAGTACCCATTCCTAGAGGTACTTATCAATGTTTACAAATATTAACCTATCAACACGTGGTGATCATATCTTTAGTGCTTACAAATTTAGCATGATTTTTTTTCTGCAGCCGAAAGGGGTAGCTACACTATCTTGAAATCTCATCCAAAGAAGTCAAATTTCACTAATAGAGTGTTTGTTCCTTGCACCTAGAAAACCTGTTGTTGAGAGGATTGCCCTTGAATGAGTAAAATTTTCCTAAATCTTCTTAAAAAATCTTCCAAATGTCAATAACCAATCCAAAAGGCCCCAAAACCTAAACAATGACTATATTCTTTCAAAAAAATAATATAGATTGTATAATTTAAACCTTAAAAGATTGAATGTTGAATGCTGAAATCTTGAAAAATACCTATGTACTGACCAAATTAGAACATGAAAAACTATCTTCTAAACCGTGACAGATGGAGTTGTGAGACTAGTTCCATAAGGTGTAGAGTGACCCTAACATCTTATATTTACTAAAATAAATTTAAAGTATAAGTCTAAGAAATAATAAAATCTAAATAATAATTAAAAAAAACCTTATACTTGTTTTTGTAAATAAAAATAAAAACATTTATTTTTGTAAATAAAATCATGCCACAAATACATATACCACATAACACATTGAAACACGAATGTGTTATATCTCACTCATGTTTCACCTTTTTTTGGGTTTGAAATTACCAATCCATATGCCTAGATTTTCATTGGATTACCAAACCAAAGGTTTGGACCATTTTTACGTGATTAAAACCGTGTTTGACAAAAAAATAAGAAAATTTCATGTGTGCACCCCAATATCTCATGCATTAAAAGATAATATTAAAAAATAAATTCTACTATATTGTGAAGCTAGGTTTTACCTTGATGATGATATAATTATTTTTAAAATCTGATTAGTTTAAGGCTTTCATCCATATTTTCTTTTACTAGTGCCTTATTTTCTTGCAAAAACCTATGCATACATTTTGGTGCACAATTTATGATTTTTTCATCCAATTTTTTTAAAAAAGTCATTTTTCCTAAACACCATTCTACACGCACTAAAAAATTTAAAAAATATTTTTTTTTCTCAAATTTATGGGGGTGCATACACAAATATTTCATTTTTGGGATATGTGCATTTTGAAAATTAATAAAAATATATATATTCATCCATAAATTATGAAACATTAATGGGACCTCATACATGGTCTTAGATAATGTTTTACCAAAGGGGTTTGAATTTTTTTATAGAGCTAAAAAAATGGGGGGCGGGGGTGGGCGTACACACAATAGGTTATTATATTTTTGACACAAAATAGACATACTTTGTGTGTGCACCACATTTGACCCTCTTAATCTCAACCATTAAAAAAATAGTAGTTTAGAAACTAGATTCCAAGCTCTACGGTACTTATTCTTATCACTTTGTGAAATTTTGAGCATAGGCATGCCAAATTATTCAATGAAGTTCAGGTTTTACTTATTTCAGGAAAAAGGTATCCCTTTTTTTACCCCCTTTTGGCCCCCCATTTCCATAAACTTACATTAAAATAAAACAAAAAATATACAATTATAAATATATACATTATTATAAATATATATATCATTATAAATTTATATATAAACTTATATAATTATAATTATATAATTATAATTATATACATTTAATGAAATATTTATTTAATATATGTGTATATATATATATATATATATATATATATATATATATATATTATTAAATATATTTAATGGTGTAGGATTATATAACTGTTAACTATTAAAATCTACCTTGAGAAATAGATGTTAAAATCGATCAAAACCAAAATTTGAAATCCTTCATGCGGGAGTATTTAACAACTTGGAAATTCTCTGAACTCCAAAAATTTGAAATTTAAGACTTCGGATTTTGGGAATTTTCCCTTTCGGAAATTTAGTGGCAAAGAACTGAAATTTTGATATCGAATCTCCAAACTCCGAAAACCCGAAAGTCTGAAATTTTAGACTTTTGGACTTTCAGAATTCGAAGATTTCCTTTAGTGATTGGTAACTTTATAACTTAAAGTTCTGAAGTCTAAAACTCTGAAATTTTGGACTTTCGGACTTTCAGGTTTCGAAGTCTCAAGTTGCATTTTTGGTAAAGTCTCCTTCGATGTTCCAAAGTCTTAAACTCTGAAATTCTAAAATTTTGAAAGACCAAAATTTTGGACTTCTAGATTCTAGAGTTTTTCCATGACCATTTCACGATTTTCACCTCCTAATCCCTGAAGTCTGAAATTTTGAAAGTCTAAAATTTCAGACTTTCAGACTTTTAGGTTTCAAAATTTTTGAGTCTTTGCACATTTAATTCTTACCTACTTCCATATGTGTCTATTTTAGGAATTAATGTTGGGTTTTTCTATTTAAACTCGTGATTTTACCTGTCATTTTAACTTGACATTTTGCTCTAACGATCTAGTTTTTATTGCATCTTGTACTCTTTGGTGTCATTTTCAAGGTATTTTATTTAGGTTATTTCTTTTGGGTTTAAGATCTTGTGGTTCGTTTACTCCTGTTCATTTTCTCTTGTTCCTCCTTTTTCTATCTTGGAAATGAAAATCCCATTTCCCACCATGTTTTTCTTTGAGGATGTTTTTTACCTTAACGGTTGCAAAATCCATTTCTTTTACAGGAATCCAACTCATATTCCCTCAAAATTCTTGAGGTCCTCCCAAATATTTCACGTACTTACTGTTCTTTCGGCGAAGTATGCATTTTCAATTTTTTTTGGAAGTTCTAGTTTTGGGAATTTCCATTTTGGGATTTTGGAACTCTTATTTTTAGAACTTTCTCCATTTCAGAAATTTTCTATTTATAATTTTGAGTCTTCATTTTAGAACTTTTCATTTCAGAAGTTAGGAATTTGTGGTCTTGGATTTTTGATATTCGACAGTTTAGAGGTCCTCTTTTTTTTCAGAATTTCGGAAATTTTCATTTTGGAATTTTGGAAGTATCTGTTTCGTAATTTCATGGTTTGAAGATTTTGAGAGATTTTGAACTTTTCTATTTCATATTTTCAGACTACAGGAGATAAGGTTTTTCAAACTTTAGGATTGTTTTTAAAGGTCTTCAGATTCCAAAATCAAAATTTGATGTCAACATTTGAAGATAAAGGGAAGAAAAAAAAGAAGTATACATTCCTTGGAGTTTCTCATCTTTCTTTTCCGTGCTCAGATTTGGGAAATATAGGAGATAATGATCTCGAGAAAATTGATTTTCTCGACTTTTGGGCAAGGGTGAAATCCCCAAACAGGAAATCCTTGATGCAAGTCATATACGATAGTGGACTTGCTCTAGCTGTTGGTTTTCCCACATCCATGCATTTCCTTGAGTTCTTCTTAGTTGCAACAACTCACTTTGATGAATAATCTAGAACATTTAAGGATGCTGATGGTAATATTGTAATCTACTTGGACCCATATTTCTTTGAGGATTTATTCAAACTTCTAGACATTGAAGACTATTTGACAATCTCACTAGAATTGGCATTGGAGCATTGGGACAAGGAAGATGAGTTATGCACAAAAGTCATGTTAAAAACCTATCTAGCCAAGAGTGTTACCAAATTGCCTAAAAAACATGTATCGATCAGACTTCAACCACAAATCCAATGACATTATT
The DNA here is from genome assembly GCA_019776745.2 of Taxus chinensis. Lineage (NCBI taxonomy): Eukaryota > Viridiplantae > Streptophyta > Pinopsida > Cupressales > Taxaceae > Taxus > Taxus chinensis. The sequence continues at coordinate 292,440,163 of CM034151.1, read as the reverse complement.
GTGCTACTAAGTAAAGTTTCAAGCCTTCCCTCTGTAAAGGAGTTTCACGAATCGATGTTCTTGTATATTACCACCATCAAGAAGAAAAAGGAATTTATCAAATGGGGGGAGCATATCAGTAGCTCTTTTTGCTTTCATTTAAGTAAGGTAATGTCCTCCAAGAGTTTATACATGAATTATTTCTTGGTCTTTGCTATGGCCACTATGGGATATTTAACTAAATTAAACACCACAGGTATTCGAAGTTCTTCAAAAATTTATGATATTTATCCTCAACTTATACTAGATGAAGGAAGTAGACACTTCCACAGAATTAATGGTGCCTTCTTTGTGGTCATTCTTTATCATTTTGATAAATATCTATAAAATCTAATAATTTCCAATGAAGCCTTTAAAGAAGTGTGTGAATGGGGAGCTATTTACCTATAGTTCCCCACATTTATATACATTTGGATTTCAGGTTTTTTAGGTGCTCCCAGTAAGCTGCCAAGATGTCCTATTGACCAGTGGTTCTTGCTAGAATTGGTTCGGAAATTGCTAGACTATCATAAGATTCAGAATAAATGCCACAAGGTGGGAGTTCATTTCCCTATTTCAATTGATAGATACACTTTTCCAAATATTTATAAGGTAAAGAATGTAGATGGAGAAATGTCAGAAGTAACTTTGTGGACTTTCCATCCTCAGACTAGTTTTGACTACTGGGGTAATTTTAGTGAGACAGGTTTGTCTAGTTCCCATGTACCCCAATTGGAAGACATTTGGATTCATTTTCAGGATGAATTCATCATCTGACAAAGATATTATGAGAGGCTAACTTTGGATGAAGTGAACGGTAGTTTGGTATAGCTGAGATGCCAAAGGAAATGCAGGATGATGATGAATTTTTGGATGCAACATATAAAAATAATAAAATTTCCAATCAACCATTGCCATGGATTGATTGGTATGTAGAAGAATGTTGCAATACCAAGGAAATGGTGGGGACCATTCTGTAGAGAACTTATAGGTGGTTGGTTACCTTGGGAATCTCACCCAAATGGTTAGATCAACCTACAAATATAGAAACCCCATCAATCATGAGTATACCAACACATACAAAGGGGGAAAGGTCCATCCAAATGGCCCATATAGTCCCTAAAAATATTTCATTCATCATTGGAAGTTCATCTCTCTCCAAGGCTCCTTCTTCCAAAGCCATGTCTCCAGAAATACCAATGTCAGAAATAGTTGAAGTCATAGATTCTCCAAGTGTCTTGCAAGGCCTGTCATCTCCCATTTCTCTTCCATTTTCACTTCTTATATCATCCCCTTCCACTTCTAAAATCATTTCCTCTTTCTCATCTCCTTCTATGGCCCAAGTATTATCATCTCTTCCAGTTCTCTCAATAGGGGAAATGATTGATACTCCCATCTCTACTTCACTTCCTCTAACACTTTCATTTCCTTCCATCTCATATTCTAAACCCATTATATCCACTCCTATGGCCATCCTCACATCCACCTCAACCATTATTTCCACCTCCGTTCAAATACCAACTAATGTTACTGGTGCTCTTTTTTTGACTAGTGTTTTAGGTACCGAATTGATTGTTCCACTCCAATCACTATCAACCATTCCAGAATAGTGGGTTCATTAGACTCCAAAATAGAAGAATAAGGTGCCTTTGGTAGATGTTATAGACATGAGTGTGTTGAAACCTACAACAAAATGACAGGTGAAGAGGCCGAATATTGTTTCCACCATGTCAGTAAATCAATCTGGAGAAAGGGTCGTAGAATTTGCTACTCCCGTTGAAGGGAAAACCAAGGAAACTATAATAGCAATAGATTATCAAATTTCTAGATTTTCACTAGGAAAAGTGACACATGAAGGGGAAAAACATGATGTGCAGGCTGCTCTTGGGAATTTATTAGAAAAGTATGATAAAGACAAGGATTCTAAGAATGAGCTCAAAATAAAGGTTGAACATCTCATTGCATTATTGTGAAAAGTGATGCAACCTTCTCCATCTACCAATATTTCAACTACCATGGCTATGAAAATCTCTTCCACCCTCGATGATATTTATTATCATGAGATTGATAAGATACGTCAAAAGGGAAGATCAATAAATGGATGGATATATCGTATATTACCAGAAGCCAATCCTTTGATAAAGGAAGTAGTTGACATATACAATGATTTACAAGCTGAAAGAACCTCTATTTGAAAAATGGTTAAAGCCTTCTCCAAAGATAATAATAACTTGAACTTGAATTTGATTACATGGAGTGAAATCAGAGAAGAAGATCCAGAGTTGCTTCTCCAGGAAGATGTAATAGATGATGCCTTTAAATTGTTCGAGTATCAAAAATCTATGGAGTTTTGGTCCCAGGTTTTGTAGGATCTAATTAAGAAATTGGATGACAAATGTATTGAGATAATGGATGCTCTAAATGACATTTCAGAGGAGTTTGATAATATGAATTTTAAGTTCTTCAATGAAAACATCGATGCTCTTCTTGAAGATCAGATCAAGATAAATTTCAAGGACTTGGTAAAAATTGACGATGAAGTAACTAGAACCTGTTGTAGTGACTCCATTGATAGGTTGGTTTCATGCCAAAACTTCACTAGTTGAATAAGAAAGGTAGTAAGTAAACTCAGAAGAGTTCCAGCCAAAGTAGCAAGAGAGATTGAGGCAGAAGATGTAGTTAATCACTACGCATGTGGACCATTGGGTGGAGAAATTTAGGAGGTTATTAAGCATTTCATCTAATACAAACATCAGATGGCTGTTTGGGAGAATGACCAAGAGAAAAGTGGAGTTGGAGAAGATGTTGCAAAGCCCAAACAAAGCTAAACATGCATGGGAGGACTGATCCAAGCTCTGGATCGATCAAAGTTGTAGAGTTGACTGAGTCAAACTCTTGCAACAAAATTTGCTATTTTTATGGGAGCATGTTCCCTAGAATTTGATGAAATTTCTATTTTTAGTAATTTGTTGGTTAAGGCCCAGTTGTAATGGCTTAGCCTAAGGAACTTATAAATAGATAAGTACATTAACTCTTAGATATATAGTTTTTGGTAGAAGTTTATCTTCAAGCTAGGAAGAGTGCTTTGACTATTCAAGAACCTTTCAAGTACATTTAGAGTTATATTTTTTCGTGGAAAGATGAGTTATTTTGTGAATGGTTGATGTGTTTATGCTTTGTGAATGCATAGTTCCTTAATATAAGTGGTTGGCTCACCTTTATCTCATAATATCTTATTTCATTTTGTTGGAAAGTGATATAATTGTTTGAATATCGGTTGTGAAAAAGGTTATCTTCCTTCTGTTATAGAATTGATATCATCATTGACTGCTAGAAGTGAAATAGATGTTTGACATGTGCCTATTTTATATCATCATGGTGATTGATTGTGTGTTTAATCAAATTTGATTAATCTATCACACATAATCTGAGTTTAACAAAAGGAACGTATGCTTCCTAGTTTCTGATATTATGTATCCTCTCTAAGTTGCAACAAGTGAAGGTGACTTTTGGTGCACACACCATCTTATAACCTTCCTGATTCTGAGAACACCATTTATTTGGTGCATAACCATCCCTAGTATAGTTTCATTTCTAAAAATCTCTTTCCCTAAAACCCATGAAAATGTTAGCATAGGTCTAGATAACCATTTTATTGCACTAGGAGTAGTACATCACTTATTTTAGGAAGAGGAATTCAGCCTTCTCTGGAGGTTCACTTCGAGACCAAGTCCCACAGCTTGAGAGGTGATCCTGTGTGTCCTAATCACACCAAACATTATGTTCACATTTTGGCCATTCAGAGGGTGCAGTGATTTGGTGACAATAATAACATAATTGGGCAAATGGTTTTAATAAAACAAATTTTATATAGGGAAATTGTTTTATTGTTTTAATAATGTTGAGGCCCGTATGGGTCGTGGCCCTTATACTAACATAGTGGGTAGGGTGGGGGAAGATTATTTGTGACCGCAATCCTTTATACACCTCACATTTTTGGGATACCATGTAGCATGCTCTTGGGATGAGGATTAACTTTAGTATAACTTATCACCCAAAGAAAGATTGTCAGACCGAGCGGGTGAACCAGATATTAGATGATATACTTCGCATGCATGTTAGGGATCATAAGTATTATTAATAGGAGTATCTATATCTAGTAGAGTTTGCATACAATGAAAAATTTCAAAGTTACATCGGCATGACACCATTTTAAGAATTATATGGCAGGGTGTGTAGGACTCCATTGAGTTGGGACAGGTTAGAGGATAGGGTATCTCTTGTGCCAACCATGTTACAATATATGGAGCAGAAGGTCTTTTTGATATAAATTTATGACTTATCAAAAATTTATATGTTTAGTGATTGTAAATAGTTGATATAAATTCCTAATTTTGATGATGATATAGCTACATGTTGTTATCGCAAAATCACTACACCCTCTGAATGGTTTGAAGGTGAACGTGATATTCAGTGTGATTGGGTAACATGGGATCACCTCTCAAGTTGTAGGACTTGGGATCGAGGTGAATCTCTGGAGAAGGCCAACTTCCTCTTCCTAAACTAAGCACAAGACTACTCCTAATGCAATAAAATAACTGCCTAGACCTATACTAATATTTCAAGGGGATTAGGGAGAGAGATTTGTAAGAAATAAAAACTAAACTAGAAGTGGTGATGCACCAAGAAAGGGTTTTGCTAGACAAAATTTCAGCTTTCCGATGAAGAGAGATGATCATGAGGAAGAATGAACATACATTACAAACCCAATTTACATACAATAATTCACTCCTTGATAAGCACAATGACCTCCAAAACTTATACAAGAAACTGTGGTTGCACAATTCACTTGCAAACATGAGATAGGAAAATAGAAGCAGAAAAATCATGTAAGGACATATAACTAGTCACAAAACATAATTATCATTACTTCAAGAACTTGCACAATGCATCATTATAGTAGGGAAAAGGCATAGGTTACCATTACAATTTTAGAAGGAAATATTGAGAACCTAATAATTCACAACAACTCAGTTTGTGAAGAGAGGGAAAGATTTGGAAGAAATGTATAACTACTTTTATAATAAGCACCCCATTTACATTTATAGAAAATTATGAGTTTTTGAGAGAAATAAGGAAGAAAACCTAGAATCTAGAATAGAATGTAGCAGATCATTAATCACTATTTTTGGTCATGATCGCCTCATTAATCGCAACTCCACCTTTTGAGGCACCACTCAAGGAATGAGAAAAACTTGTAATTTTGGAATGAAAAAATTCTGAAAATCCATATTTCTCATTCTCCGTAATCCAATGACTGTAATTTTGTACAAAATGGGCAACCAGGAAGGAAATTGTGCTCTTCCAGGAAAAAAATGTTTTTAGGGTGTCCTAGGCATAATGCTTAACCAACTTGCTGATAATGACTTCACAAATCTCAATTTTGAATTCATACCCATTTTATTAAAATAATATTTTAATATTTTTCTCTTTGGGGGCATCTTGATATTATTTGGGGCCCACCGTGATTTTGCATTTTGGGGGCTTTATATGGTGATTTGAGAAAAATGGCTCGCCAACTAGCTCGCCGAGCTAGTTGGCGAGCTCCCCTTTTATCTCCACAGTGAGATCCACTTTTATAATCCATTTGTATGGCAAGTTATTCTCATTTTTAACCAACTAATTTATTTTGAATGGCGAAGCTATCATGGCTCAGTTTACGAATTTCCCCGCATATCCTTATTTTCATCTGTCTCGGCTCATTTACTCCACATAGCACGCCAAGTCGAAATTGTATTCAATTTATCTGAATTTTTCTCTAGCTCATACCACACCGACATATAAATCAAATCACATTATTACTTACGGCCATGTTGGGCCCAACATTGATCTCATTGCATTGCTAATAAGGATTCGTGAAATGTTTTACCAACTAAAATTTGAGTGCACCTGTCACCTTATATTTTAACTCAATGGCCTTATGTTGGTACCCAAATTGATTCTCCCTCAGAATCTGAGTAGTATCACAGGTTTGTCAGGAAGCTCAGAGACAAGTAGAGCATGTAGTGTGTTTTTTATAGCCAGGGATGAAATGCAGCTTTCTCTTTGTCACTTAGATGTGGAGAAATGGGTAGCACCCTCAAGAGGATTTGACCTATCCTCACTACTTTATGGTTGTGCCTTTCAACCAGGGTCAGAGGACCCTTTTTGTAGCCTGATGTTTGTGGAGGAGATGGAGATATCCTTCCTTGAAAAGTTATTAAGAAAACCTTGAAGAAAATATGATCAATGCAACAAAACCTAACTCTCATGAGTTTTCACTCTAGATAATGGAAATATTTTCTAAGCAAGGTTCAGGCCACTAAAGACAATGGAAACCTAATTGTTTCTACATGTTTTGGTAGTAGAAATTATGCATTTGTATACACACAGGACAAACAGGGGTAGTATGGGTGTGATAGGTTGTTTTTAAATGAATTTTTGGTAGGAGGTGAGGCAGAAATGAACTTGATTCACCAAATCCTTAATAAATTTTACAAAAATGGAGAGCTTGAACAACATAATGCTTCAAGATAGCTAGGATGTTTCTTTAACCAGAATATGTGCTTCAATGGAGGCCCAAGTCAGCACTTTTCACACGAACTTCAAGGATCCAAAATGAAGGCTCAAATTGGAAATATTAACTAAACATTATCAACCTCTATTTCATCACGCCTAAGATACCATCAAAGGATAACAAACAATCTTTTAGTCATGTTAGGAGTCATAGTGATTTTAAATTTGTTTATTTCACTATCAAATGAAATATTTTATGATAAATGAAGTTGCAAATGCCACCACACTATCAAAAGGATAAAATATTGTGTGATTCACAAATATTTCAATGTAATATTGCAATGGGAACAAGAAAACTACTTGCAGACATTCATAAATGAAGCAAAAAAAAATTTAGCCCAAAAGTAACGTAGATTAACTCAAGTTTGATTACATTTATCAGCATGGGAAAGTTTCTATAACAATCTTAGAGATTGTCAATGGCTGTACACTCACAACCACCTTGACAAGATCAAATTTAACACAAAGGAGATAAATAGGTTTCTTCAGATGGTTTCTCAGAAGGATAGGTTCTATCAAGGTTTTCTCTTATAAAAACCAGTCCCTACCTCTAACAATCCAACCATTTACATGAAAAATTCATGCAATTTATAATACTTCATTTACAATAGAGTTTTCCCCCAAAACTAGAGACATTCAAAGCACCATTGCGTGTTGATACTCCCATAATCAGATTTGTAAAAAAGTTGTCACGTGTGTAGAGGGAAAATCTCTCCAAATATTTCTAGCATTTAATTCTTCATCTAGTACGGCATTCTTCATCTCGCATGCCAACTACCCCCTCCTCCAATCTACCAAATATGGTTCTTTGTATGCCAAGGAAGGAAAAACTGGAAAATCAAATCGAAGCCAATGGCTAGATCACGTCTTAATGGAAAAATATGTTTTCATATTTTTCCCACCAATCCAAGATATCAGTTTAATGTTCCACTTTATTTGGCATGCAGGAGACTCCAAGAAATGATAAAAACCCATAAGAATATACATCCCCGGGAGCTTTGGAGAAAAATGGTGGAAAATCAGATACAGACGCATAGTCCCTGTCAATATTTATTTTGAATTTTGACTGTCTACGTGCGAGATCCGAGTTAAGATGGGCCCAGGGGTTCTTTTTTAATTTTTAAACCTTTTTGGAAAAAATGCAAAATTTCTCAATTTGCTCCGCCCCTCCGCCTTTGAAAAATGGGCTTGACACATGTCCTAATGTGGGTCCCAAAGGAACTGCGGCTAAATTCTGCTATTTCACCTCTTTTTGGAAAAGGGAAAATTTTCCAAGTTTTCCCTGCAGCTCCGCCCTTCCGCTTCTAATTTTTGATGTGGGTCCCAGCAGAACCACGCTTCCTTTTACACTTTTAACTCCTTTCTCCACAAAAGGAAATTTTTCCAAAATTTCCCTTGAAAGTCCACATCTCTTCCATTGACTGGAGTAAAACTTTGACAATTCTTTGTCGGTTCCATAGGTCATGTTGATGATTCCAGTCTTTTGAATAACAAGGGTAAAAAAAATCCAAGTTTCCCTCGATGGCCCACCTCCTCACCTCTTGAATTTTCAAACTACCACGCATCTTGAGATGGTCCCCAAAAGTAGAGACCCTACATGAGCACGGGCTCACCATGCTTCTTGGGCCCTTTAGGAAGTTGCTGAAAAGTCTAAGGAAAGAAGATCCAGTGGAAACCTCCACGTGTCTTTATGGCTAAACTTCAAGAACCTTATAAGGATTCAATATGATTTGGTGGGGGTGCGCTTCCATTTTAGAATCTTTACTCCATTTTTCCAAAAGGGAAAAATATCCAACTTAATTCTGAAGGCCCGCATCTCCACTTTTAACTTTGCCACGTGTCCTTCGGCGGGGTCAAAGTAAGACTTTTTCCCCGCTGCTTAAATTTTTCTTTAATCATAGCTTGACGGGGCCACGGGGAAAGTTCAAACTTTTTTCCAAAGTAGCCAAAAATAACAAGCTCGTAAAAGAAGCTCGCCGCGCCTCATCCAGCTAGAAGAAGCCACGTAAGTACTAAAAGAACAAATCATAATTGAGTGGAGCTACAGTCCACCAAATTTGTCTTTTTGCCAAAAAAGCAAAAAGTGATAAGTTAAAAAATTTGCCCGCCATCCCCTCACCAACAAAAATAAGCCATGTGACCAATAAATGCTGAGGAATAATTTTGATAGGAAAAAGACACCCGCTAGACCGTCAAAAACACAAAAATTCACCATTCATGCCCAGAATCCAATTTTTGGTAAGGATGATTTTTTTTAAAACAAAACCAAGTGAATTTCAAATGTATACAAATATAAATTGATCATTTTCGAGCTTCCATGGTCGGGGAAAAATAGGAAAAAATGGAAAAGCCCGTGGATTTTGAAGAAATTAGGGAAAAAACACAGAAAACTTAGAGACTTCTTCAAAAAGGGGCATGACATTGGATTCTGAAAACAATTCAAGGCATTCAAATAGAGATAAAAGCTTTAGAACATCCACATCGAGAGATAAAATGTTTCATAACACACAGATTAGAGGAAAATCAGGGAAAATGGTGTGAGATCAAAATGAGCACCAACATCGGCTTTGACTCAGGGATGGGCACTCCCTGCGAGTGCCACAAGATCAACTAGTACACTAAGTGCTCAGAATAGAAATTTGGGAAATGGATTCCAAGAATAAGCTAGCATAGAAAAAAAACCATAGCCATCCTCAAAAAACCATGTCACCGAGGACCGGAACGAGTAAAAAACACAAAAGACAGAAAGAAACCAATAAGTTGTATACTATATAAGTGATGCTCACCTTGATTCTAGGGAATCAATCCAGGAAATGCTTCAAGTTCTTACCACTAACAGGAAATTTGAGTAATTCACCATCTAAATATTTCAAGAAGAAGGTATACTCACCAATCCGAATGTCAATGGAGTAAGGGTCCATCCATAGTGCATCAAATTTACCATGCTTTTCCTTGTCTTCATGTCTGCTATCCCACGACAACAAAAAATATCTAATGTTGAAATCTCTAGGAGTGACCTTCTTGTTAAATAACTTCTTCAATTTTTCTTTGAACTTCACATGTCTTTGGTGAGATGCTCTCCTTTCTTCATCAAGTTCAACAATCTAGTTAATACGAGCCTCATATGGACTAACTTCTTAATCTTCTAGTTGTTGAATGAACTGATATGAGGATAGTTACATATGCAGGGGCAGAAGATCTTAAGTTCCATACAGCAATTCAAATTGAATTTTTCTAGTAGCTCTTTTAATAGTAACTCTGTCACCTAAACAACGAACTTCAGTTGTTCATCCCATTTTCTTTTGTTCAGCTCCAAGGTTCTTTTGATAATCTTCAGCAAATTTTTATTACTGGACTCAACTTTCCCATTTCCTTGGGGATTGTGATTAGAATCATATGTCAAATTGATCCCGTATTCTTTGCACATTTCCACCAAATGTTTAGCTTTGAAGCTCATGGTATTGTTAGCAACAATTTTAACTCGAACTCTAAACCTCCATATGATATGGTTCAACATAAAATCTATGACAATTTAGTGTGTTGCTCTTTTGGTGGGAACTTCCTCCACCCATTTGGTGAAGTAATCAGTGGCTACAAGAAATGTAATGCCACGAAAACTAGCCGACGCCACACTCACGACAACGACGTAGCATCCAATGCGAACAACCCGAAAATGCGACAAACTTTTTTTTTTTTTTTGTATGGCGAATTATTTACCTACGAGTTTCTTCCACCTGGCTCGATGAGTATTAATTACATCGGGCGAGTTCGGAACAGGGTTGAAAACCACCTCGGTCATGAAGGTGCTTCGAAGGCAGAGATATTTGGATCTATCTCATTCGACGCCCCTCAGAGATTTGCAGGGTCATCATGCGAGTAAGTTTGTCTGATATCGGATAATATCGTGCTGACAATAAAATTGAAAGGTAATTCAAGAGTTAGGTATAATTTACTTTGAATCGAATACATTAGCCACTTCGATTTCTTCATTCTTACTATATTATTCGGTCATATTACGTTATTCAAAATTTAATACATTATAAATTTAACACGTTAGATATATATATATATATATATATATATATAATGGAAGGAGTCACCTTTTTTTTTTTACGATAAGCGTACGTTGACACTACTCTATTACCTCGTATTTTATGATTCCCTATACTTGGTCATACGCATTACCCTATTTGTATTTAGTGTAAAGATTATGTGAAATTGTTTTTTTTATATATATATTACACGTTATACCACTATTACCTAGCATAGTGTTTTATTACACAGCTGTCTAATTAATTCTCTACAATTACAATACTTGCAAGAATAGCATTTCGGACTGTCACTAAATGCTACAGTTGGGGCGGTGGGTGGCCCATTCCAAACCTGGCGGCCATGAAGATCTTTTTCCACATGGCGCATCAATATTTCATCAATATTTAATCAATTAGGTATTGAAAATTCACCTCCCCACAGTCAACCGGCCGCCTACAACATTGGACGCATCATTTAGCACATGGATACGTTGTTTGGCCTCCCTGGCCGCGTGGAAAAGTCGGTTCTCTCTCTTTTTAGTCCCTGTGCGCGTGGACAGAGAGGGCAGAATAAGGAAGAGCTCCTGCTCGTGGGAGGGACAGCCCCATGGGCGTTTCCAGCAAACAGGTTGTTCAACTATGCTGTTATCTGTTTAGTGTCGAATGCATCCTCAAATTCAGATGAGTCGGGGTCCAAGGTCGCCTACACAGGAGGACGGTGGATTCGTTTCATATCAGAATATTCATGAAGCCAAATTTGCTTGGAATATCATATCCAGAAACAGTGCAATCCTCAATACATTCATGCGGAATAAGCAGAGGCACCGGGGGATGGACTCTCAGCCTTTTTTCCTTCACCACCGCTGCCAGATGCTCCAGCTGTCCAAGATCCGACTCTTCTACGTATTTGCGATGACCTCCGACCACCCTCTCCAACTCTTTGCGTATGCTCTTTGCAATCCAAGGGTTTAACGGTATCTCAGACATTGCCCACCCCATCGCCACCGTCGATGTGTCGTTCCCTGCAACTAGGATATCCTGTCAAATATTAAGATTTACAAATGCTCATTCGTGAGTAAACCCTGGAAAGTAATGAAAAATCCTAACAAGTATTGGATCGAATTTGCTGGATCTGGATCAAATTTGCAGTCAGTCTGGTGTGTCGGGACTTAGGAGGTCTTCTAGTCTAGGATACGTAGGTCTTCTAGTTGCAATCTGCATTAGGATACTGGTTTAACACAATAGACATTAATGGTGTATTCTTATGCTTAGGATCCAAAATAGTAATTTCATTAGTTGTAACAATACATAGTTATGGTTTATATTCCAAATATCAATTTCCTTATTAAGTATTAAGGAACATTGGGTACTAACTTACTGAGCTAACAGTCTTTACATTGGGATTTTCTTCTACACAAATCCATAGGCATAGCATGGATTTAAATAGGTTCGATTTCGTTTCCTTTATTAATTTGCAATGGGTTTTCAACGGATTTTGTTTTATTTCCCTTTTTTTTTATATATATTTCACAATTAATTTCACAACGAATTCTTAAATGAAGAAAAGCATGCTAGAACTAGAATATGGACTTCTTTATTGGCATGTTTTATGCTATTGAGACTTAAGTCTTTATATCAACAAAATAAGAATGGTGAGTGCCTGGTATTCCAACTTGCAACACTTCTCCTTTTAAGCAATAAGGTAAAATCTATTATGTATATTTTTCCTTGTGAATATTTTTTTTTTAACATTCCACCAAAGAGTACTACAATAATTCCATTAAGTTTTAAACAAGATCTACTAACATTTCAACAAGATCAATACATTTATAAGAGGTTCCAAGACAAGTTAAAATAGAATGAAAGGGGTTATCTTTCTTGCAACCTTTGATTTACATCCCAATTACAAGCTTACAAATGAAGTTCAAAAACAACTTTCCTCCAAAATCCTTTTACATCATATCCTAATTCATGTAGAAACAAATTTACAATAAGGAAATCTAAAGAAAGCAAGACAATATTACATTTCTTTCTCCACTCAAGGTGGGTAATTACATGATATTTTAGCATTGTCAAAAACAAGGTTCTTGTGCTCCAAGTGTTCTTCATTCATGCTCCAAGCTCCAAGTATTTCCAATCACAACCAAGATAGGGGGAGAGGCAACACTCTCCTCCCAACCAAATCTCAATGGAGAAGAGAAGCAATCTCCTCCATTGACCCCCGAGCCCCAAACACAACACAATGAAAGGGTGGTCTCCAACTCAAGGCAACAATACATGCTCCCACAATACAAGTTCTTCACACCATTCAAGCTAAAATAGAAGAACAAAGAGACACACAATAACATCAAACATTACACAACAAGGCTTGCATCCAAGCCAGCAAGAGAAGGAACTATGGGAATATTTTCCTTATGCCTCCCAAATGAGATGAGATGCCCATCCAAAAACCCTCCACAATATAACACAAGCCCCTATGACTCTTATGCCTCCCTCAAGTACCCCTTTTCCCTCCCATACTCTTATGCCTCCCTCCTCTTATGGCTCCCTCAAAGACAAGGTAGAATGTAAACATTCCTACCCAAGATGGGCATCCCTCTCAAACTCCCTCCACAATATCCTAATCTACTCTTTTGCCTCCCTCATGTGTATTCCCATAGACCTCTCCTATACTACACAAAAAGCATTCAATCCATCTTTCACAATACACCAAAGTAGACATGCATTTTTTTTTTTTTACAATTTTAGCATAGAAGCAACAATAATATGAAAGCAAAAACAAAGGAGAGGAATCCCCTACCTCTCCATTGGAGAAGCCTAAACCAAGAAACTTGTCCAAGCTCCTTCCCAAATCAACCCAAGCATGCAAGTCCAAGCACTCTCTTTTTCCCTTTCTCCCAATTCTTCTTTCTCAAAAATAACAAAGGAGAAACTCTTCAACAACACAAAAACAAAGCTCCAACCCCCTCAACAAGAGAGGAAGTTTCAATAAATAGATCAAAGGTAAGGGTGAGGGTGATGTGGCTCCAAGTAGGATGCCACATCACACATCCTCAAACCACCTCCCAAGGTCAACACAAATCCCAAAACACCATAAATGGGTGGTTGGGTTGAATGACAACCCTCTTCCACATTCAACCCTTTCCCATGTGCCTTAAGGCACAATTAAATGCAAAATGAGGAAAATGCACTCCAAAGTCATATTTCCCTTCCCAAAACAATAAATAGCCCCCTTTTTGGATTCCCAACCCATAGATATGGTTGGTAAGGGGTTTTGGGAAGTTTGGGACAAGTTTAACTTGTCCCACAAGTCCCCTAAAATTGCCCTTAATCTCAAATTCGAGATTCTAAGAGCATGGAGTGGTCAACACTCAAAACCAAGCATTCAATGCAAGAGGACACACAAGACTCAAGGAGCCAACAATCAAATTTATTACACCCACTTGACTTTCCCCAAGGCTTAAAACTAAAACAAGATATTACATTAATCCAAACACACTTAACAAAAGTAATTTAACAAAAGGACTTCACAAAAGAATTCACCTACTAAATCAAGTAAAAACAAGTAAATAACATTCTTACCCCCTTGGTCACATAGGAAAATATTCCCCTCATGGAAATTTTCTCAACACATAAAAGAACAAAGTTAACACAATATAATTTACAAGTTGCCTTGACGACCAAATGTTGTAACCACCCGAAATTCTGTTGTGTTTGGTCCCCAATCCCCCTCATGGTTGTGATCATGTTGTGTTTCCTGCAAAATGCAAAATACCCTCTTCGGCCTTGCGGCCATGTCAAAATATCCAAAATAACCATATGCATGAAATTTATTAACATCTATACGTAATTCAAGCAATCATTATTTCTAGGTCTAAATCACAACTTAATTATGCATTTCATCATTATCCAAAATTATAGAAATGTAAATTTAACAACTACATTCTACTCATCATGGCGAAGAAATCCAATGTTAGAACACCTGCAATACATCCATATAAAAATAATATCAATATCCAATTGTTTGTCCATGAGTCAGTGTAGATCATACTGAAAACAAAATCCAACCATAATCCAAATGCATCTAGTCAAAAAACATCATGCTAATCAACATAAGTATAAGCCATGTCTATATCTAAAGTATGCATAACTCAAAATGCTAATCACTAAGTGTCGTAGGGAAGTGGGCATTACAAGAATCCACTTATGGCCAACACTTGAAGGGTCTGAAATCTCACCAATGAAATCCATTCCCCATTTCTTGAATGGGGCTTCAATTGATAAAAGCTGTAAAGACAGGGAGCCTGAAACTTTCAGTATTCCAGAGAAGCGTTGGCAAATCTCATATCTTCTAACTAGAAGAGGTGTATCCTTGAAGATATTTGGCCACCAATAACCAACCCTTAAGATATTTTGTGTTGTGACTCTTCCAGCAAAATCCCCCCACAAACTCCTCCATGGAGATTAGTAATTATCTTGGGGGCTTCATCTTTAGTAATGCACCTTAAGAGAACTCCCTCAGGTTTCTTCCAAGCTAACCCATAATCAGTAATGACATATTTCTGGGAAGCCAACTTAAGGGATCATTTTTGGTTCTTACTCAAATACTCAGGGCAGTATAGATGTATGAGATAAAAAATTACATCTTTATACCACTCAGAACTCATCAATTTTTCAAAAACATCTACCCTTCCTTCTTCTACCTCATTTACCTCAATAGTTTACAAGTTAATCTTAGCTATAAGTTTAGCCAAGCCAAAACCTCTCACAACCTTCGTGGTTTGGATATCCATGTCATATTCTTGCAACTTGTTTACCCATCTGCATCTTTTGCTTGAGACTTTCATCTCTGATAAGATGTCTTTCACCATAGTGTGGGGAACATAAGCAAAAATTTTAGAGCTCAAAATGTAAAGCCTGAAAACCTTTGTTGTTTTTACCAAGGAAAATGCTTGTTTCTCCATAATAGTGTATTTTAACTCAGCCCCCTACAATGCCTTACTAAAAAAGGCAATTGGCCTCTCATCCCCTTCATCATCTTTTTGCAACAAGAAAGATGCAATAGTGTTCTCTTAAGCAAAAGAAAACAGTTGGAAAGGATTCTTATAATCTGGAGCTGCTAAAAAAGGGGCATGCTTTAATGCCTCCTTGATCCTATTGAAAGCTTAAATGGCATCCTCCTCCCATTTGATGACCTGGATCTTCTTTAGCATTCCAGTGATTGGAATGAGCAACTCAGCAAAGTTTTATATGAATCTCCTTATAAATTTTATCTACCCAAATAAGGACTGAATCCCCTTCTTGGTTCTCAAAATTGGGATTTTGTTTATGGCCTCAACCCTTTCTGGATCAATCATTACCCCTTGTGACACAATGTGACCAAGAAAATTTTCCTTCTGTACTCCGAAATGGAACTTCTTTGGATTGAGTGAAATGCCATATTCTCTACATCTTATCAGCATTTTCTCCAAGTGCTGCTAATGATCACCTCTCTTTCTGGAGAACACAAATACATCATCTTGGTAGACAACAATAAAATCATTCATGTAACTAGCAAAAGCAACATCCATTGCTCTTTGAAAGGTTGCTCCAGCATTCATGAGTCCAAAGGGCATCTTGACATATACATATGTCCCCCAAGGGGTTTTAAAGGTTGTCTTAATTCTTTCTGATTCCTTTACAACAACTTGGTTATAACCAAAGAAACCATCCAGAGTAGATAGCAACTCAGAGCTGGTCACTAACTGCAACATGTTTTCCATATTCGGTAAAGGATAATTATCCTTCATTGATGCTCTGTTCATATTTATGAAGTCCATACACATCTTGATGTCACCATTATTCTTTCTAACTGGTACTAGGTTTGCAACCCAAGAAGAATACCTTATAGGTTGAATAATCCCTCCATCCCTCCATCCCTCAGTTTCTTCAGTTTCTCTTGCTTTTTAAGAGATAGGAGTGGATTGATTGGAAACTGTTTCTACATGAATGGTTTTGCATTAGATTCCAAGGGAATCTCATGTTGAAACAAATCCTCTTTATATGCCTTTAGTTCAAAATAAGTCCAAGCTATGTAATCTTGATATTTTTTCAAAAATTGGACATAAGAATGTTTTTCCCCCTTGCTGAGATTGTTTCCCAACTAGATCTTCCTTGGTTTCTCCTTTGTTCCAAGGTCATGCTCCTCAACATCCCTTAAGGCTGCTATGCATCTATTAATAATGCGATCAACATTATCAAATTTGGATTTAAGAGTAACCATCCCTCTAGGAATGGTATTAGTCTTTATTTGGATTATGTATTTACCAAACAAGGTTTCTTTACCCTTTGCTACGCACACCATTGGCTCCTAATCAATACTTTGATCAGAAAACTCCCCTTTTTTCTATAAAAATATTCTGACCTGAGCATCATCATCAAAAACTTGCCAATGTTTAATGTTGTCAGGTACAGATGGCCTAATTAACACATCAACATCATATTCACAATATGGGGAAACTGTATAATTATCAAACCAAGATCCCAATACTGCAAGTTTTTCTGCCAAATATTTAAACTCCCTATCATGATGCACTGTATTGAATGAATCAAACATCTCAATGAGATCCCAAACTGCATGCTTTTATTGTTTCATTTGCTTATTTTTTTTGGCATAAAGTTTTCTGACTTTCTTTACAATTAATTCTGAATCTCCTTGGACAATGATGTCTTTGACACCATATTTCCAAGAAATCCTTAGACCTAACAATAGTGCCTCATACTCAGCAATGTTGTTGGTGCACTCAAAGTTGATTTTAGAGGAAAATAAAAATTATTCCTGGCTTGGAGAGATTAGAGTAACACTAGCACCATTTCTGAACTTGGAGCAAGCTCCATCAAACAATAAAGTACAAAGAGAACCTACCTATTCAAGACACTTGCATTCTTCAATCTTGTGCTCTTTTCCATCAACAAATCCTAAAAAGTTATCAGCATCAACACTTGTGTACAATACTTCATAAGATGCATTGTTGGGATCTTCAATAAGGTGTAACATCTTCTTTTCTCCATACAACCTAACAAGGCTTCCCTCAATTGGGATGGTAGCATAGAACATGTCCATTCAAACACTCCCACCAACACTTGCAGCCTATTTTCTAGATAACAACTTACCCCACTTTGTTGGGCAATCAAAAATAACAACATCAAGCATCAGGTTTTTACTTGGGTAATCCACAAGTTGCACCACCAGACCTTTCACACATCCCACCACTGGCACTTCTCTAGAGTCCATAGTAGTACACTTCCCATATGCTGATGTTACTTTGATATCCAGCTCATTCATGAATTCTAGAGGCATAACATTACATGACGCGTCTGAGTCAAACATACAATTGTGTAGTAATCTATCTTTAATTATCAGAGTGGTGAATAATGGATCCACATTTATCATGATCAGAGTGGTGAATAATGGATCCACATTTAGCTGAGACTCGACCAAGGATGTCCCCAAATAAACCTCAGGTTATTCACCTAGTTCCTCCAACACTGATGGTGTCTCTAACTCTTCAATGACTTGTGGAGTCTCCACAATGTTTATATTTCTACCGAGGGCAGTCTTCTCCTCTTTTAGCCCCAAATACTCAAAATCCCTTTTTCTTGTGCTCAGGAATCCTAAACAACTTAACAATTGGAACTGAGATCTTGATTTGACTCAAGCCTTGGGAAATATCATAAGGGAAAAACTTTAGCAACGAATCATTATAAGGAAGGCTAACACACTCATTAGATGGCACAAGATTTTTGACAGCTTGGGCATGAGGAGGGGTATGAGTTTTGTTTGGGACAGCAAGGCCCTTGGAAGATGCATCTTTCTTAGGATCCTCTTTAGGAATGTTTGAAAGAAATGGAGATTTTGGCTTGGCCTGAGGCCCTATCCCTTTGACAACCATACTTCTTGTGTTATACTCCTTCTCTTCGACAACAACAACATTCATCAACAACTACCTTTCCTCCTCAGATGGGACTCCTCCATCATACTTCTTTATCATTAAAGATCTCAAATATTCAAAGTCATTATTGGGAAATTCAAAAGATTTTATAGTATCTACTTCTAAAGTATGAGAGGGAGGAAGAATAGGTACCTGGTGGATGCAATCCTAAAAATAAGCAGCAGTTCTAGCACTTATTACCTTAGTTGAAGTTTCCTCTTGTTGTGAGCTCATGGAGCAACCCATCATGAAAACATCATCAGATTCTTCTTATTCTTGCTGATTTTACTCACATAGAGCATAGGGAATGAAACATTTGTCACACCAATCAATGATATCTATCTCCTCCAAAATAACAACTCTGGTAGCCAAAGGATCAGGTACCATTCTATTTTCCCTGGCATGGGACTATTTATTTCCAAATCCAACAGGTCCCTTACCTCTGTCATCAGATCTTTGATCATTTCTATGATGATTTGTAAATTTGTCTTGGCCTTGTTGCTTGTGCTGACCTTGTGAACTCTACCTAGTTCCCATTTCTACCCAGGCTAATTTGTATGATATTTCTTTGACAGCCCTTCCAATTTTTTCACAACTTCCTCCAAATCAACAACCTTACTAGTTTGAGGCTTTTCCGGGTTAATTAGTTTTACACCCTCCCTTTTTGGAGGCTTTCCAATTTCCTTGATGTTGTTCTCAATTTGCAGAACCATGGTGAAGGCCTGCCTCAAATTATTAGGGTTTTGTATGTCAAGTAGTAAGCAGCCATTTTATCAAATGCATATGAATATTTGATCAAACATGATTCATCACATGGCCTTAAGCTAACAGGAAATCTCCTCAAGGTCTTGTTAAACCTTTTGTTGAAACCATGTACTTACTCATTAGGATTCTTCTTGATGTTTTCAAATTTTGATAGAAGAAACCTAGGGTCAATTCTATCACCATACTGCAATCTAAATGCATTGTTCATCTCTATTCAAGAATCAATGGAATTATCTGGAAAATATTTTATACCAATCCCTTGCATCTTATTCTAAAGTATGGATACACAATTTGATATATACATCTTTTTATTCAATCTCAAATTCTTCCATCAATACATTACAAAAAATTGGTTCAACCTCTACAATTACATTGTTTCAAATAACATGCAAAAATTATATTTTTAGTGAAACTTCACATCCTCCAAGTCTCGATGCCTGCAACCACCGCATGGTCAACAAAATGCTGGCATGGAATCCACCTAAATCTAGCATAATTAACATTATTGGTTTTCCATTTACATTGTAATAATAATACACACGCAACAAGAAAGGGTTAGGGAATATATTCATTTCATTTCTTAACTAAGGGAGGAGAGAGAAAGAGATAGGGAAGAGAGAGAAACACTATATTCCCAAAAGTCAAATTTCACACAACAAGCCACAAGACAGTGTTTCATACAGTTATTTACATGTTTCAATAAGTTTTCATTATGTTTTTCTAACTTGACTGGGGTCCTACAACTTCCTTTTTACATTTTTTTGCTAGTTGCAAAAATGCCCAATTTAGGCTCGGAGGCTAAAGAACTGCGTTCAAAATATGCCTTCTGTTGGGCAATGCACAATGGGTAAATTCTTGTGTGTCCTCCTATATAAAAATAATTCACAGGAATTGACGAAATTATGAACTGGTGAAAGCTTTTCAAGTGGTGGCTAGATTTATGGGGCCACTGGTCGAAATTGGCCTAGTTGCAAACACAACCAAATTTAGCTCGAGAGCTAAGAAACCACGTCCAAAAAATGAATTCCCATAAATGAATGCTTAACAAAAAACTTCCTACATGCTCACCTATATATCGAGAATTCACCGGAGTTGACGGAACTGAGAATTGGCAAATGGGTTATAAACTGCAACTAGTTTTCCGAAGCCACAGGCCATAATCGGTCTAATTTGACTTAGTCAACAATGACCAAAGGCCTACAAAATATCCTTTCTAAACTAGCTAGGAATGCATTTTTCCCCAAATTGAAGGTTCCAGTCAATTTTCTAGTAAAAATACTAGAGGTTTGCGAAGGTGGAAAAAATTTTAGTTGCTTAGGGTCCAAACGATGAGTCGATACGAAACCCAACTTTTTTAGTTTTAACAGATTCCTAAAAGTATAAAATGAGGTAACCAAGCTCCTAAAGGGCAGCAAAGAGAGCACCAACAGTCAGTCGGGGTTGATCTAAGGTTTAATGCCACTCCCCACATAACAGGAACAAAGATGAAACTTCACTTCTCTTTTTCGAGGTCTAGAAGGTCATTTTGCAAGTCATTGAATGTTGCGTTATTTTTTTTTTACTTTGCAAGGTAGACAAAAATGGTTATTTTATTGAAGACTCATATAACACTCGCCAACACCAACGGACACGAAAACCTAATTTTGGTACCCTAGATAACAAAGTTTAAGGTTGTGGTAGCAACATAGATAACGATCAAATTGCAAGTCGGTAATATAAATCATAAGGAGGAGTTTTATTGTTTCATGCTAATAGCCTAATTATAATATCTAATTATATCATATCTAATGGTTTAATTTTTTTATTTTATTGCAAATGAATAACCAAATTATATGAAAATTATAAAATATTAAGGTAAGGGAGACCATCCCTAGAAAATATTTACATCCGCAGTGTACAGGGTTCCCCAGGTGGGTTCACCCACATTCCACAATGATCCAACCCTCTTTTAGAATTTTGTGAGGCTACATTGTCTAGGGAATTTTGACAAAAAAAAACATGTTCTTTTCTCCAACTTCCACATTTGCATACATATTTGTCACAACACATATAACTACAACATTCAATAACAACACTTTCCCCCATCCCTGATTCCAATTTTTTTTTACATTTTCACAGCTTGGCCGAAGGCCATTCATCCAATCAAAAACAAAATAATCTCCATAACCTTTATAATCTTTAATGACATGTTTTTGATAAAGTTTAGAGTCTCTTCACGTAGCTGGGAAGCCAAATCGATTTTAGAAGATCCATTAAAGAAAATCCAACAACTATGGCATTCAATGAAACTTGTTTCTGCAACAGTGGCATTCTATGGCACATTTTTCTTAGATAGCAAGCAAACATTTTAAACATACCCAACAGTGATTGCAAACCATATTGGCTCCTCTGCTGGGCACATAGTACAGTAGAATGTGAGAGTCAAAAGTGGTCAATTGTTTTTATAATATTCAACAATCCCATTATAAGAATATCCTGCTTTGAACTCCCATTGAAAACGGCTAAGAAAGGAGAATGGGGGGGTTCACGCAAAGGGAGATTGAAAGAGACAAATATGACAAAGACATAAGTGGGATAGAAGGAAAGACACTTTTAATGTCTTAATCTATACAAAAATTACTAAAAAAAAAGATTAAGATTAGGAAAATGAGTTGCAGAGGTTACATTGCACAAGGCACAGGTATTTAGATGTAGAAAAAGGTTAAATCAATACAGCTAGGTGTTGGACCCAAATGTGGTGCTTCTAATCCTCAATCATTTCTTCTTCTTTTGCATATAACAAACACAATAATTACGTCCCATTTTTTTAAACCTCTCAATACATTTGAACCGAATTTAGATTGAAAAACCGATTCATCTCAATTACTTTACAAATAGAAAATGTGGAGATACTAGATTTGCATATTTATCCCACGTATGGGGCTGGTCTAACCGAAAATGGATTGATTTTAGGATGGATATTTGTGAGAGCTTTGTTTAGTAGTCCCCCGCACCATTTTACATTAGCTACAACTAAGCAATTACTGCTAAAATTTACAATGTTACCTTGGGTTTCATGTAATGGATCTCAAATAAAGTGGTTGAATTATTATGCAAGGAAAATGACAGGTTTGAACACATTTTTGGACGCCCATACCCTAGTCAAATCCTATCAAATGCCATGCCTACCCTTACTGCACTTAACAACATCTCTGCCACTCTCACCCACTAACCGTGAAAATTTAATTGTTATAATTATTGTGTGTGTGTGTATTTTGTGTTCTTTCATTTTGTATTTTAAATTTAATTATTATCATTATTAAATCCCATCAAAAGGGAATGTGGCACTACAGAAGGGCTCCGCACATGAGCAATATGGAAAGTGAGGATGAAGTCCAATTCGATGACAGTAGCGGGCTATTTCCTCGAGTCTACGCACATTAAATTTGAAAGAATCAAGGTTTGGTTTATAATTTTGATGATGGAGAACACAAGGTATAGACAAGCTCATACTACATGACATATATGAAAATTTAATTGTTATAATTATTGTGTGTGTGTGTTTTATGTTATTTCATTTTATATTTTAAATGTAATTATTATCACTAGATTCAAGCAAAAAAATTGACTCACTTACCTAATTATAAGATTTGTGGTTAAAGGATAAATTATTTACAAGTTCAATCTTATATTATCTCACAAATTGTATAGAATTTCAAATATCATGAGAGTTCTTGTATTACACCATATTAATTATGTCATTCCTATATTACAACACCGATTGTGGCATTTTTGCACTAGATATGCAGCATGTCTGCACATAGGTATTTTTATCATTTCTATATTTTTAGTCCAAATTTACATCTATAAGTTTCATTTTCTAGAATTGGTATGTTCCTATATCTTCTCATCTATGTGTTGGCAAGGAACCAAGAAAATACAAAAAATTGGGTAGTTAGAATCCTGATAAAGCAATGACAATATAATTTTGAATGTAAGGTTAACAAGTGTCCAACTTGATCGGTTCATGTTTGCTAGCATAAACTCTTTGTGTAGGAAAACAAGAGGCTTGAAATAGGGTATGAAAATCAACTAACACATGATTGAAAAGGGACTTTGTCAGATGAATTAGTTTCAAGTGCCCTAGAGATTTGTATACATAAAATTTGGAAATATACGTAAGGCATGTGAACTCTTCAAAAAAAAATTGTGGAAGAAATGTGGTCTCATAGACTACAATGATTACGAGATATGTACAAAATGGGGTTTTTTGAAAAAGACTTGGAAGTAAATGTGGTCTCATAGTTACAAGTTCCCTGGAGATATGTATGTAAAATGTTGAAGTATGCATAAGGAATGTGAACTATTAAATAAAAATTCCTAGAAGAAATGTGGTCTCCTACAATACAAGGATTACGAGAAATGTACAAAATGGGTTTGTTGAATTTTTTTTGAAGTTTTATAGCATACTCAATAGGTAGCATGAAGCTAGAATCCACAATGTTTTACATAATCCTTCTAACATCTTAATAGGAGCTTGAAAAAGGCATGAAAATTAATTATAGTATAAAGTGAATCTATTTTTTGTTTGTTGTAGTTGCAAGTGCCCTTGTCTAATTGTAAAGAAAATGTGGAATTATATTGAAGGCGTGTGAATTTTTTGATAAAATACCTTGAATATATTTATTCTCATGAGACACTTCATATGCAAAAAATGAAATATCATATCGAAATGAGAGTATAAACTAACTTGTATTTGACATCCCTCAACTCATATATAAATTGGTGATGCCTAAACTTGCAATGATTTTGTAAAGGATACATAGGACATGAAGAAGAAATATGTTTTTTTTTTTTAAGTCTTGAATATGCCAGGGGTTTCATTGATGGGTCCATATATGCAAGATTATTTCATCTACGGTAATGGTGATATTTTTCCTATTTTGGAACATTTGATAGGTGTCGAGGTTTCCATCATTGAATTTATGTACAGCAAAGGCATGATTCAAACACCTACTACTGATGAGTGAACTAAGAATATTGCACAAGACTATTGGTTTGAGTCCTTTTATTTCATCTTCTCATGGTGCTGTAAATTTTAGATCATCTAACGACACCTTTTACAAGTATATGCTATCAAATAGCAAAAAATACATTCTTCTAGTGGGAATTGATGCATATTCAAGTACAATGATTTTAAAATGTATGATTTTGGGCACATCTTTTGTTCACCTCCACAAAAATAATCATCAACCAATAATGTAGTCAAGCCACCCGGCAAGTGACACAAGACACCAATTTATCTTCCTATGTGGGAGATCACATGTAGAGGCTCTCCTATCATGTCTTTCATGTGTACTACAACATCATCAAATGTGAGAATATGGGAGATTTGAGGCATGCTTCAAAATGAGTCAAAAAATTTCCTTCATTATTGAAACCAATTCTTAGGAAATCTACTTATTTAGTTTCATCAATTCCTATACTTAGATTTCACCCTTTTTGAAAGTGATGCATATTATGTCAAACTACAAAATCGTATATGGAATTGGAAAAGAAAATAAAATTCATTTTATTAATATGGTGATGTGAACATGGTCGCAATTTTTTGTATTGATCATATTTCCTTCATACAAAGGTGTTTATTCTTCTTGTAATGCCACTTATCTTGAGATTAATGCATATTGTGTCAACCTAGGAAATCATATATGGCATTGCAAACACAAATAAAATTCATGTTATTGATATGGTAATGCAAACATGGTCATAATTGACTATATTGATCCAATTTCCTTCACACAGATGTGCTTCCTCTTCTTCTTCTAATTCCTCTCATATTGAGCTTCTAATGATTACAATAGTTGGGATGCATAGAAAACATCTTAAAAATAGTGGAAGTATTCACTAGAGAATGCATAATGGTTCCATTTCTTTATAATGTTAGTAATAGTACTAAGTGGTGTTTATTGCAAGACAGCCGACATTAACTTTCTCTGCGGATTTGAGATTACATTATAGGCTAGGTACAAATGGGAAAAGTGTTGAGAAAAGTGAAGGATTTATATCCTCTAACTTTTGTAGAAGATTATAGGCTACAATTGCATAACCATGCTTTTATTTTTTTAGGGATAGGCCCTTGTCAATCTAATGTAAAATAATGTGAACTTTTCCATGATTTACTATGTTCTTGATTACTCTAATTTTTCAATTACATATGTACCATTGTTTTGTTTTCTTAATTTTTCGCCTAATTATTTTCTTTTTATTTTACAGAATTTATGTTGTGAATTTTTTATTTTATTAAAACAATTATAGGTTTTCTTACAAACTTCAATGGTATCATCAAGTATCAATATAAAAAATATCAATTGTGCAAAATTATGTTCTTTATTAACTTAGAATTTATTTTCTTTTAACCACTCTATGGTGATTATATGATATAAATTTGGGTCCTAATTTTATGGAGTTCAAAATACATTTCCAAAGAAAATTTAGTATGCGAATTATATTGATAGAGATAGTCTCTCCAAGATGAAGCTTCTATTTTTTAATCTCTTTTTTCATTTTTCTTCAAATATTGGTCGTTGTAGACACCTATAATTACGCCCAAGCAATTTAAATACTTAAATTGTGCTAATTATCCCCTTTCTCGCAAATCAACGACATATCGTCAAAAGCACTCATTTTCCCTCATATCATCATTAATTAATTACACTAAGCTAATTAATTAAGTTGCCTATCCAACAAATACCCTAATTAACGACCTTCCGTTAATAAATCACCTCTTTTATCTAGATTAATTAATTATTATTAATTAATTAGTCTTTCCCCTTCATTTAACTAGTAAATCAATATTTAATTGATTTAATCCCCTTTTAATGGCCTAAATCGTACTAATATTCCTCTAATTAGCTTCTATAAGCTTACATCTACCTATTAATTAATCACCTTTGATTAATTAAAATACCCCCCAACTCCCATGACTTGCTAAACATGTATTAAACCCTTCTAAAGTAAGGTTACCTTTAATAAAAAAAACCTTATCCATTCCTAATCATGTTTTACCTTTATCCCACATTCATGAGAATGTGTTGAATCCTTTATCCTTTGGGCTATATAAAGATCCCTCCACCTACCTTTTTACTTACACCTAAACTTTCTAAGAGAGTAAATGCAAAGCATATAGCAAAGAGACTAAGAGCTTGCACCTTGCCCTTTTGAGAGTTCATCATCTTGAAGAGTTAAGCCTCTTTCTTAAAGTGCTTGGGTCATATGGGAGGTGTCAAAAGGGTCTTGTAGCCCAACTTTGATTAGCCCCCATTCCTAGGTTCTTGGAGCATTAAGGACAACTATTTTGATAGCCATGGAGCTTACTTAGGTCCATTCATTTATTTGTTGTTAGAGAATAGAGGAGTTTATATATTTAGCATTGTTAGTTTCAAAGTTTGTATTGATGAATGCTAGTATCTAACCCTTGTTTAATTCTTATCATGATGGTGTTTATGCTTTGTTTTAGCTAAATCGTAGAGCTATTTTAGGTGGTAGTTCTTGTTTCATTTGATTTAGCATTAATTAAAGTATACATGCATACAGTCGTACATTGTCAAAAAATTGATTATTTTCGATAATGTTCCGTTACCTTCCACATAAGTTTAAAAAGGTCCTATTCTTTCTCTATTGATGGCATTCAGTATGGTTATTGGAGTATCATTCTTGCATCAGAACCTTATGTTTTACACTTGAACTTGGGTACTTAAAGTTCATGTAATATTTGTCAAACCTGAAAGTACATCTAGGATTATTATATTGAGTTAATACTACACATTTTATACACTAAAACTTTAGATGTCGCGAGAAAATGAATTTTTTGTCTCATATATAATAAATCCTCTGCACATTTAATGATAATTGTGGATGATTGATACTTTAAAATAATACACTTGAAATTACCATACTCTTAGTAGTGTTTGAAGTTGATCTACCTACATAACATTCCATTTATCAAAATTTTCATCTTTCAAATATATTTATTCCAATATAACATTTTTTAGGCCTATCAACCTCTTACATACACCTATGAATCCAGTCCATAGTTATTATTCTACACATGGTTGTTAACCACATCTTCCACATTAAATAACAATCATTGTAGTCACAATGGTGATCTTAGTTTTGTTAACCTATTTCAGACGTCGTTCTCGCAATGTACTTGATTTCAGTTACTTACAAGGGATAGAATCAAAGTTAATCTCATGAGTTCATCTCTTACACATATGTTTTGTGATTAAGTGAAAGTGCTTCCTATTATTTGGCATTTCCTTCCACTCATCGC
This sequence comes from Taxus chinensis, assembly GCA_019776745.2. Lineage (NCBI taxonomy): Eukaryota > Viridiplantae > Streptophyta > Pinopsida > Cupressales > Taxaceae > Taxus > Taxus chinensis. Next base: position 292,412,453 of record CM034151.1, on the reverse strand, counting down.
AACTAACACATATCCATGTCCATTCATATTAATCTTCCCTTCTCTCACTTCAGTGTCGGTTCACATCACCATTCACCGTTAGCTTAATTCCAGATGATATTCCTGTTTGGATCATTATTTCTTGTTAATTAAGCACGCAGATTCCAATTATCTGTTACAATTGCTCTTAAGAAAATTCCATCAATCAAGGTCTCCTATCTGCATAGCTAATATACCACTCTCCACATAAAAAATATTCCTATTTGGATAACTATTTTTGGTTTTTTTGATACTGAGGAATCATTCTGTATTACAATCAAGCATAGTCTCTCCAACCTCCTTTAACAATTTAGCCTAACATGAGGGAAGGGACCACTAGGTGCACAATTTTAATATTTCCTCTGTTCAGCTGGTGCCTAGGTTTCATACCATCTCCATACAGTTGGTGCACACTTCATACCGCCTTCACACAGCTGGAGAACACTCAGAGACATTGGTCGAACTATTTCTTGTTAATTAAGCACAAAGATTCCAATTATCTTTTACAACTACTCTTAAGGTAATTCCATAAATCAAGGTCTCTAATCTTCATGTCCAAGTTTATGACTAATATACCACTCTCTACATCAAAAATATTTTATAGAATTAGAGTAGATGTTGAACTTAAGCTAGTGTATAGGCATACCCATATTTTCTTGTATTGATCTTTCTCAAAGGATCTTGCTTCCTTGAAGCAGCCTACAACCTTGTAAAGAATATTTGTTCTTTCATGCAATCAAGTTATTTATACTTCAGTTTTTACATCATATTTGTTTTTGTATATTTCATTGGTGTATGGGTTGAGATTCAATGTCAAAGGTTGATGGGAGAAGATAAGTACAAAAAAAGCAAGGTGAAGAGGTGGACAAGAACATTCAAAACTGCAAAAATGGAATACTTTGAATATAGATGAGTTTTCCCCTATATGTTCTATAAATACCTCATGTTACAAACGCCTCATTACAATATTAAAATCATTGAGTTATCATATGGAAGTGAGAGTATAAAGCAACTTTTATTTAAATACCGTAGGAGTTGAATTAGCAACGTGGTAATACATTAAAAGATACTAGTGGACTCGAACTCGAATTCTGCCTTAACGTGATCCGCAACATTGTGGGTGATGCGGAAGGCCTTTGCGAGAACGGAATCGGGTATGGGAGGATTTGCAGCAAAGAGAGAATTGGCAATGGTGAGAATACCGGGAAACTGGCTGTTAAATGCAGCGATGGCCACTGCATGTTGATGGCCAACGTTCTCTTGGAAATGGGGTTACAGTGGGTTACAGTGTGTGTGTGTTTTAAGAAAAAGTTATCCTGTATTTCACTGTGTTGTTCGTGTGTGGATTTTGGGTCGTTACAGTGTGTGTGTGTTTTATGTTATTTCATTTTATATTTTAAATTTAATTATTATCATTATTAAATCCCATCAAAAGGGAATGTGGCACTACAGAAGGGCTCCGCACATGAGCAATATGGAAAGTGAGGACGAAGTCCAATTCGATGACAGTAGCGGGCTATTTCCTCGAGTCTACGCACATTAAATTTGAAAGAATCAAGGTTTGGTTTATAATTTTGATAATGGAGAACACAATGTATAGACAAGCTCATACTGCATGACATATGCTAATACTCTGATTTAATTTAAAATTGTGTTAAAAATAGTGTCAAAAATAGTATCTAACGTAAACCCTCAAGATCACCCTCAATAATTAAGAAATTTACTTAGTGACTAAGATTTATACCGTTCGTTTGAGATTTAATTCAATAAACTCATGAAAGCTCTTTTTCCCAACGTGCGACCCTCATTTTAGAAGTCATTCTCTTGAGAAATTCCAACCCCACTCTCACAATCATTGGTTCTTAAATATTTAATGTAGCATCTTGATATTTCTAAAGATATGGAGAGCAACTTGATTTGGGCAGGTTTGTACGTACTAATTTATCATTGCTATTTCCGCATGTGTATAATTTTGTTTTAGAAAACCCAAATAACTTAACCCCGTGATTATCCGAGTTTATGCAAATGCGAAAATATAAAATAATTGTGTAAGAGTTTGTTGTTTGGGACCACGTTACACGTCAGATGCGAGGATATTCTCCGATAGCGACGTGAGGCAGTCTCCACTTTTATCCTTTACCATGTACCTAGCCAACGTTAATTAATTCTACTTACCGCACGACGTCCGTTTCATATTTCTTTTGTCCGTTGGTGCTCCGGTTAGGGTTTTGAAGCCTTCATAAATAGAGGAGAGGTCACTTTGGATGATGGTTATTTGTGCATGGACTTGATAGGTTTTTGTTTCTCTTCTCTTCTCCTGGCCTTTGAATTTAGCTTCCACCATGGCTGGCGCAGAAACGCTGGATGACTTCAGGACAAACAATGGTGAACTCTTACACGTCGGTAGGTTGAAATTAAAACAGTAGATTGTCATTGATAATGCCTTGTGTTTTAAGCGGTACATCTTCCAGAACTTGTTTGCATTTTGGGTTTTAAGGGCCTTTCTCTTTGTGCAGGGATGTTTGTCTCTCTCTTTCCTGCAGATCCCACTGCCGAGCTTTACGTTGCAAGGATAGATGAGATGTACAGGGACGCGGAAGGAAAAAATATGATTCAGATCCGGTGGTAAGAATATTCTGCTTTCTTCTTTCTAATGATGTTCGGTTTGAAACCCCAAGACAAGATTTGATCATTTTGCGCCTTTCTATGTTTTCTTGCAGGTATTATAGGCCGAAAAACCTCCAGCATGAACCGCCTTCTAAAGCTTTAAAGAACGAAGTTTATTGTATCTTTTTCGGCTGCATTAGTTTTGAGTTTTAAGCTGCTAAAGATTTTTCATTAGGGTTTCATTTTGCTGTACGAGATAATGACTTCAAGGTTTGCCGATGAGTTTCTTCTTCACTCGCTCAAAGATACGAGCTATTTCGACTTCCAGCTTGTTGAATCCGTTGTAAATATTTGCAAGGTCTTCGTTAAATCTGCGTATTTAAAGCTGAATAAGGGGCAGAGAAGGTAATTACTTTATAGCAGCTGATTATTTGTAGATTTCTTGGATTAATGAACTTTCTTTTCGCTGAGATTGACTTTGAAACGATGAAATTATGCCAGCTCTGTGTGTGAAGAGGATATATTTTTCTTTCAATATGCTTACTCGGCGGAGAATGGTTCATTTACGAAAATATGCGCATCAGGTATGTGATCAGTACATTTCTGTATCAAACAGTATTCGAAAATAATGCTTAGTCAAATTCTGTTAAAGTTAATGCTGCTTTACAGTGAAAAAAAGCGTTTAAAGATGTTGAAATCACTCGGTTTACTAAACAATATTAGAGGGTATGATTTTGTTGCGAGCAATAATGTCATTCAATATACATGTTTACAGGAAATGCACACCGTCAACAATCTTTCCGGACGCAGAACTCTCCGGACAAGACAACGGAAGTTTCGCCCAAGATTTTGATCGATGTACGTTGGAAAATGTCTGCTGATAAAAGGGTTATTATTATTCTAAATTTGGCTTCTAATCTAAGTTTAAGTTTTAAATGTTGTTTTAATCCAAAAAAAATTTCCGATCTTATTGCAGGCGTTGATTGACCTGGAAGAATCCCTTTCGAAGGAGGCAATACCCACGTCTTGGGCGTATATACGTTCGGTAAGAATGAGGGCCTTCAATTCCGCGGAGGCATGTACATGTTTTTGATGCTTTTAACGATTGACTGTATTTTGAATTGAAACAGGTTTAGGTTTACCACGGTAAATCGGATGTATTCTGTGTGTTTTGTATTTTTGTTCAAATTTAATATTAAAGACAGATGTGCAGATCTTTTTAATTCTGAATTTTGAACTTTTGGACGAAACTTTGAAGAAAACGTACTGTACCAGATTTCTTTTTTGATAAAGATTGGTTTAAATGTAAATTAACGGTTTCCTACTGAATCGATCTTAACAGACATGGATAGCGAACGTGAAACAATGCAAGACGGTACAAAGCATTAGAGAGGGACTGCTGCATTTGGTGGAATCTTTGCAGTTAATCAGGGAAAACGATGGCAAAAATAAATCTAATAATGTCACTGCTTGGAAAAAGGCAGTGCTGATGGATTCAAGTCCTGAGTCGGTTCGAATACTTATAGCCTTCCCTGATTCAGATATGTTGTTTTATTCTTTTTGACACGCAGTGCAAATTACCTAGGTTTTCATTCACAATTGTTTGTTATTATGACAGCTTATTCAGAATTTAGAGCATCTCAAAACCCTTGTTCAGCGCCGACGCGGAAGCACCGGAAAGAAAAGGAGGCCGAGACGCTACCGGTCAGAGATTGCAAACAATAAAGACAAGCTGCCTCTTCTCCAAGACGTTGTTTGTGAAGAAGTAGACGATTCTGGTCTGTATTCAAAATGAAATCTGCTAAATTTGTGTAGCAATTAGTATTTTGGCTCTGTTGCATGCGTTATTTAAACGACTTATCGTGATGAATTTTTCAGAGAAAAATGGCGGAAGGATAAAGGTGGGAGGCATCTACGAGATGAACCACAAATTCTTGCCTTCAAAGACGCCCACTCATCTCAAGTCCATTCGCGCCTTGCTGGTAAGGAGTTTCAAACCCTAGATCTCCACAACATATGGCTTTCTTTTAGTCGGAAAGAAAAAGAAGTAATTTGCGTTGGTTTGGTGGCAGGTGACGGAGAAAACAAATGTTCATGTGTGTGTGAAATTTCCAAGCATTCTGGCATTGAAAAAGTGTTTCGGTGTGGATATAAAGAATGTTGAGCAGACAGAGAGTAGAGGTGCATATCCTGATGTGGACGAAGAGTTTTTGATGGGTGCAAAGGTGGGCGAAAGAGTTTTATCACGCCAAATCCCTTCCACAGAATATATTCCACAACGTCACCTAGAAAGTTTCTGGCTCGTTAGTACTGAAGAGGCACCAAAAATATTCCAAGACCATCCGAAGCTGGCTGAAACTCCGGTTCCTTCCGCCGACGGTAAGCTGATTCTAAGATGACATTTGTTTCGAAGATCTACGTAAGCGCCGACTGATTCTGTTTATTCTGTACTGCAGCCACCCAGGACATAAAATTATTGTGTGACGTGGCCAGTGTGCTTCTTACTCTTAAATGGGGACTCCGCCGCAAGGTGAAAATCAACAGAAAACGACGGAGGTGTGAGCCAGAAGTTAGGATGAGCTCCCAACCGAAGCGGCGGCGCTTTGCGGATGACATGTCACTCCCTGAAGAAAAAGTAATGCTCAAACTCCCTAAGGACAGGCAAGGCAGATGGAGCGGTAAAAGGTAAGAAAATTAAGGGTGAATACTTAACAAAGGTTTCTAAATTTTCATGTACTAAATATCTATTTTTCCCTCATGTACATGTTTGCAGGTATAGGGCAGCGCAGCTAAAGCTTTTGGCTATCATGCGTGATAAGGGAGCCGTGCCAGGAAAGCCTATCTTGCGACCTGCGCTGAGAGAAGAGGCACGGAAGCACATTGGGGATACGGGGCTTCTTGATCACTTATTGAAGCATATGATAGATACCGTTATCACAAATGGAGAGCGGTTCAGGCGCCGTCATAATTCAGAGGGAGCCATGGAGTACTGGCTCGAAGATGCTAGCCTTACGGAGATACGCAAACAGGCTGGCATCCTAGAGGAAATGGAGAGCAATCAAAGAGCAGAAAAGAAGCAATTGGAAGATGAGATTACAAAGTTGAAGGAAGCTTTGGAGAGAGTGCAGGTACGTTGTTAATATTGATAAATCAATAGTGACAGCCAGGAAAGAAAGAAGCTGCTAGCCCTGAACAGTCCTTTACTAAAGCCATTAATGTTGGAGAGAGTAATGATACAGCACAAGGTGTGGAGTTGAGCAGCGAAAACAAATTAGCTGCTAGTGTTCATGAAGAAATTAGAGGACATTCTGTGCGGTCGGGGTTCAGGATTTGTAAGCCGGAGGGCACTTTCATGGCCGCTAAGACCACCTCCACCGTTCTGATCCCGACCCAGCTTCAACCGCCGCCACCTTCCACCCCAATTCCCTTGGAATATTCCTCTCACAAGAGAGCTTCTTCCACGTCCAAGAGAGCAAAGCGTATCAAAAGCAGTTGCCACTCCGAGCTGTCGCAATCACAGCAGATACTTTTATGAGTAGGTGACAGCTTGTATCACCAGATTATAAATTATGTATAGTTTTTCCTAGCTGAATATGTGGTGCCCCTAGTCTTCTCATGTTTATAAATTTGGGCTTCCATATATAAGCTGCCGTCATATTTTGTAAAACTCTCTAATATATTGAAAATGATTCCTTTGTATAAAACAAGCGGCTCCTCGTATTTGTGCTCACAAGTGTTTCTCCACGTTATTTGCTTTATGCTAATTCTCTAAGTTTACATTGTTCGTGGATATAATTGAAAAGGAATCTATGGTGCTTGTTTCAAGTTTTACTTTCCCGAAGATTTAAAAATGTTAACAAGGAAAAAATAATTAGTGTGTATATGTAAAAGATCAAAACACTATATCACAAGAGTAAGACTTACGTATAAACATGCAATCAATGGAAGGAGGATTACGAAAGATGGCATCATTGAAGAATATTGTAAAAAGAAACTAGCATAGAAATGGCACCAATGAATAATATTGCAAAAAAGAAACTAGCATACAAAATCTTACAAGGATGGAATATAATGCATGGTACAACATGTATGTCTTAGCATATGATATTATTCAATTTTTTCACATGCTTTGAGGTTGAGTATCGCTAAGATAAGTGATGTTATGCACACAAGTCCATGATATTACGATGTGGCGAGAACAAAAAACACTCTAATGTCAACACTTTTGCTAATTGCATTTCATTAAAAGGGATAACTGGTGTAAGGGTTTATTAATACCCAATAATATTATACTAGAGATTACTTATAAGATGCAAATAATTTTATAATCATAATAAGAGAGATTGATACATCGTATGACATTACAAACCGATTTTGGGGTTTACTTTTTAACATTTCAAAATTTCACGGTGCCTGTACAACTCTACAGACTGAATGATGATGTGTTACACGACACCTTTTATGTACAAGTTAAAACGCTGGAAAGGAACCACCTTAAGGCATTCATCCATAGTGTATGCATACACGTATAAAATTTAAAGTAATATAAAGAAAGGTATGGATAATATAAAATAACTACCATTATATTAATAAACAAATGTGAGGGAGACTTAATGAAGAAATGTTATAAAAATGTGTATCCACGTTTACCACTAGCCTCCATTTTCTTTTATAGGTAAGGATGTATATGATAAGAAGAAATCTCTGTCTTTAGGAATGAAAGCTCATAATAGACACACCCTATTTTGATTATAACCAATAAAGACATTTACAAGTGGTTTATAAATGTCATTATGAATAAGTATAGATAATGATGTACACATGTGCTTCATTCTTAGAGTTTATAATATAAGTGCATCTTAGACAATACAAAAGTGTATGTCCTAACATACATTAACACACCTCCTTAAGATGTGATATGTAAAAGGAGATGAGGAGAAGAAAATACGCTAAGTAATGTAACGCCACCTAAATTCTCCCCACTCGAGACCAAGAACAACCTAGGTTTAGTTAGGAAAAGTTAAGGAATAATAAAAAAATTTTAAGTGTTCCCAACAAAATTTCCAAAGTCAATGAAAACAGTTATCAAAACATCCCACAAAACACTAAGAGAGAGAAATTCATCCTTAGCACAGATAGATTATCTTCTTGCGGGGTGCGTAAAATAAATTTCCCCAGGCACAGAAGAGAGGCGCGGAAAGAAACTTTTCTTCCGGGCGTGGAAGAGAGGCACGGGAGAAACTCTTTTTTCTCCCGGGCGCGCAAGACGGGCGCAGAAGAGACTCATTCTCTCCCAGGTGCGCAAGACAGGTGCGAAAGAGACTCATTTTCTCATGGGCACACAAGATGGTTGCACAAGAGGCTTTTCCTCTTCTGCAAACTTCATAAGGCCATAACTTTTGATAAGGAACTCCGTTTTTGGAAAACGAGGACTTTTCAGAAATATCTCGACGTCCTCTTTGCACAGAAACCTTAATAATTTAATTTGGATAATTTTTTAAGGGTCAATTTTGAGAAAACGCTCTGCAGGCTTATAAAATGAAAACTGGTAACATTTGACTTATAAATTTTGTTCAATTCAACTTCCTTCCTTTCCCAACATGCCAAATAGACATGGAGAGTTGCACTTAGGTAAATTTAGGATGGATTGCAAGGGTCAATTGTGATTCAAAATTTCTCAATTTTGACAGCAAAATGACTACAGTTTTTCCTTTGTTTGATTTGAAAGGATCCTTAACTATTTCTTAAGTGGTTTAGTTTGTTTGGGGATGCCTTAAACATATTAAGTTCAATTAAATATTCCATTTTATTTTTCATTGTTGCAGGGGTCATTCTATACATTTTGATAAAAATTTGCAGAGTTTACAGTGAAATAAAAAAAGAAGTTTATACATTTCAAAACAAAGATTAAACTATTTATCTTACCACACTATAAGAACATTGAATTCATTCCATGATAGTTTTAAATAGTTATCTTTCCTTCAATCAAATGTAGAAATGAGAATGCAGCTTCTATTTTTTTTCAAATCATTCATTTCTTCAAAAACAGGGTGATGTATTTTCTTCATACGTATTCACTTTTTCATCTTTCCAAAAGAGATTTCAAAATACATTCAACAATCATATTTCAATTCCTAATAATGCCATTAGAGGAATATAATTCAATCTTCTATTAATTCAAAATGATATCCTTACAACATTCTTGTTTTTGTTCCTTGAAATACAACATACAAAATACGAATCTTTCCTTTCTTTTATTCAAAACCAGAATATAGAGCACATCTCTTTCATATTTTGAATTACAGCTATCATAGCCAATACAAAACATCTTTCCATCACAAAATATATTACATTGTCATCCACTTCTAGTGGGAAAAAGGTTTTACAAATGGAACTCTCACAAGGTACTGTCAAAATTATCTTTTCCTTTGCTCTAGAACAACAACATGTAGATCCATCATTCTTCAATTTTGATCACAACAAAGGTAGGGGAAAGGCAACACTCTCCACCCAACCAAGACATCCAGTGAAAGGAGAAGCCATCCTTCTTCATTGGCCCCCGAGCCCCAACAAAAATTCACTAAGAAATGCGTTTCAACTCATGGGAACAACAAGCTTTCACATACACACATGTAAAATTCACATTAAAAGCACAGTCTTAAATAGGCAAAATAAAATGTAGTTTACAACCACATTAATAGATAAAAAATAAAACTCAGGCTTCATCATGCAAGCCAAAGGAGCAAGAAACTATAGGGGATGCTACTTATGCCTCCCAAAGGGGAAATGGGTATCACCACCTGAGAACAAACTGCCAAAATATAACATTTCAAATCCCTGACATGCCCTTATGCCTAAATAAGATAAAAGAAATACACACACACATAAGTGGGTGAGGATAAATATAATAAAGGTAAATAAAGTACCTAGGTGAACATGAGCTAAGGTAATCACCTACTCTAACACCCCCCCTCAAGTGAAGCTAGGGGCCAAAATAGATGTGGCATCTTCACAGTATGAGTTCCGGAAACTGGGCCTAATGAGGTACTCATGTACAATAACTTGGAAAAAGAGATACTGTAAGGTACCAAAAACCAGTAACAATAAAGTAAAGAGAGTAAAAACCCGCTGTAAGGCATCCCAAGAATCTCGGCTCAAAAAACTCGTACAATGCTGAAGAAGTTTGGTGTGCACTGTGGTTTGACTCACAAAACTCAAAAACAACTGACACTGGGCTCCACCAGAATAGCTCCATACAAGGAGACTGTCAACGGAGTGATGTCGAAAGTGCACAAAAACACCAAACATAATTCGACCAACTGCTGCAAATAGGTGTGCCACGATCCAAGAACAATAACCCAAGCAACAAGGCAAGGACACAAAATCTAAAGTTTCATGATCCCAGAAAAGCTAAGGTAACAAGGCAAGGACACAAAACCTGAAGAAGCAGGATCAGCACCACAACCTCCCATACTGCTGAATGGGTGGAGTGGCGCTAAAAATCTGTATGAGTTGTCAAAACAACTACTCGAACACTGAAAAACTAACACTGGGCTCCACCAGAATAGCTCCCCCACAAGAGAGACTGTCAACATGTCAAAAGTGTTGAAAATACAGATACAAAATCTCTCAACAAACAAGAGAGATACACTACACCTGCTAAAGAAAAATGCTCAAAACAAGAAGCATCACAATGCATAAGGTATAGAAAGTGGAGCAAGAGGCCGAATGGTGAAGGAGCCACGCATGTAGAGTCCTCTCAATAAATGCTTATGTCGCCACCACAAGTGATCAGATATCCACCCCAAATCAACACAATGGATGAAGAAAATACCTGCATATGACTTGGTGCAAAATGCACAATGGTTCTATGCAAAATAACATCAGAATGTGTGTCAAGTTGATCATGTCTGACAACTAAAATCTCAGGTTTCTCAAGCCTGAGTGAAGATGTAGAACTCATGTGTTGCTCAAGATCCTCAGAAAGAGTCGAGCGAACAAAAAAAGGAGCTCTGTCAATGTGTGATCCCAATGAAGTATCTGCTCGAAAACCAATGTCATGACGAGAATTCCACTTAACATGTGGAATAGAGGAAACAATACCCTGTGAATGTTTACTAATGACTGACAGATCAATGTTAGTGGGTTCAGGAGCAATACCTCCAAGTGGACTAGGAGAATGGTTGTGGTTGTCCACAATATGATGGTGATGTTGTAGGCTAGCAATTTTGTTCTGCAGGGATAATATCCTTATCGTGAATGAGTGATTGTAGAAGATAATTTTTCTTCTTGAGTGATCTATTTTCTTCCACAAATTTTATAATATCCTCTTGAAGTCCACACACTTCAAAGAAAAGAATATCATTCTCAGAATCCATGATAAGTACAAACTGCAACTCCTAAAATTTTAGGACAGTCAGGCTCAGCCGAAATTGCGTCCATAACTGATTACAACACTCCTCCATATTGCTGCGTGTCAGCCTTGCCTGTATTATAGTTGACAAGGTCTAGCAAGAAAATTCCAAACCCTTATACGCAATGGAAAGAGCACGATAAAGAACAAGTCACTTTCGCAAAAAACGGCACTCAAAACCGACGTTACCGATCAAAAGTTACAAGCTTTTTAACCAGTTTTCTCAATGCTATTTATTTTAACGTTGCCATCTGAAGGCAAATGTAAATTGTCCTGTTGCCTTGCAGCAGGTCCACTAAACTAAAATTAAATGGCTTCTCCAAGTTAAGCACGCTAATAGTAGGAACTCACAAGCTTTAAGCCCTGCATATGACCATACCATATGACCACGGGTTAAGGATTTTAACTATTGCATTCAATAAGATAAAAGAAATATCCACACACATAGAGTGGGTAAGGATAAATATAATAAAAGTAAATAAAGTACCTAATGTTGAACAATGAGCTACAGGTCTGATACCTACTCTACACACCAAGACATCCAATGAAAGGTCGAAGCCATCCTTCTTCATTGGCCCCCGAGCCCCAACCACAATGGAATAAGAAATCTGATACCAATGATAGGAGAAGATCAATGATAGCAGAAGATCAGAATAAAACATACAATCCAAAATAAAATGTAGTTTGTAACCACATGTCTAGACATAACAAACAAGAGAGCTGAGGCTTCATCATACAAGCCAAAGGAGCAAGAAACTATGGGGAGATGCTACTTATGCCTCCCAAGGGGGAAATAGGTATCACCACCTAATTGTCCATTAACCACCATAATATAACATTTCAAATCCCTGACATGCCCTTATGCCTCCCCAAAGTACCCCTTATTCCTCACAATTTCCTTATACCTCCCCAACCTCTTATGACACCCCATAACGAGTAAAGAAATGCAAGTTATTTCTTTGTAAGGTGAAATTCAAATCTCAACTCCCTCCACACTTATACCTCCACAAACACACTGATGTCTCCCACAAAATAAACCTCATAGCCTTCTCCTACACCATCCCTAAGTCATCTACTCAATATCCAACCAACATGCTAAAACATTCACAATATTCAAACATTCAACCATTTACATATGTAATAAAATAAAGAGGAGAAGGGCATTTCAAGAGCCAAGCTCTTACCTCTCCATGATGGAGTTTGTTCCAAGGTTACAAATCAAAAAGCTTTCTAATGCAAAACATTGCAAGATCAACAATCCACAAGCATGCAACAATCTTCAATCTTCTCCAAAAGCAAGAGCTCTCAAAACCTAAGTCTCCCCAAAAATGAAGTGATAAAAAGTCAAGCAACCCCAAAAACAAGCTAAGGAATTCCAATAAATAGAAGAGAGAAGAGAAGAGGATGAGGTGGATACATGTAGGATGCCACATCACACATCCTCAACCCCAACACAAAAGTTAACTTCATTCTCCAATGCATATTAAATAGGTGGGTGAATAATATGACAGTGTTACTTACATACTCTAATCAAACCCACACCCCATAAGGACTAAAATTTAAAACATGTAAGAAAAGTGCCGATTACAACATATTCAACTTGACTTACAAAAATACATAAAGAAGGTCTAAATTTAACTCTCCAACCATATGTAAGGTTGGAATGTAAATTTAAGAGGTATGGGACAAGTTTAACTTGTCCCACAAGTCTCCAAAATCAGCCTCCAAGGAAAAATTCGAATTTCAAAGAAGATGAAGTGTTTCATACTCCAAAATCAACTTACATGTCTCTTACACATTACTTACACATTTCTTACAACATTTTAATTCAAGGCCAACCACTCTATTAATTACTTTCTTATAACATATTTTAATTAATTAAATTAACAACATGATTACTAACAATATTAACACACCATTTAGTAAATAATGAAAGGGGTCAATGCACCACAAAATAAACACATACAAACATTAATAAAGGAACCAAATAAAAGAAAATACGTAAAATCCCTTGGTCACATTTAAAGGTGATCCCCCCCATGGGAATCCCTAATACAATCAAACACACACAAACAAATACAGTTGTCATGGTGACCTTGTTGAATTCATCTAGAATTCTAAAGTGGTTGGTCTCCAATTCCCTGATGTTTGTTGTGATATTTTAAACTTGTAAAATACAAATACTTCCTTCGGCCTCATGGCTGCATATCAGAACATCCAAGTGAATATTAAATATCATTTCAAAGATCATCAATATATATGTGAATCACAACAATCAACAAGACAATCAATAGTATCACTTTACATTTTCATCCACAACTATATCATCATCAATCTTTAATTCAAATTCTCATTTTCTAGGTCTACTCAAAATATCCAAATACCACAAGTTTGAACAACATCCATAATATAACCATGTCAAACAATATATCAACAGTAGTATATAAAATCTATAAAATGTCTCTAATAATCATCACGCATCATATAAGAATCAAAGTCAACAATAATCCATGATCTGAACATCTAACATCATACTAAATCAAAATTATAATAATTTCCATGATATAGTCAACAGTGTCATGATCAGTATCAAAAGGTGTCAAAGGGAAGTGGACAGTACAAGTAATCTTAGAAAACATGTCGATAAGATGTCAAGAAGCAAATTGGCGTTCTCAAGTATAACTTCAACACCTCCTTCAATATCAACTTAGGAAAGTAAGGCATGAAAAACCACATATATGACAACTAGGTCATGTTAGGTACCCATTTACAAGTGCAAAGAAATATCGCTAGAATGAATGAACCAAAGATGATGTAATGCTAAATTGAACAATGTTAAGGTATTTATGGATGCCAATCCATCTTGCCATAATACATGGGTGTCGATCCCATGTAACCGCCAAGTCTAGAAGGAAATGGTGTTTAATATGAGGATCTCTTTGAAATTGAAGGTTGTCAAACATATAGATGAGACGCACTTAAGCATATAAAAATATATCTTAATTTGCATGAGTTAAAAAAATTACTTCTCAAGATGCTAAGCATTCACCAACTTGTGCATTAGACCAAGTACGACTATCCTCAAGTAACATCAACCCAAAAGGTATCAAATACAGATTGGAAAATTCTTGCAAGTGAGATATTTCACTATATCATTCTGAGAAAAAAAATTATGGTGTGAAAAGGAAATATTTTTTTATGAGTAATGAATGGTCAAAACTAGAGTGAACAAAAAATCTTTGTTATGAAGATGACGCATTTTATTATTTTTGATTAATGGTCAACCTATATGTTAATTATGGCATGGGGCTAGGATAAACCATATAACTTCAAGACATCTGCCCACGATAACATGTGCATATATGTTAACTATTGAAACAATTTAGACACATATGAATAGGGTAAAATAAACACCAATATATTAATAAAGCTAACATGTGTAGCAGGCCTAATGGCCCTACTCACATGAAGAATACACTATAGAATAAGATTGTGGATCTAACTTAACCCATACCCTCTAAGAAGCTATAAAAATGGAAACCAATAAGGTCCTTCTAATGGAAATTTGACTGAAAACCCAAAAATTTGAAGAGGATATGATTACTAGAGATGAGCAACGTCCATGAAACGAAGTGTAGAAGATATGATCCCATGATATCAGAAAAAAAAACATAAGTTCAAATCAGACACATTGAAAAAAAATCAACTATATTTTTGGGAATATTTTTGAAATTTTCAAAAATTTATGGTTTTTGTACAACAGTATGGAACTAATGACAATGTGTTATGACACCTTTCAAGTGCCTTTTACAAAGTTGTCTGTTAAGAAAAATGACACATAGAATACTAATGCTCTCTGATTGTGCACATATGTTTTCCAATTGACTATGAACATACCACTTTCAAAAATCAATTAAAGCTTCGTAAGTGGAGACAGGGGTTTGAATCCCTTACCTCCTTGTCCCATGCATTGATATTGAAACATCCAAGCTCACTTGTAATCCTACATCAACCAAAACATTTAAGGAATAAGCTAAGTCTATTAGCACACACATTTTATTACACATAGATATTTTTGTATGTTCATTTTGTAAAAATTGTGGGTGCACATACTTTTAATATGTGCTTTTGTGCCTACTTTTGTATTACACCCATGCATTTGAGAAAATACGCGAATGTATTGGTTCGCACCAATATCTTAGTGTGGTGTGTAATGCCCTGTTCGGCCTTTACCCTAGTTCTTGTCACAATGACCCTTTTGTTGAGCGTCGAATGGTTGTGTGTATTTCCGTTGTCTTAGATCTTGTCTCCGTGATGTTTTAGAACCTTCCCTCTCCTTCTTGCGTTCTCAAGTCATTATTGACACCTCTGTGTGTGGACTGTGTAATGTCCTGTGCGTAAACCTAGTTAAAGGAGGATTTTGTTGTCACATAGTTAAGTTGGACCCTTTGGCCATTATTGGTGTGAGTAGAAATTATTTATATTTAGAGTATATAATGATAACAATGTAGTTTTAATTTAATTATCGATTGGCCTCTATCTTATAGTGTTATTGTTTTACATTATTGTCAAGTTGGTATATACGTCTTTGTTAATATGATTAATAATTATTTTAAGTGGTAATAATAATAATAATAATAATTAATTAAATAATAATAATAATAATAATATTAACAATGTTATTATTTTAATTATTGATCGACGATAACTCATTATTTTTAGTGTCGATTGTTATCAACTATATTATTAATTATCGTTAAATGATTTTATTGTTTGGTTGGTCGCTTTGCAGAATGAACCCCGTTCCGCGCTGAGGAAGGGATTACCCATTTTGGTGCCATGGTTGTTCCTTGCCTTGTGTTTACTTTTGAATGCCAACCTCTAGTTTTCTGCGCTTGGTCACTTAGGCCTGTTCGCATGTTGTTTTTAATCTTTGTGAGTAATGGAGAGTTCGATTCTTACTTCCTCTAGCTTGCTCGTGTGTACGTGATTAAATTTTCTCGGGTTGAATAGTAATCATACACAAATTCGTATACCTTTTTAGCTTATGCGAACTATTCAAATAATCTTGTAACTCCTTTTTCATTTGTATTAATATATCTTCTTTCGTATGCTTTGTGAGCTTACCTTAGTTAGTAGAGATTTTGTTTATCCCGTATCTTTGCTGAAGGAGGGGCTCATGGGGGCGCCAGGTCGTGGTGAGGGCTGCCCAATTTTTTAAATCTTTTAAACTTCTTTCACCTACCCTCCACTGCCACCTTGGCCGACCAGGTCCATTTGCATGTCTTGTTGCTAGTAAATGGCGTTAGACTCCTCCCAACCACTGAACTACCAATAGTTATGGTATTTAATGTTTCTACCTTGCGTGAGGGAGATGGGAGTCGGTGGAGTCCTAATTTTTATTCACCATGATCTCATTTTTATTCTGTTATTCAATGTGTATGGGCAATTCCTTCTCCTGGCATGTTTTCTATACCTCTTTGTTGACTGCGTGAATGCTGGGTTAGGAAACTGTTCAACCTCGACATTTGTTGGTTCCCTTTTTGGAGATCCTCCTCTTCTTACCCTGTGCGCGTGGATGGATGTCCACACCTGTGGATGGATGTCCGCACCTGTTCCAAACTGTCATTTTGACCTGGTTGCGTGGGCAGAGAGGCCATCAAAATCTTTTCTGTCAAGGCATTTTTCTTCATGGTTCCTCCTTGGGCGCAGTAATGGGTTTGATATGGTGGTTATAGATGAAGCTACAAGCTAGTGAAGTAGGCGTGTTACCTCCACTTTCATTGGGTGCTGCGAGGTGTGTTCTTGTCGGGGATCCACAACAACGGCCTGCAATAGTAATTAGCCAGGCAGCAGGCATGTTACAGTATGGTAGAATCCTTTTTGAGTGCTTCCAACAAGCAGGTTGTCCAACTATGTTGTTATCTGTTCAGTATCGAATGCATCCTCAAATTCAGGATTCTCCTTCAAGATATTTTTATCAAAATCGATTAAGTGACAATGAGAGTGTTACCAGGAGACCTGATGAAATTTATTACAAAGATTCTCTATTGAGACGTTACTTGTTTTACGATGTAACTCATGGAAGAGAATCTCATAGAGGTGGACCTGTTTCATATCAGAATATTCATGAAGCACAAATTTCTTTGTAATTATATGAACTTGCTGGAAAAAAAAATGTGGCAACTGATCAGCTTCGACACCTATTGGTTTTTTGTTGGACATCCTTTCCTTCTTACCCTGCTACGTGGAAATGCAGTGAGACCACATCTCCTTGAGGCAGTTTGTCAAACAATTTTCTTCCTCGTGGGTGTTTCCACACAATACAAAACAAAAATTTGATTTTCCATTGTGCTGGATGGATGTCCATGTTCCGCTATAGCATTCCCTTTTGACACACATTGGGAGGATGTTGGCAAGTATTTTAGACCACCTACCCTGGCCGTGAACTCCTGCCTGTGCCAACGTGGAGATGATCAATGTTTGGGCACCCAACAAGCTTGAAGAAAATGGAATTAGGCTTGGGTTGCTATTGTAAGTCTTGTTTCAGTGTGTCCTGGTCTTGGGAAGTGCATTAAAGGCATAATAAGCCCTAACCCTCTCTCTTAATAATTTATTCCCTTTAGTATTTGTGTAAATCAATCTCTGCAATTTTTGTTTGAATTCTGTAGAGATGGGTTTCGGATGACTTATAATCATAATTGCATGAGATGATCTCTCTCCCCCTTTACAGTTTATCTTAATTACTATTTGACAAGAAGAAATCTCTCCAGTGATTCTCGCTTATCGATCTTATAAAGTTGGTTTATCTTTTTGCCATGATTATTCCTGTGAATAGTGGTTTCTGTAGAAAATATTGTGGTGTGTGAATGAGATTTAGAATATTCCTTTTATTGTTTCTATTTGTAGAACATGGCTTGAAAACGGGAGTTTTCTTGGAAGACTATGTTTTTATTTTAATGTGGTTTGATAATGATATAAACCCCTTTAGAATTGGGGGCTTCTATTTGGGGATTCGTACTAGTTTTACTGGTCTTTCTAGATACCATCTGACTCTTTTGATCACCGTTTACCTTGGGGATTATTGAAAACCCCTCACCAGGCCCTCTGTTATTATTATTACTATGAGCTTATTTTAGATTGGGACGCTCGTGAAGCATGTGTTAATGGGGCTTTTTTTTGTGACCTTTTTGAATACGGTAAGCTCTTAAGACGATAGCTTGCGTGAATAATTATATGGCTTAAGTTTGAGGCACTACTTGGATCTTCAAATTAGTTAAAGTAATAGTAGATACATCAAACTCTCATGAATGTGTACATTCTTCAAGTTTGATTGACATGTGATGGCCCTCAGGCATATGAATTCAGGCAATGCTTGAAATATGAAATTATTAATTTATCCTATACTTTGACTTATAAGTTTGTTGAAATGATTTTTGGTAGGAAAACAGATGAATAGGGAAGTTATGAGAACTACCCTAAAATGGATTCATGCACAACCTTAAGTAAAGGTGACAACTGCCATAATGGGATTGTGCATACCATGTATGACAGTAAGGATAGAAGTTGACCTGAAATTATTTAACTTCATTTTATAGAACAATAATTAATACCCATAAATTGGGGTATGCAAGTTGTAATGCCCCGTAGGGCATCGAATCCCGTTTCTGCCACCTTGGCCTCCTCCCAACCACCCCAACCTGCCGGCTATACTAGATGTCACGTTTTTCTTACCTGTTTGGCGTTAGATAGTGGGAGTCGGTGGAGTTTTGACTTCCTGCACCCGGATCTTATTTTTATTTCCTTCTTCAATGCATTAGACACAGTCTGAATTGACGTGTTAGCTAGTGTAGCAGGCGTGTTACCTCCACTTCCTTGGGTGTAGCGCTCTTTGATATGGTTGGATTTATTGAAGACAAGAGGATATGGTCTCTGTAACTCTTGAAGGATCCGCAAATATCTGTTTGCATGTAAACACTGTATGTATGAAGCAATTTTCCTTGCTGCGTATTTCTACCTTTTCCCCCCATCGATTTGTGGCTTTCTGTCACGTTTTACACGCTGCATGGATCCTCTGTCTCCTTGCATACATTTTTTTGGAGGCGTATTTTCTTCTTCAAATTTCTATTGTCCTTTTTCCTTGCGCTGTTTCGTTGTCATCTGTTCAGTGTCGACTGCATCCTCAAATTTCAGGATTCTCCTTCAAGATGACAGGGCACACCCATGAGCAGAGGAGATCTATGCAATGTTGGAGAAAATGTCTTGGGAGATGAAGGTAGCAGGATATTTTTCAGATCCAGAACATGTACAGAGTTTGGTTCTGTCAAAATCGATTATGTGACAGTGTGAGTATTACCAGAAGACCTGATGAAATTTATTGTTAAGTTTCTCTATTGATTTCTTACTATCTTACGATGTAACTCATGTAAGAGTATCCCATGGAGGAAGATCTGTTTCAGATCAGAATATTTATGAAGCACGTTTTCTTTGATGTAATAGCGGTAGAATCCTTTTTTGAGCGCTCCAACAGGCAGGCTGTCCAACTAGGTTGTTTTCTGTTCAGTATCAATGCATCCTCAAATTCGGGATTCTCCTACTTACTGATTAGAGGAGTCTTTCTCCTCGGAAGCTTTGTCATATGTTTTGTATCTGGCCATTACCAGTCATTATTAGCTCGTTTTACTTCCACACAGACACAATGGATGGTTTTACAGAGAGTGGTTGTTCTGTATCTTCCACAGGAGTGAGTGGAATCATTAGGATTTCTGAAGGGTGCGAGGGCACGTCAGTGGTTCTCTCGCCAATTCATGCTGCCAGAGTGGATGGTGGATATTCCTCCCCGCCTCAAGCATGAATGGTATGTGTTGCCAAGACCTGCAGGCAAACGATGCCTTGTGGTTTCTTCTCATGGTACAACAATAAGCAGGCTTCGCAATGGACGGGTTTTACATTGCTTCCCATTAGCTTCGCCAAATGGTGCAAGAACAAAAAAAAAATTCTGGCCCCAGTCACATGTTTTGTATTCTTGATTGTATTTTTCATGAGTCAGATCAAATTTACTACATAATTGACATTATTTGTTGGCGGGGATACTCATTATATGACTGTAGTGCTGAGTTCAGATTCTTCTGGCTGAACTCAAAACTTACAGAAACAGGGGCTTGCCATGCTCCTTCTACATACCATCGGTATCAGTTCCATGTCGTTCCTATCTATGATTGTGATCGGGCAGGGTTGCAGGCTGCTTACAGTGGTCCATTGCCTTATGTCAGAGACGGACTTTTATTTAATAATAGACTAGGGCTTCTCCTATTATGAGAGCACCAAGGTTAGGAGGTCCAAATCATAAACAATCATATGCATATGGGAGATCTTGGTGGTGGTGTTGTTTCAATCAAAGCTGAGATATATGAAGACCATGGCCGAGAGGAATATGCGACTCGACCGAACTATGGGCAGAGATGCACATTTCAGACTATACAATTGATTTTATGAAGACAAGAGCATAGTCGTTAACAGAGTTTGGACCTTCAGTAGGCTGAGGAAGAGAAGTTGCGCTGGTTGGGGTGCTGTTGCAGGCCCCGTCCATCTTGTTATCGACTGCGGGAGCTTAATCAGGCACGATATTCTCTATACCATTGATTCTTATGCTATTATTTAACTGATTCATTAAATAACTCTAATCTTTGTATAAATGTCTTGTGTGATGGTATGATGTTTGGTTTCCACTTCCCTTGCTCTTTTGTATTTTTTTTGGTGTTAGAAATGATTGCGCTGGTTGAAGCCTTTTATATTGTTTTCTGGGTTTTAATAAATATTAGTTGGGTGAACTTTGTTCTTAAGACTAATAAAACAAAAGAGGTGGGGGTCCTGTAATGAAAATTCCTGATTTCTTTGTGTTGGTATCACGATTTGAATGTTTTATCCAACATTGTCGTTGGACTCGACCTTATAGTTCCTGTTTTGTTCTTATTCTTGTTTCAGTTCGAGATCTGTAGTTCTGGTTTATGTTGGGTATTTGCGAAATAGTGATTGAGTACTGCAAGTGCATTGTGTATAGGTAAATGATGCTTTTCTTGTCTCTATCCTATTCTTTTAGTTGTTTTAGGTTCTAGTAACCCTTTCCGGTTGGCTTAGTGTGTGCTTAGCTTGACTGATCTTTGAATTGAGCCAAGTTGATATTACTCTCAACTAGGTTAGTTGATTTTGTTATTTGTTTTGAATCACTCGAAGAAATACTTTTATTCTTCGAGTGTCATGGTTGATCGTCATAAATTGATATCAATTCATGTTCACCATTTGGAGATTGTTGTCTTTGGAATCACCTTCTCTCCCTTGGTGACTATTGTTTGTTTTGAGGAATGTAGTTGATCCTATGGAATGTCTTCTGTAGACGTTACTCACATTTCTTTTGGATAGCTTAAAATTTTAGAGGAAATACTCTTTTCTTACCTTGTTTTTGTTTCACACATGTTGAAGGATACGAGATCTACTTGATCATTAGTGAGGAAGTTTTCAAATCTTAAAACTGGGATGTTGGTTTTATGCGTAAGAAATTACTCTACGTTTTGCTCCGTAAAGATGATTAAATTTCATTCCCCTGTGACTTAGAGGTTGGTGTGTTTGGAAACTCATTGGTTGACTGGTTTTTGTGATGATCATTGTGATGCGACCTCCTTGCTATCATTGTAGTAGAATGGTTATGTATTGACCAGAAAGGTTTAAGTCAACTTGTTGTTGACGATAGATCCTTTGGAAGCTATGTATCCTGTGTTGTGTTCTTGTGAATGATTGAGTAACCCTCCTGTAAGATTTATAATGGTTTTGTTTGGTCTTGCCAAGTTTGTCCTTTTTCTTAAGACATTCTCTTGATTAGAAGAAATTTTAATAGAAGGATTGTTAGGATAGGATGTGACCCATACGAGATCATTTGTGCGTTTCATTCCTTTTCTTTCCAATTTATTTATTCTGTACTGACATAAAATTAACTATTATAGGCACATCATCTTAATATTAATAAGTCATTTTGGTTTAGATATTCTCATGTCGATTGATTGTTTGGGATCTTCCAGTGGCATAGTGAATCCTTGGCTTGGTGAACTAACTTAAACAAATAGGGACAGATCACGTTTGAAATTAATTCACTTCTTGTAATTATTTTTGTTTCGAAATTTTATCTTGTTAAAATGATGGTCATTATTGTGATATGGGTGATAAATTCACCATGCTGGTTGTTAACTTCTCCTATGAGGAAATGATAATTAAATAGAGTTAGTGCCTCCCTTTTTATTCTGACGTTTTATGCTTTTGGACAACTCTTTAATTTCTCTTGTTTAGACTCTTGGATTATTTTTCCTCATCAACGGTGCTTTTCTTCCTTGAAACAGTTAGATAACAACATATTGTCTTAATGTTATAGCTTTTATCATGCTCAGTTCTTGTGAACTGACATGTGCTAACAAATGTGCAGGAGGATTTCCTGAGTAGAAAAGAAAAAAAAACAGAGAGAAAAAGAAACACGTGTAGAAAGTGGATTCCATCCTTCTTAGGAACTGTTGATGTACGAATGTTTTTCTTTTGCTTTAAAACATTGGTATGGAAATTGTGGAGACTATTTAGAAGGCATTGCATTATAATTTTGTATTGTTCTCATGTAGGTTGTTATCGTTTGAAAGTCAATTTGAGAAATATTATTGTCAATAACATTAAATGAACTTACTTTGACATGTGTATCCTTTGTTGAATTTACACTTTTCAGAATATGATTTATCCTTGAATTGTCAACCTAATTATAATTATCTAAACTTGAATCAACGTACATCACTTTGGTTACCTTTGGTCATGTTTCATTTGGTAGAGGACTATGTTTTGAACCTAGCAAAAAGAAAACAAGAGAAACAAATATACCTTGTGATCCCACTTAAACTAATCTACAATCTCTTATTATGGTGAATCCTTAGAATGGTCTTAAGGTGAAATCAATGATTGAATTCTTGGAAGATAATAAGATTATAATAAATAGAAGGAACTTGACTAAGAAACTCTTCGATCTATCTTACCCGTTGAAAATGTAAACAATATACTTATGTCCATCTCTTCAAGGGAAGCCCGTGTCAAACCTATAATATTTCTGGTTAGACTCTTGACCCCAATGAAATCCTTTTTAACCACTAATAAGATCTTAATGATGAATCCAATATTTAGACAGTCATGTACTGGAATAAAATAAAATAAAATAAAATTGACTTCTTGAAAAGATGAAACATATATGTTCAAAAGCACAACGTCGAAAACAAATTGATGAAGTTAAGAGCCTTGAGAAATTAACTGCCTCCTCACAAATGAATAAGTTAATCAAGTAAATGAAGTAACCTCTTACCATACAATAATTGGTTCACACTGTATATTAACATTAACAAGGTAGGAGAAAACTCTTCAAAGGAGACATGAACTTCAGATTCTCCTATCATGATTTCTCTGGGAAAAGTAAAGAATGTAAAAGCACTTACAGCTAAAACATGATTCTAAAGAAACCTTCTATGGGAAAACCTTGTTGTAAAATTGCATACTTTAGATGTACCATTGTGTCCTAAGTGTGTGCCTCGTTTTAGTTGTAACCAGTGTGAGTCCGTGATGTGGAAAGCATGTCTTTAGTTGATTGTATTCCCTAGAGAACTTGTGTAGTGTTGTATTATCTTCAAGCAAGTATATATATATATATATATATATATATATATATATATCCTGTCTTTTACCGTGTTGTTCGTGTGTTGAAATGTTGGGGTGTTACACTTTGGTATCAGAGCGAGGTTCATGCTCTCGAACCTATGGGCCGGATTGGTGTTATATGATGATGTTACATGGTGGTGGAGGTGTTACATGATGATACTGCATGATGATGATGATGTTGCATGATGGTGGTAGATATTGGAAGAGTAATGTGCTTTAAACGTGATGTGATTATTGTCGTAATTGTGATATTGTGAACGCACATGATGTGTATGTCACCTTGTGCGTGTTTGTGATCATGTTGATATGTTGGGGATGGGAGTATTCTCTCTCCTTCTTGTGGATTCTACGAAGATTTCATGGGTGAATTACTGCTTGTGATGTGTGAAAAGAATTATAAAGTGCATGACATAGTGTTAGAGCATTGTGACATATTGTGATATGTGGGTGTATCAATGTGTTGTATGACTAGATTGATGTTAAAAGAAATGAGTTGTATCTTGATGTTTTTGTACCATGTTTTGAAGAAATGTGTGTACCACCTTGTTATGCAGCAGTAGATGTTATGTTGAGATGTACTGTGTTCATCGTATGTATGACTGTGCAAATATGTAATGCTTCATGTTGTGATTTTGGGTCATACGGTGAGTGTATGAACCCTATCGTATGGTGCTTGAACTTTGGGTGCAGAATGTGGTAAAGTGATGTGTTACACTCAGCGAATGTATGATTGTGATCTACCCTGTATATGTACCATATGTAGGACGTTATGGTAGCTATGTGTGTACCATCTTTATGTTAGTGATGTTGTTGTATGTTATGTTGTGAACCTTACGCTAACCCACCCTAAAGGGAATCGGTGAAGTGTATGTTGAGAGTGAGGAATGGTGTACCATGGGTCAATAACTCGAGCCAAAACTCGGTTTAGTAGATAACATGTGATTCTTTCCTCTCTCCTTATGTGGTTGTATGTATGCAACCTTAGTGTATCTATGACTATGTTTAGCCTTGTCGAAGTGGTGGCGGGATGATTCAGATGGAGGTGATGACAGTTGTATTATTGATATGTATTTACGAGCTGAGGCTCGATGTTTCGAGTGCTAGCAACTCGTTGAGTACCCCTTGGTGGCTAGATAAGGCCACACAGTTATCGTAATGTGACATTATTATAAGTGGATTTTATTCGTAAATTGAGCTTTTTACTTTATTTTGTAAGGACCAGCAACTTTTCTTGATTACCATGCTTTACAATTTTGGGCATTTCCTTGGTTTGTGGCACTAACATGGGGATTTTGATACTAACTATGGCTATTTGGCCATTTATTTTGCTAGAATTTGGGTTTTCTTTTAAATTTGGAATTTTTACCGCCTTGCCCAAGGCTTGTACTTTGCCACTTGGCACTTTGATTGGATTGTTATGCTGGTTCTATTGTCGTGATGTGTGGAATAGGGTCATGGGATGCACCATGGAATGGTTGAACCTATGGACCCACTTCGTTGTATAGGGGTACGCCCCAAGGAGTACAGATAACTAGCGGCTTGTTGAACCACGCGTTATTATGTCACTTGGGTTAGGAGTGTTCGAACTCTATGTGTCTTGGACCATAGGGTCAACCGGCCTCCTTGAGGGAGGCATAAGAGTTTGAGGGAGGCATAAGAGACTTGAGGGAGGCATAAGAGTCTGAGGGAGGCATAAGAGACTTTGAGGGAGGCATAAGAGTTTGAGAGAGGCATAAGAGACTTGAGGGAGGCATAAGAGTTTGAGGGAGGCATAAGAGACTTGAGGGAGGCATAAGAGTCTGAGGGAGGCATAAGAGTTTGAGGGAGGCATAAGAGACTTGAGGGAGGCATAAGAGTTTGAGGGAGGCATAAGAGACTTGAGGGAGGCATAAGAGTCTGAGGGAGGCATAAGAGACTTGAGGGAGGCACAAGAGTTTGAGGGAGGCATAAGAGACTTGAGGGAGGCACAAGAGTTTGAGGGAGGCATAAGAGACTTGAGGGAGGCATAAGAGTTTGAGGGAGGCATAAGAGACTTGAGGGAGGCATAAGAGTTTGAGGGAGGCATAAGAGTTGAGGGAGGCATATGATATTTGTGTGTATGGTTGATGTTCTGGGACATATGTTGAGTTATTGTGATGTTTGGTAGTGGTCTTTTGATGTATGTGTTACTCATGTCAGATGGAATTGTGTTGTGATGTTGTGGTTATGTCATTGATTCCCTTGTGGACACTATGTACCTGTAGCATGGTTTGGTGTTATGTGAATTTTTTCATTGATGCAAATTGAGGAAATGTCTGGTGGATTGTAGTACTGTTTTGGTTAAGTATTTTGGTATGTCAGTCATTGATGTGTGTCGAATACTATGTTATGTGGATTGTGCCTATTCCATTCCGTATTTGAGTAACCTTTATGTGGTGTAATACAATCTTGAAGTATATACTTGTGTGCTTCTGAATCTGTAGGGTCTTGTGAACCTGATAGGGTGTTGTGTTAGCAGTTCATGTTGGGCACCCACAATAAGGAATAAATCAAAACACTTCAATGATGATATTTTTAAAAGAAACTAAAACTAGAAATAATGATAATGGAAAGAGACTAATGAAATGATGAACAAGAAAGAACTGCCAATCTTCACAGAACCTTGAAAGTTAAAATTTCTACCAAATGTTCCTAAGGCTACCATGTGGCCGTGCTTTAAATTGACTAAAATTTTAAACCATAGGGTGTAATTTCTCCTTTACCTGTTCTTGGTTACGTGCCATTTCATTCCCTCTGTGTAATGTCGCATCGAGGACGATGCTTTCTTAAGGGGAGGAGAATTTAATGCCCCGTAGGGCATCGAATCTCATTTTTGCCACCTTGGCCTCCTCCCAACCACCCCAACCTGTCGGTTGTACTGGTTGTCACGTTTTTCTTACCTATTTGGCTTGAGACAGTGGGAGTCGGTGGAGTTTTGACTTCCTGCACCCGGATCTTATTTTGATTTCCTTCTTCAATGCATTGGATACAGTCTGAATTGACGTGTTAGCTAGTGTAGCAGGCATGTTACCTCCACTTCCTTGGGTGCAACACTCTTTGATATGGTTGGATTTATTGAAGACAAGAGAATATGGTCTTTGTAACTCTTGCAGGATCCGCAAATATCTGTTTGCATGTAAACACTGTATGTATGAAGCAATTTTCCTTTCTGCGTATTTCTACCTTTTCCCCCCATCAATTTGTGGCTTTCTGTCAAGTTTTACACGCTGCATGGATCCTCTGTCTCCTTGCATACATTTTTTGGAGGCGTATTTTCTTCTTCAAATTTCTATTGTCATTTTTCCTTGCGCTGTTTCGTTGTCATTTGTTCAGTGTCGACTGCATCCTCAAATTTCGGGATTCTCCTTCAAGATGACAGGGCACACCCACGAGCAGAGGAGATCTATGCAACGTTTGAGAAAATGTCTTGGGAGATGAAGGTAGCAGGATATTTTTCAGATCCAGAACATGTACGGAGTTTGGTTCTGTCAAAATCGATTATGCGACAGCGTGAGTATTACCAGAAGACCTGATGAAATTTATTGTTAAGTTTCTCTATTGATTTCTTACTGTCTTACGATGTAACTCATGGAAGAGTATCCCATGGAGGCGGATCTGTTTCAGATCAAAATATTCATGAAGCACGTTTGCTTTGATGTAATAACGGTAGAAGCCTTTTTTGAGCGCTCCAACAGGCAGGCTGTCCAACTAGTTTTTTTTCTGTTCAGTATCAACGCATCCTCAAATTCGGGATTCTCCTGCTTACTGATTGGAGGAGCCTTTCTCCTCAGAAGCTTTGTCATCTGTTTTGTATCTGGCCATTACCTGTCATTATTAGCTCGTTTTACATCCACACAGACACAATGGATGGTTTTACAAAGAGTGGTTGTTCTGTATCTTCCACAGGAGTGAGTGGAATCATTAGGATTTCTGAAGGGTGCGAGGGCACGTCAGTGGTTCTCTCACCAGTTCATGCTGCCAGAGTGGATGGTGGATATTCCTCCCCGCCTCAAGCATGAATGGTATGTGTTGCCAAGACCTGCAGGCAAACGATGCCTTGTGGTTTCTTCTCATGGTACAACAATAAGCAGGCTTCGCAATGGACGGGTTTTACATTGCTTGCCATCAGCTTTGCCAAATGGTGCAAGAACAAAAAAAAATGTTTCTGGCCCCAGTCACATGTTTTGTATTCTTGATTGTATTTTTCATGAGTCAGATCAAATTTACTACATAATTGACATTATTTGTTGGCGGGGATACTCATTATATGACTGTAGTGCTGAGTTCAGATTCTTCTGGCTGAACTCAAAACTTACAGAAACAGGGGCTTGCCATGCTCCTTCTACATACCATCGGTATCAGTTCCATGTCGTTCCTATCTATGATTGTGATCAGGTAGGGTTGCAGGCTGCTTACAGTGGTCCATTGCCTTATGTCAGAGACGGGATTTTATTTAATAATAGACTAGGGCTGCTCCTATTATGAGAGCACCAAGGTTAGGAGGTCCAAATCATAAACAATCAGATGCATATGGGAGATCTTGGTGGTGGTGTTTTTTCAGTCAAAGCTGAGATATATGAAGACCATGGCCGAGAGGAATATGTGACCCGACCGAACTATGGGCAGAGATGCACATTGCGGACTATACAATTGATTTTATGAAGACAAGAGCATGGCCGTTAACAGAGTTTGGATCTTCAACAGGCTGAGGAAGAGAATTTTCCCTGGTTGGGTTGCTGTTGCATGCCCCGTCCATCTTGTTATCGACTGCGGGAGCTTAATCAGGCACGATATTCTCTATACCATTGATTCTTATGCTGTTATTTAACTGATTCATTAAATAACTCTAATCTTCATATAAATGTCTCGTGTGATGGTATGTTGTTTGGTTTCCACTTCCCTTGCTCTTTTGTATTTTTTTTGGCGTTAGAAATGACTGCACTGGTTGAAGCCTTTTATATTGTTTTATGGGTTTTAATAAATATTAGTTGGGTGAACTTTGTTCTTAAGACTAATAAAACAAAAGAGGTGGGGGTCCTACAATGAAAATTCCCGAGTTCTTTGTGTTGGTCTCACGATTTGAATGTTTTATCCAACATTGTCGTTGGACTCGACCTTATAGTTCCTGTTTTGTTCTTATTCTTGTTTCGGTTCGAGATCTGTAGTTCTGGTTTATGTTGGGTATTTGCGAAATAGTGATTGAGTACTGTGAGTGCATTGTGTATAGGTAAATGATGCTTTTCTTGTCTCTATCCTTTTCTTTTAGTTGTTTTAGGTTCTAGTAACCCTTTCCGGTTGGCTTAGTGTGTGCTTAGCTTGACTGATCTTTGAATTGAGCCAAGTTGATATTACTCTCAACTAGGTTAGTTGCTTTTGTTATTTGTTTTGAATCGCTCGAAGAAATACTTTTATTCTTCGAGTGTCATGGTTGATCGTCATAAATTGATATCAATTCATGTTCACCGTTTGGAGATTGTTGTCTTTGGAATCACCTTCTCTCCCTTGGTGACTGTTGTTTGTTTTGAGGAATGTATCTGATCCTATGGAATGTCTTCTGTAGATGTTACTCACATTTCTTTTGGATAGCTTAAAATGTCAGAGGAAATACTCTTTTCTTACCTTGTTTTTGTTTCACACATGTCGGAGGATACGAGATCTACTTGATCATTAGTGAGGAAGTTTTCAAATCTTAAAATTGGGATGTTGGTTTTATGCGTAAGAAATTACTCTACGTTTTGCTCCGTAAAGATGCTTATATTTCATTCCCCTGTGACTTAGAGGTTGGTGTGTTTGGAAACTCATTGGTTGACTGGTTTTTGTGATGATCATTGTGATGCGACCTCCTTGCTATCATTGTAGTAGAATGGTTATGTATTGACCAGAAAGGTTTAAGTCAACTTGTTGTTGACGACAGATGCTTTGGAAGCTATGTATCCTGTGTTGTGTTCTTGTGAATGATTGAGTAACCCTCCTGTAAGATTTATAATGGTTTTGTTTGGTCTTGCCAAGTTTGTCCTTTTTCTTAAGACATTCTCTTGATTAGAAGAAAGTTTAATAGAAGGATTGTTAGGATAGGATGTGACCCATACGAGGTCATTTGTGCGTTTCATTCCTTTTCTTTCCAATTTATTTATTCTGTACTGACATAAAATTAACTATTATAGGCACATCATCTTAATTATAATAAGTCATGTTGGTTTAGATATTCTCATGTTGATTGATTGTTTGGGATCTTCCAGTGGCATAGTGAATCCTTGGCTTGGTGAACTAACTTAAACAAATAGGGACAGATCACGTTTGAAATTAATTCACTTCTTGTAATTGTTTTTGTTTCGAAATGTTATCTTGTTAAAATGATGGTCATTATTGTGATATGGGTGGAATTCACCATGCTAGTTGTTAACTTCTCCTATGAGGAAATGATAATTAAATAGAGTTAGTGACTCCCTTTTTATTCTGACGTTTTATGCTTTTGGACAACTCTTTAATTTCTCTTGTTTAGACTCTTGGATTATTTTTCCTCATCAACGATGCTTTTCTTCCTTGAAACAGTTAGATAACAACATATTGTCTTAATGTTATAGCTTTTATCGTGCTCAGTTCTTGTGAACTGACATGTGCTAACAAATGTGCTGGAGGATTTCCTGAGTAGAAAAGAAAAAAAAAACAGAGAGAAAAAGAAACACGTGTAGAAAGTGGATTCCAGCCTTCTTAGGAACTGTTGTTGTACGAATGTTTTTCTTTTTCTTTAAAAAATTGGTATGGAAAGTGTGGTGACTATTTAGAAGGCATTGCATTATAATTTTGTATTGTTCTCATGTAGGTTGTTATCGTTTGAAAGTCAATTTGAGAAATATTATTTTCAATAACATTAAATGAACTTGCTTTGACATGCGTATCCTTTGTTGAATTCTCACTTTTCAGAATATGATTTATCCTTGAATTTTCAACCTAATTATAATTATCTAAACTTGAATCAACGTACATCACTTTGGTTACCTTTGGTCATGTGTTGTTTGGTAGAGGACTATGTTTTGAACCTAGCAAAAAGAAAACAAGAGAAACAAATATACCTTGTGATCCCACTTAAACTAATCTACAATCTCTTATTGTGGTGAATCCTTAGAATGGTCTTAAGGTGAAATCAATGATTGAATTCTTGGAAGATAATAAGATTATAATAAATAGAAGGAACTTGACTAAGAAACTCTTCGATCTATCTTACCCGTTGAAAATGTAAACAGTATACTTATGTCCATCTCTTCAAGGGAAGCCCGTGTCAAACCTATAATATTTCTGGTTAGACTCTTGTCCCCAATGAAATCCTTTTTAACCACTAATAAGATCTTAATGATGAATCCAATATTTAGACAGTCATGTACTGGAATAAAATAAAATAAAATAAAATTGACCGCTTGAAAAGATGAAACATATATGTTCAAAAGCACAACGTCGAAAACAAATTGATGAAGTTAAGAGCCTTGAGAAATTAACTGCCTCCTCACAAATGAATAAGTTAATCAAGTAAATGAAGTAACCTCTTACCATACAATAATTGGTTCACACTGTATATTAATGTTAACAAGGTAGGAGAAAACTCTTCAAAGGAGACATGAACTTCAGATTCTCCTATCATGATTTCTCTGGGAAAAGTAAAGAATGTAAAAGCACTTACAGCTAAAACATGATTCTAAAGAAACCTTCTGTGGGAAAACCTTGTTGTAAAATTGCATACTTTAGATGTACCATTTTGTTCTAAGTGTGTGCCTCGTGTTAGTTGTAACCAGTGTGAGTCCGTGTTGTGGAAAGCATGTCTTTAGTTGATTGTATTCCCTAGAGAACTTGTGTAGTGTCATATTATCTTCAAGCAAGTAAATATATATATAGATATATATATATATCCTGTCTTTTACTGTGTTGTTCGTGTGTTGAAATGTTGGGGTGTTACACAAGTGGAGGTTGAATTATATAACATGATATATTATGTTATAAGGTAACCAGTAAGGATAAATATGTTATTTCAATACTTGGTTAACAAGTGGAATATTTTCTGGCATTTACGATGATTATTATGTTAGCTAAAAATTGATACTTGCATCTCAATTGGGAGTTGAGATAATGTTGATACTTGTATTTATAGTGGTTTGGACCACGCTTACATATCTTAGCTAGTCAAATGTATCTTTGACATATTAGCAAAATATGACAATACTGTTGATCGTGACTCATTCCAACAAGTTGGACTCTTATACTAATAGAAACATATAAAGACATGGTAATAAGCAACCAAAAGGATATCTAAGTAATATATGAACTCATGGATTGGTGAAATATTTGTTAACATAAGTATATTCTTAAAATTGTGAGGTAAATATCAAAATTATACTTACATATAATCATTGATTATCTATGAAGGTTTGATGCTTGAGTAATATCGATGAATAATATAAGATTGATACTTGTATTTACTATAGAACTTAACGTCGTTGGTGTTGTTATTTAATTAAAAGATAATATTATTGGATACATATGTGGGATAAGTAGATTGAAGGTATAAAGTGAGAGATGTTATTATTACTGTAATTTAAGTATGATTAATTGCATGGTTAAGGTTGTATATCTAGTCACTTGGAATTGTGTTCTTATGTAAGCAGATCTTAAGGAAGTGAACATTAATGAGTATGAAATGTACTATCATGAGATGTGCAGTTAAGTTTTGAATGTACTTTAGAAATTATTTGATAGGGAGTATTACAAACTTTCGTTTATTTAAATGCTAGATGGCATAAGTTATTAGGTGAGGTTTATATCTTATCATGCTCAGTTCTAGAGAACTGACTCTAGTATATATTTGTGCAGATGGATTATGCGAGTAGATTAAAGGAAAAGAGTGTAAAAGTTTCATCAGTTCAAATTATGAAGTTCTTTGTAGAAAGTTCAATGCGTTGTAAATTTTGTAACTTTGCTTGCAAGGAGTTTAGAAGATCTCTTGTCTTGGTATGTTTGGAAAACTACATGGTGAAGTGTTCTTTCCCCTTTTGTTGTTAGACTAGTAACTTACCTTGGTGAGAAATGATATTCAATCATTACATTGGCATAAGTATTGTAAAACCTTGATTTTGAGAATAAGGTGTTAAGTCAAAACTCTCTGACACCTTGTAATGATGTGATATAAGTAAAATTAAATGGAGTGGTTAACCCTTATAGAAGTTAACTAAATATATATATTCAGATAAATTAATGTAGAGATGACTTACTTGAGAACAATAGATTCCTGAAATAATCAAAGGTGAAACTATCCTTGTAAAGTAAAATTTTAAAATTTGATATCCCTAGCTAAACTAGTGAACACTACCCCTTTTGGGTGAACTCTTAAACAATCTTAAGGGAAAACAATGGTTAGTTTCTGGAAGATAATAAGATTTAGCAAGTAGGAGAAGAAAATTTAGAAACCACTCAATTTATCTCTCAGCCTTTTGGAAAGTAAATAATCTCCTTTTGTAAAGCTCTTTCAGGGAAGCCTAAGTAAAATCGTTAATAATTATGGATAAAACCTCAAGCTCCAATTAAATCTTGGTAATAACTAATGACGTCTTAAGGAGGAATTCAACTTGACCTCCTTCTCTTAACTTTTGCCCAAGGTGCTTTGTAATTTCCTCTTAATTATGTTGAACACGAATCCATGTGGTAACAAGGTTTTGAGCGAATTTTAGTGACGTAAGTATGGATAGATGGCCTTGTGGAATTAAATTATCTCCTTTATTGAATAATGGAATTAAACAATTAATTTTCATAAAGGAGAAGACTTTAAGTGAACTAATCTACAGTGTATAAGAAAATAACTCAGTTGGTAAGATGAATTTGTACGAATCATATCTTGAATCTCTCTGAAAACATAAGTCATGAGTTAAAGGGTGTTTTATCAAAATAAATAACCTTTAATCATTTCTTAATGTGGCTTGCCCTAGTTGTGAGAGTGTCATGTGGTTGGACTTCTATGTTGTTCTGTCAAAAAGAAAAGTGTATTATCCTTTTGGGTGTGAACGTTTCCATGCTGACCTTGTGGTCATCCCCGTAACAAGTGGTTCCCAGAGTTGGTTGTAACCTTGTGACGACATGTTGTGTCATGTTATGTGTCGAAGAAAGTCAAAAAAAAATTATCCTGTCTTTTCTTGTGTTGTTCGTGTGTGATTTTTTGGGTCGTTACATGGTGCATAACCTGAGAGTGCAAATGTAATGTTGTTCTTTTCTACCAATTATATCAGTGTGCTTATGTTATAAGGTTTCGTGCAGGTTTGTTAATGTGCGATAAGAGTTGATTTGTTAGCTTTAACTTTGTGAAGATATGTGTAAAAATGGTTTTTGTTAGGTTTTTTATCAGTGTCAA
The DNA here is from genome assembly GCA_019776745.2 of Taxus chinensis. Lineage (NCBI taxonomy): Eukaryota > Viridiplantae > Streptophyta > Pinopsida > Cupressales > Taxaceae > Taxus > Taxus chinensis. Next base: position 292,378,281 of record CM034151.1, on the reverse strand, counting down.
CACAACGGTATGAATGTGAGTGCACACGTAGTTTTGTTTCACCTAGTCTTGTGCATAAAATAAGTAACATGCACGTAATCTAAAAATGTACAGTTCCACACTTTGGAAGGAGTCAACATAGATTCACCTCACCCTTAATTGTAACCATTTATCCCACTCAATGCATCAAATTGTGTTATCACTTGGGCCCTATATTTTAAAGAGGATTATGAGACATTGAATATTATATGGGTTAATCATAGCTTTGAGGCATATTATAAATAAGTGGAGAGCAATTTTGAGAGCATTAAAACCCTCTACATCATGTCCTGTCACACGATGGTAGCCACAAATTTTAGTTTCATCAAACCTTTTTGGATTGGGTTTGAGGGGGTCGTAAGGTCTAAGTGGTAGTAATGTGATGACTGAGGTCTCTAAGAGGTTGGATAAAATGTTGGCATAAGACCCTGCTAATGGATCATAGTGGGAAGTGAGTTGGACCTTGCCAATGGAGCCATTTTTCCCAAATCACCATATAAAGCCCCCAAAATGCAAAATTACAGTGGGCCATAAGAATATCAGATGCCCCCAAAGAGAAAAATATTAAAATATTATTTTAATAAAATGGGGATGAATTCAAAATTGAAATTTGTGAAGTCATTATCAGCAAGTTGGTTAAGCACAATGCCTAGGAGGCCCTAAAAATGAATTTTGCTTGGAAGAGCACAATTTCCTTCCCGGTTGCTCATTTTTTACAAAATTAAAGTCCTTGGAATCGGGAGAATGAGAAATAGGCAATGGAATCATCAGAATATGGATTTTAAAAAATTTTGCATTCCAAAATTGTAGGTTTTCCTCGTTCCTTAATTGGTACCTCGAAAGGTGGAGTTGCAATTAATGAGGCAAGTATACCAACAATAGTGATTAATCATCTGTTACATTCTGGCCTAGATTCTAGTGTTTCTTCCTTATTTCTCTCAACAACTTATAATTTTCTATAAATGTAAATGAGGTGCTTATTCCAAAAGGAGTTAGACATTTCTTCTAAAGTCTCCCCTCTCTTCACAGGCTAAGATGTTGTGTATTTGTAGGTTCTCAAGCCTTCCTTATAAAATTGTAAAGGAAGCCTATGCCTTTTCCCCGCTGTAATGATGCACTATGCTAGTGCTTGAAGTAATGAGAATTCTATTTTGTGATCAGTTATATGTCCTTACAATATTTTTTTCTTCTATTTTCCTCTCTCATGTTTATAGGTGAACTGTGCAACCAAGGTTTCTTGTGCAAGTTTTAGAGGTCATTGTGTTTATCAAGGAGTGAAGTATTGTGTGTAAATTGGGTTTGTAATTCATTCTCATTCTTGCTCATGATCATCTCTCTTCATCAGCAAGCTGGAATTTCATCTAGCAAAACCCTTTCTTGGTGCATCACCACTTCTAGTTTAGGTTTTATTTCTTGTAAATTTATCTCCCTAATCCCCTTGAAATATTAGTATAGGTCTAGGCAATTGCTTTATTGCATTAGGAGTAATGTAGTGCTTAGTTAAGGAAGAGGAAACAGACCTTCTTCGGAGATTCACCTCGAGCCCAAGTACCACAGCTTGATAGGTGATCCCATGTTACCCAATCACACCGAATGTCATGTTCACCTTCAGACCATTTAGAGGGTTCAGTTATTTGGGGATAACAATTTTTGGCACGCTCGGTGGGATAGTAGGTTAAATTTCTACATTTCCTAGGTATCCCATTGTATACAAGAGTCACATTTTTCATAGGTGTGTGTAGTTGTGTCCACTTTATTTTCATTAATTTGTTGTGCTCTTAGTGAAATTTCAGCCTTACAAGGTATACCCAAGCACATCTAGCGACTCCATTGGTCTAAGTAACTCACTCTTTGGGTTGTAGACTGTATTTTTTCTGCCCATTTCCATCCATTTTCTTCCACATATTTCCATTTTTCTTCCAATCATGAAGCTATGCAATCATGGTTTTATTTCCATAGTTGAGTTCCCACTTGTAGCAACAACAGTAATTTCAATCATCAAGCTATGTTTACCCACCTCTATCTCTATTTTATGATGAAAATTGGCAACATGTATATCTCTATGAGCAGAGCCATGGTCAGTTTGATTGTTCACTTAATTATGAATATTTTCAAGAGACATGACATGTAAATTTTGGAGGTCATCATACATGTGAAGATGTTGAGTTGCAGCTTAAGATTCAAATAATGGAGGAAAATATGGTGTAGTTCATAGCCACATCTCAAATGAAGGAATTCAAGATTGGCTTCAAGGTAGCTTGTCCATGGGTTGGCCCTATGCCAAGTTTTTAGAACTTGCAGGAAAAGATTGCTTTTATGACTAAAATGTTGCCTCATCTTGAAGGTTGGATCAAAGAAATAGAGGAACATGAGTTTGATGTAATGCAATCCTATCGATGGGTAGGTTATGCACCACCACCTCAGAGTCCTATATCTATTTCCCAACCAATATCATTTCATTATAGAACCCGAATCCCAGACTTTTCACTTGCTACCCATGTTGAGAGTCCCATTTCTACATCCCCTATCTTACCATTCCACCATGAATCTTATGTTCCTCATTCAGATTATAGGATTACTTCCTTTCTACAAATGCCACCAATGCAAGAAGTTGTGTCTCTTCCACTACTTCAAATAATGAATGAAACACTTCATCCCCAACCCACCTCTCCTGTTATAGTCTTGAATCCATTTTGGGAAGACCAAGAGTATGATTATAACGAAGAAAAAAGGATAAGGTTAAGGAACTTTGTAAAGATGAGCTTGCGAAGAATCTCAAGGAATGGGCTGCAAGATTGAATGTCAAGCAAGGTCCCCTCCTAACTCAGCCTCTATCTAAGGTTTAGATTCAAGATCAGACGTTGGAGATTGAATTTGCACAAGAACAAGTATGATATGATGGTGAGCATCAATCAACTTGTTCAAAGTGTAAAATACATGTTGGCACTATGTTTACGGAGACTTTTGATTCCCCACCAATTGCAAATTTGGTTGAAGAAGAGAATATGCAAGATGAAGAAGAATGACTCTTAAGTGTATAAGGTGACTTTTATGAGTGCAATGATCCTAACTACCAAGCATGTCAAGAACTTTATGCATTTATGAAACATTATAGTAACTTTCCAATATCCTCATCGAATGCAACAACTGACCATACCGGGATTCTTTCCATGGTGGACTCAGAAATTTAAGTGTAGATCATACCATGTAGGAAGTTTCAAACTCTTCCCCTTCTTCATCTTTTCAAAACTATGTTTTCTTTGATGAATTTGATATTGTAAATTTTATGTTTGAAGATGAGGAAATTCATGGAGAATCAACTGCTAATTTGGGAAACATCATAAGGGAGGTTGAACCCTTTACACAATCGGAGAACAAAGAAGCAAGTTTTCTATCAAATTTGGAGGAGTATTTGGATTAAAAATGACCTATGGAAATACCCATTTCTATTATTCCATTATCTAGCCTTCAATGTAAGTTGCCTAGTGCTATGCAAGGAAATACTCGAGGACCACCTATAGTTTCAAGTTATCCTCTTGAATTTGAATTGGAAGAATTAGATCTCTTACAAAATTCATATAATAAAGAAACACATGACCACGTGGGAGAAACTAAGTCAAATTCAGATGCTTTGAGAGGATATGACATTATTAAGATTTTCTAGCTCTCAATTCTGGAGTCAGCTTTGTTTGATGAATAAGTGATGGTGGAAGAAAACCAAGGAGGTCATGCTTCCCTTAATTTTCCTCAAAAACAACAGGTGAAAGAATTTGATCTTGCAGGTTTCATGTGGGATAAGGAGGTTAGAGATGCATAACAAATTTGTTTTCAAATGAAAGTGGAACTCCTATATGTGCAATACTCTTCAAACACTTGAAGATATTTTCAAGTGTTTTCATTAAAGACTGTATGTGGTCTAAAGAAACTGCATGTTGTGGAATAATTTCTTATTACCAAAGAAGGGAAAGAAAATGAAGGGAATATCACTTTCATACCATTCACAAAGGTGGAAGATCAATTGTTTGTAAATGGTAAACAAGAAGAAGGTCATCTCATGGACAACCATGTTTTCCACGAACATTTACAGGTAAGTTTCTTGTTAAAATTGAGATTCGAAGTTATGGGCATTTTCAAATGGTGAGACCATGTCCCATAAGGTATTTGGCTTCTTTGGAGCCAAATAAGAAGTCGCAGCCGATCACATTCACTTCAGAATATAAAGACGAGTTTCACAATCTTGAGGATCAGTTGCTAGGTCTCTACAAAAAAAATGTAAAGTAACTAAAAGAGGGATAATTTCTCTTTACATTTGATGCCTTGGAAAGTTAGGTGGAGGATTGGGCTTGTTTTAGTTTTTCACTTTTAGTTTCAGCCATGTCCATTTTCATATCATTTGCATGGCTACCCATTATAAGGAGCGGAAATTATTTTTCCCAACTAGTTTTAAGGTTCATTTAGCTCACCTATGCCTCCTATTAGTATAGGATATAAATAGTTTTGATGTTAGCATAATAATTTCTTGGCACAATCTGCATGTTTCATTTGAAGCATGTATTGTTTTCAGTTGTTGTGTGTGTTGTGTTTTGTTGTTTCTCTTACATAGCATGTTAAAAGCAAAATTTTCATAAGAAAGAGAGAATTCAGGATTTAATAGAGTTCCATGATGTCCTAAAATTAGGAAATGTTTACTCCAATTTTTGTGAATGTGTCATGCTCTCCAAGAAAACATGAGTTCCAATATGCTTCATATTTGACACCATCAGATTCTGGGACACGGTCAAACGGTCTACTTCAGGTTCGGGATCAATTTTGGGAATAATAGTCACTCCATATCCAATGGATGTTATAGGATATAGGAACCATGCTTAGTAGGAAATCATCCCCGAGAGGTTTCCAAAATATTTATCCATTTTTTCCCACCTGGGAAAAAAATGGACAACGATGGTAAAATTTATGATATTGAGCCTAATTTTTTGGATTCAAAGAAATTTTCAGTTCCAATTAGAAAGCAAGGTTACGTGCATAACCTTCCCATTGAGAATAATTTTCAAAATTTTCTTACATCCCTCATGAAAATCGCAGAAGCATTTCCCAGGACAAGAAGTAATGGTTGTACATTAAAGAATAAGGGATCATTGAACTAGAGCTGCTCGTTGAGCCAAATCAATGTTAAACAAGTCGAGCTCCATTGTAGCTCGTGCAAGTTGAAAAGTGTGAGGCTCATCATTAGGAATAGATTGGTGCATCGATATCTTTTTTATGATCGAGTTGATAACTAGCAGTTCAGGTTCTATGTTAGATTTATGCATATTTAATGAGTACCAAGTTCCATTATAGTTTTTTTGAGTTAAACATATAAGATGATGGTTAGTGGCTCATTGAATAGATGATTTAATGAATCATCATGCAAAATTAACTCTGTTGTGGCATTTAACAAGTGAGAATTTTTACAGATGGAGCTCATAAGATAAAAAATGTACACAAGGCCGACTCAGGGTCATGACGAGTCATGAACGTGCTTGTCAAGGAAGGTATAGGAACAACTCAAGAAGGACCGATTCAACAAACAAATGCATTGAGTTAGAGGAAATTTAAGAAATGAGCTAATTTATCTTGAGCAAGTTACATCAATGGGAGACCCCATCATGGTTTGGAAGGTTGAAATGATATACTAGGTTGAAGGAACATATTCCATGTTTGAACATTGAGAGCTCAGTGTGATAGAGAGTTCAGTCGTTGAGACTGAAAGAGGGAAATAGTGCCAAGAAATTACATTCTAAGTATGTTGTGTCAGGTGAGCCATTGGGATGGCTCAGTTAAGAGAAAATTGAAAAAGGCTGAGTTATACAAAGCACTCGCTCAAAGGGGCTGATTCACAGGGTGGCTCAATGTATTAGGTTTAGAAGAAGATGGATTAGTGGGATCGAGACTAATAACACATTGAGAATATTGAATGACAAAACTGTTTGAAAATGTGCAGAGCTTTAAAAAAGCTCTGAGTATTACAGCGGAATGAGCATGGATGTCATTTGATAGAAGTAGACTCAAGACGAGTCTTCTAAGTAGTGGTGAGTTCCTCTAACAGGAGCCAAGTAATCATGAGAATCGACTTGCAAAGGGCTATTATTAGCAAAACAAGAAGAATATATCAGCCTTGACAGTGCAAATGGAGCTCACCTTTTTGTTACAGCGGGATGGGGCTAGGTTTATTGGATGAACTTGTGCTAAATTTTTGTTAATGATGATGGATATCATTAAGAACACAATGTGTCAGGATCTCATGGAGAGTGAGCAGAACGATTTGGCTATGAATTCTACAAGATCGAACTAGGTAAAGTTGAGTTGATTCGAAAATAGGCCGAATTCAAATTTTCAGGGGTCATTATCTCAGAACTCATCCCGATGAGTTCACATGTACGCTAAGAGCTCTAAGGTAACACTGTTTGCAAGCATGGCCGAGATCAAGTAGAAAATGAAATGAAATTTGCTGGATCAACATGCATTGGAAGAAGGAACTCAAATGATGATTGGACCGAGATACAAGTGAGGGGCTCACACAAAGTCACCCAATCTCAATAAAATTTTGTTCGGGAATGTTAAATGGTGGAATAGTGTCGGGCTTTTGATGGCAATCTTGTGGAAATGTGGTAGAAGAACTCATATTGAACACAGAGACTTTGGGCAATGCTAGTTGTAAGTAAATCGGTGAGGCAAGAGTAGATCGAATTCACGTGAAATGGTAACACAGAAGCGGTAAGATCTTAGGCCAAGTTTTGTCAATTCTTGCACAAGTTTCAATAAATGGGCCATATCATAATGGGAAATGTCGAGTCTGCCTATGTAAGAGTGATCTATAGTGAGTTATTGGAGGTGCAGAGTTCAACGAATTATGATAGAATGCGAGCACATTGGAGAAGATGATTTCAGGTGGGACGTCACCATGGAGTCACGTTGAGGCTTGGCACAACATTGAACATATATGTTAAGTCAATATTATTGCATAGCTCGGCTAATGGAGAATCAAACTTAGAGTTCAGCTCATCATGGTTAGACTATGTGAGAATACATAACACGTATGAGGTTGAAAGGCATGGAATGATTGAAATTGGTGAGGTTATACGAGTCATGGAAATTTTGGTCAATACCTATAATGAATAACTCACACGAGGGTGACTTGGAAGAATGAAGATAGATCCTCTCATTTGGGATGAGCTAACAATGAGTGACTCAATGCATGAGAAATTTAGTTGCTTGAGCATAGAATCGGTGAAGCATTTAACATGAGATGAGTTTTATTAAATGAATGGAGGTGAAATATTTTAGAGGTTTGTTTTGGATGTTCCCATTTCAGGATTTCAGATGTTTTGGGTTCGGAACTCAACCCACGAGTTGGCAAAAATTGGCTGGAAGAGCCCGAAAGCCCGAAACTGTGAATTCAAAGTTTCAAACTTTCAGGATTCAGAGGTGTTATAGATGATTGGAGCTCAGTGCATAAGAGGAGATTCATGTCCTAAAACCCAAAAGAATGAGTTTGAACAAGCTCCAATGTTTGAGTTAGTCACCAAGTCATAGGCCGAGTCACCAGGTTAAAGGTCATTGTGTGGAATCAATGCAAACAAATGACTCGTCATTTAATGTTTTGAGGTTAATGAGATGCTTGGGAGTGTTGGTGAGTTATCCGATAAGCATGGGTGGTGGGTGAGATGATTTTTAAGAAAAAGGTTCAATTTGGTCAACGAGGTGGCACCAAAATAGTAGGGAAGGTGTTGGTGCTCATTTTGATCTCACACCATTTGCCCTGATTTTCCTCTAATCTGCGTGTTAAGAAATGTTTTATCTCTCGATGTGGATGTTATGAAGCTTTTACCTCTATTTGAATGCCTTGAATTGTTTGTATAATCCATTATCATGCCACTTTTTTAAGAATTCTCCGAGTTTACCCTATTTTTTCCCTAATTTCTTCAAAATCCACGGGCTATGCCATTTTTTCCTATTTTTCCCCAACCATGGAAGCTCGAGAATGATTAATTTATATTTGTATGCCTTTGAAAATCCAAATCCATGGTCGAAAGATGCTTGAAACCATGATTCACTTGGTTTTGTTTCAAAAAAAATTCATCCTTAGCAAAAAATCAGATTCTGGGAATGAATGGTGAATTTTTGTGTTTTTTACGGTCTGGCGGGCATCTTTTTCCTATCAAAATTATTCATAAACATTCGGTGGTCACGTGGCTTCTTTTGGTTGTGTGCGCATATTTTTGTGCTTAAGATAAGTTAATAAAAAATAGAGACTAACACCTAGTAGCCCTAACTAAAAAAGCTTAAAGAAAAGTACAAAGCACCATCAAGATAAGAATTAAACAAGGTTAGACACTAACATTTATCATATTAAAACTTTGAAACTTAACATGCTAGGTTTCTAAATCCTCTATTCTCTTAATTAACAAAAAAATTAAATGGGTGAACCTATGTAGGCTCCATGGCAAATCAAAGTGATTGCTCTTGATATTCCAAGAATCTAGGAATGGGGGCTTATCAAAGTTGGCCTATAAGACCCTTTTGACACCTCCCATATGACCTAAGCACTTTTGGTTAGAAAAGAGGGTTAACTCTCCAAGTGGTGAACTCTCAAGAAAACAAAGGAAAGCTTTTAGTCTATTTTGCTATATGCTTTGCATTTGTCTTCTCAAGAAGTTAAGGTGTAAGTGTAAAAGTAGGAGGGCTCTTTATATAGCCTAATGGACAAAGGAAACACTTCATCCCTTTGCATGTGGGATAAAAGGTAAAACAAGATTAGGAATGGATAAGGTTTCTTTATAGAAGGTAACCTTACTTTAGAAGGTTTTAATTTATACTTAGCCAGTCATGGGAGTTAGGGGGTGTTTTAATTAATCAAAGGTGATTAACTAATAGGTAGATGTAAGCTTATAGAAATTAGTTTAGAGGAATATTAGTATGATTTAGGCTATAGAAGGGAATTAAATAAATTAAATATTGATTTATTGGTTAAATAAGCTAATTAATTAATAATAATTAATTAGTCCAAATAAAAGGGGTGATTAATTAACAGAATTTTGTTAATTAGGGTGTTTTGGATAGACGACTTAATTAATTAGTGTATTGTAATTAATTAACAATGATAAGAGAGAATATGAGCGCCCTTTGATGATATGTCACAAACTTGCAAGAAGGGAGATAGTTCAATTTAAGTATTTAAATTACTCGGGTGTAATTATTGGTGTCTATAGGTTGGTCAGGGGACGGTGAGAAAATATTTTAACTTGTCACTTTTTGCTTTTTTGGTAAAAAGGAAAATTTGGTACCGTAGCTCCACTCAATTCTGATTGGTTCTTTTGGTACTTACGTGGCTTCTTCTAATTGGATGAGGTGTGGTAGGTTTGTTTTACGAAATTTTTCTTTTTGGCTACTTTAGCAAAAAGTTTCAACTCTCCCCGTGGCCCCGCAAATCTCCGATTAAAGAAAAATTTAAGCGGCATGGAAAAAGTCTTTGATCCCGCAGAACGACACATGGAAAAGTTAAAAGCAGAGATGCGGGCCTTCAGAAGGAATTTGGATATTTTTCCCTTTTGGAAAAATGGATTAAAGTTTCTAAAATGGAAGCACACCCCTGCCAAATCATATTAAAGCCTTATAAGGTTCTTGAAGTTGCGCCATAAAGACACGTGGAGGTTTCTACCGGGTCTTCTTTCCTTATACTTTTCAGTAACTTCCTAAAGGGCTTGAGACATGTGGTGAGCCCACACTCATTTAGGGTCTCAACTTTTGGGGACCATCTTAAGATGTGCCATTGAGATGTGTGGCAGTTTGAAAAGTCAAGAGGCAGGGAGGCAGGCCATCGAGGGAAACTTGGATTTTTTTTTCCCCTTGTTATTCAAAGACTGGAATCCTCAAAATGACCTATGGGCATGACAGAGAATATTCAAATTTTTGCTCCAGTCAATGACAGAGGTGTGGACTTTCATGGGAAATTTGGAAAATTTTCCTTTTGTGGAGAAAGGAGTTAAAAGTGTAAAAGGAAGCGTGGTTCCACTGGGACCCACATCAGAAACTAGAAGCGGAAGGGCAGAGCTGCGGGGAAAAATTGGAAAAATTTCCCTTTTCTAAAAAAGAGGTGAAATAGCATAATTTAGAAATGGTTCCTTTGGGACCCACATTGGGACACGTGTCAAGCTTGTTTTTCAAAGGCGGAGGGGCGGCGCAAATTGAGAAATTTTGCATTTTTTCCGAAAAGGTGTAAAAAGTAAAAAAGAACCCCCATGCCCATTTTAACTCAGATCTCCCACATGAACAATCTAAATTCAAAAGAAAGATCGACGGCGACTATGTGTCTATATCTGATTTTCTGCCATTTTTCACCAAAGCTCCTGGGGATGCATATTCTTATGGGTTTTTATCATTTCTTGGAGTCTCCTCCATGCCGAATAAAGAGGAACATTAATCTGATATCTTGGATTGGTGGGAAAAATATGAAAACACCTTTTTCCATTAAGATGTGATCTACCCATTGGCTTTGATCTAATTTTCTAGTTATCCCTTCCTTGGCATGCAAAGAACCATATTTGGCAGATTAGAGGAGGGGGTAGTTGGTGTGTGAGATGAAGAATGACTTACCAGATGAATAATTGAATGCTGGAAATATTTGGAGATATTTTCCCTCTGCACACCTGACAACTTTTTTGCAAATCTTATTTTGGGAGTATCAACACGCAATGGTGCTTTGTATGTCTCTGGTTTTGGGGAAAAACTCTATTATAAATGAAGTATTATAAGTTGTATGAATTTTTTGTGTAAATGGTTAGAGTGTTAGAGGTCAGGACTGATTTTTATAAGAGAAAATCTTGATAGAACCCATGCTTCTGAGAAACCATCTGAAGAAACTTGTTTATATCCTTTGTGTTAAATTTGATCATGTCAAGGTGGTTGCGAGTGTACAACCATTGACAAGCTTTGAGATTGTTCTAGAAAATTTCCCCTGCTGATAAATTTAATCAAAATTGAGTTAATCTACGTTATTTTTGGGCTAAATTTGTGTTTGCTTCATTTTTGAATGTCTACAAGTAGTTTTCTTGTTCCCATTGCAATCTTACATTGAAATATTTTTGAATCACACAAGATCTTATCCTTGTGATAGTTTGGTGACATTTTTGATTTCATTTATAAAAAAATCTTTCATTTGATAGTGAAATAAAAAAGTGTAAAATCACTGTGTCTCCTAGCATGACTATAATATTGTTTGTTAGCCTTTGAGGGTATCTTAGGCATGATGAAACATAGGTTGATAATGTTTAGTTAAGTTTTCCAATTTGAGCCTTCATTTTGGATCCTTGAAGTTTGTGTGAAAAGTGCTGACTTGGGCCTCTATTGAAGCAAATATTCTGGTTAAAGGAACATGATAGCTATCCTGAAGAATTATGTTGTTCAAGATCTTGTTAGCATTTTTTTAAGAATTAGTTTAATCCATTGTTGTTAATGGACAATTAATAGACAGTTGTAACTGTCCTCTCTCCTTCTCTCCTCCCGCAGCAGCCTTTATAAGGCTTGGCACTCTTGTTTGTAAATACACGCATTAAATGAATATCATTCTGTCTTCTGCAATTAAACTCTTGCCATCATTGGTATCAGAGCGTGGCGTTTCATTTGGCGTGGATGCAAAGAGGAAGCGTCCTGTGTGGAGGAGTCAAACTGTTCGATCTGTTTGATAGCCATCATTCATTGGTTTCAACGGTGTTGTATGTGAGCAGTGCCATCCCAAACCACATGTATTCTGCTATCATTGACGTGTAGACCTAGCAGGAAGGAGGTGAGCCGTGGAAGGAGCCCAAGCAAGCGTGAAGATTGGAGTACCTGTTCCTCTGCCTGCGTGCAAATTTGGAGAAGCCAAATTAAAGTTTAGTGGACCTGCTGCAAGGAAAGGAGGAGACCTATGCCTAGAGATTGCACGTTATGATTTTAGATTGGTGGTTAGAAACCTGCATTTGATGGCGTGGATTTGAGCACCCAAAACGACATGTTCTGTATGGCCACCAGCGTATAAGGGTTAAATCTACGCTTGACAATCTGAAAATCTCCACCATCTCAGTGCTTGTTTTTTGGATTCAATATTTCTATGTGGAACCCTATTATCTGGGAAAATTTCACAACCTGTTTCTCATTCATCATTGCCCTCAATTTCTGCCGAGATATTATTACCAATTTGAGCTTTGTTACTCGTGAAGCCATTGAGCAGCAGAATATTGCAGGTTCTTCTATTTCGGGGATGGAACTCAATCGAGAAGCATAGGCCTGGATGACGAGTGCCCAAAAGTCTGCAATGCTAGTCTTACCTGATGGACATTCACGGTAATTTACTTCCTACCTCACCATTTTTTTCGTTTCTCTAGTAGTTATTATGGACATTCACTTGGAAAAATACTCGGGGTTAAACTTTCATACATGGAAGGTGAAGATTCAAATGCAACTTATGCATAAAAACTTATGGGGTATAGTAGATGGGAAAGAGAAAAAGCCCACAGACGCCGCCAAATTAGCAGAATGGCAGTGTAGAGATGATAAAGCAAAATCCATTATTGGCCTTGCTCTCTCTGATTCTGAACTCCATCATGTTGATCTCAATAAATCTTCCAAGGACATGTGGGATAATTTAAATCAATTATTTGGAGCGAAAGTAGTGAACGCGAAGTTTTCCCTAAAACTTCAGTTATATAGATTCAAAATGGAAGAAAGCGTTTCTATGTCTAGTCACATTAATAATCTTCCGGTCTCTGCTCCAACAACTAGCAGAAGTCAAAGCTGTGATAGAAGATGAGGATGCCAAAGCTATCCTATTAAACAGTCTATCTTCCAAATACAGCAATGTTGTTTTTACTCTCAGTCAAATTCAGTCTAAATCTCTAGATGACATGATCGCGGCTCTTCTTGCAGAGGAAAAACGCATAACTGACGATGTTTCAGAAGGTGATACTCAACAAAAGAAAGGTCATACAATGTGGAACTGTCATATCCGAGAAAGAGATGTTCTACAAGGAAATATAAAACACAATGTAGCTAATACTGCTCATACAGAAGATCCACAAGATTCTGACGAGAGTGAGGAAGCTGTTGATGAGATTGGCTTCACATCATCTCTAGTATTGTAAGCATCTGAACAGGAGGACGGAGGATAACGGAGGATGGAGGAAATCCAACGACCTCTTGCAAGCCACAAGCGACGAGGCCGCCGACAGAGATTGTGGTAGAATAAGGTATTGAGGACCTATTCCTCAATTTTTGGCTTGTTTATTTCAGTTTCAGTTTTGTGTCGTGTTCCTGTTGTTTTTTTATTCAATAAAGTACAGATGATACGAAGTTTCTTGTTTGGGACCTTCTAATTGAAGAGCATCGTGGGGAACAGAAAAAGCACTAAAAGTAGCGCATGGTACTTTCCCTGGGTTCATGGTAATCCTGTAAAACCACCGAGGTATCATCCTCTTGGGTTCGTGGTATGCCTGTAAAACCACCGAGGTAAAATCCTCTTGGTTCGTGGTAATCCTGTAAAACCACCGAGGTGAACAGTCGGAAAGTGTTCCTGTCCCTCTAGGTTTCTGGTCAACCTTAGAAAAACCATGTGAGACCATGTAGGCACATGCTCATGTGAAGACCCTCTTTGCGATGTTCTCTTTAAGGGGGGGACCTATTATCATGAAATGTATGTTTTTACGAACAATGTATTAAGGGGGGGAATGTTAGCATTTGTTTAAGCATTAGTTTAATCCATTGTTGTTAATGGACAATTAATAGACAATTGTAACTGTCGTCTCTCCTTCTCTCCTCCCACAGAAACCTTTATAAGGCTTGGCACTCTTGTTTGTAAATACACGCATTGAATGAATATAATTCTGTCTTCTGCAATTAAAATCTTGCCATCATATCTCCATTTTTGTAAAAATTCTCAAGGATCTGGTGAATCAAGTTTATTTCTACCTCACCTCCCACAAAAAATTCATTTTAAAACAACTAATCATACCCATACTACCCTTGTTTGTCCTGTGTGTATACAAATTCATTATTTCTACTACCAAAACATGTAGAAACAATCAGGTTTTCATTTTCTTTAGTGGCCTGAATCTTACTTAAAAAATATCTCCATTATCTAGAGTGAAAACTCGTGAGAGTTAGGTTTTTTTGCATTGATCATATTTTCTTAAAGGTCTTCATAATAACTTTACAAGGAAGCGTATCTCCATCTCCTCCATTAAAAAAAGGCTACAAAAAGGGTCCTCTCACCCTAGTTGAAAGGCACAACCATAAAGTAGTGAGGATAGGTCAAATCCTCTTGAGGATGCTACCCATTTCTCCACATCTGAGTGATAAAGAGCAAGTTGCATTTCATCCCCAGTTCAAAAATGACGTACTACATGCTCTGCTTGTCTCTAAGCTTACTTCCAAACCTGTGATACTGCTCAACTTCTGAGGGAGAATCAATTTGGGTACCAACACCTGATTGGTGATGTTTTCGGGCACAAAATGATTACAGTTCATATTCAGACCCTGGTAAACACTTCTTGAATTCTCTAAGTGCTAATACATTATTTCAAACATCATCTTGTGAATCAGGCCTATAATAAGTATTCAAATTTGCAATTGTTGTGTGCAATTCTTTCAGTTTCTACACCTAGTGCACTAGCTTTCATTGATAAATATGGGTATAGAAAATTCAGATCATTCCATATGCAGTTTCTAGTATTGACAGACATTTGACAAATCATATTTTAGTGCATTTGCACAACTAAGGTGGAAATACTTAGTGGTGACTCCCTGTTGATCTGATTCTTAATGAGTACCATTGTCTTAAACTCTATCAAGTGAGATTTTTTACTAATCTTTGCAAAGATGGAAGTACGAAGATCTTTCTTTGCTAGTGATCCTGCTAGGACATTATTTCTAGAGCTAGGAAAAAAATTCAGAAGGAAGAAAAGCCTGGATATTTGTTGGAGATTAGCAGTCTAGTAAAGGGATCTCCATTGATGAAAGTGATCACCCTATCATTGAAGACTGCCATTCAAGTTCTTTTAAATCAGGTAGCCTCTTTGTGGAATTGAATTCTCCAACTGGAGAGGGGCCTTCATTTGAATTTAAAAAGTTTGCTTCTCATTTTTCCCCTGCCTTTTCAAAAGTTGATAGGGTTTTCCAAGAAACAAGGCCTTTAGGGGATATCCATTTTGAAAGTTATACTCATGTGTTTCAAAGACCCTATACCCCTTATTAATTTATTTCTCCTCCAGGATCACCTCCTCAAAATAACATGGCCAAATCCCCACCCAGACCTCCATTTGTTGTAAACACCTTTTTTCCTATAAATTTTACAGGGATGACTGTTTATCCAAATGCAGTTCCCTAGGATGTGAGAAATATAATACCAAATTTCCAAGGAAACAACGCTATAACTGGTGATCAACATTTAAATATTCTTATCAATATGATGGAAGACTTTTAGATTGAATACAAAGATGTATATATCAAATTTTTTATACATACTTTAGAATAAGATGCAAGGGATTGGTATAAAATATTTTCCAGATAATTCCATTGATTCTTGGAAAGATATGAACAATGCATTTAGATTGCAGTATGGTGATAGAACTGACCCTAGGTTTCTTCTATCAAAATTTGAAAACATCAAGAAGAATCCTAATGAGTCAATACATGATTTCAACATAAGGTTTAACAAGAGCTTGAGGAGATTTCCTGTTAGCTTAAGGCCATGTGATGAATCATGTTTGATCAAATATTTAGATACATTTGATAAAAATGCTGCTTACTACTTGAGGTACAAAACCCTACTAATTTGAGGCGGGCCTTCACCATGGCTCTGCAAATTGAGAACAACATCAAGGAAATTGGAAAGCCTCCAGAAAAGGAGGGTGTAAAAATAATTAACCCGAAAAAGCCTCAAACAAGTAAGGTTGTTGATTTGGAGGAAGTTGTGAAAAATTTGGCAGGGGCTGTCAAATAAATATCATACAAATTAGCCTGAGCAGAAATGGGAATTGGGCAGATTTCACAAGGTCAGCACAAGCAATAAGGCTTAGACAGATTTACAAATCATCATAGAAATGATCAGAGATTTGATGAAAGAGGCAAGGGACCTATTGGATTTGGAAATAAATAGTCCCATGCCAGAGAAAATAGAATGGTACCTGATCCTTTGGCTGCTAGAGTTGTTATTTTAGAGGAGACAGATGTCATTGATTGGTGTGACAGATGTTTCATGCCCTATGCTCTATGAGAGGAAGATCAACAAGAAGAAGAAGAATCTGATGATGATTATGATGATGATGTTTGCATGATGGGTTGCTCCACGAGCTCAAAACAAGAGGAAACTTCAACTAAGGTAATAATTGCTAGAACTGCTACTAATTTTTAGGATTTCATACACCAGGTACCTATTCTTCCTCCCTCTCATACTTTAGAATTAGATACTATAAAATCTTTTGAATTTCCCAATAATGACTTTGAATATTTGAGATCTTTAATGATAAAGAATTATAATGGAGGAGTCCCATCTGAGGAGGAAAGGCAGTTGTTGATGAATGTTGTTGTTGCCCAAGAGGAGTATAACACAAGAAGTAGCATTTTCAAAGGGACAGGGCCTCAGGCCAAGCCAAAAACTCCATTTCTTTCAAACATTCCTAAAGAGGATCCTAAGAAAGATGCATCTTCTAAGGGCCTTACTGTCCCAAAAAAAACTCATACCCCTCCTCATGCCCAAGCTATCAAAAATATTCTGCCATCTAATGAGTGTGTGAACCTTCCTTCTAATGCTGCCTTGCTAAAGTTTGTCCCTTACGATATTTCCCAAGGCTTGAGTCAGATCAAGATATCAGTTCCAATTGTTAAGTTGCTTAGGATTCTTGAGCATAAGAAAAAGGGATTTTGAGTATTTGGGGCTAAAAGAGGAGAAGACTACCCTCGGTAGAAATATAAACATTGTGGAGACTCCACAAGTCATTGAAGAGTTAGAGACACCATTAGTGTTGGAGGAACTAGGTGAACCACCTGAGGTTTATTTAGGGACATCCTTGGTGGATTCTTAGCTAAATGTGGATCCATTATTCACCACTCTGATCATTAAAGATAGATTACTACACAATTGTATGTTTGATTTAGGGGCGTCATGTAATGTTATGCCTCTAGAAGTCATAATGAGCTAGATATCAAAGTAACATCAACATATGGGAAGTGTACTGCTATGGACTCCAGAGAAGTGCCAGTGGTGGGATGTGTGAAAGGTATTGTGGTGCAACTTGCAAATTACCCAAGTAAAAACCTGACGCTTGATGTTGTTATTTTTGATTTCCCAGCCAAGTGGGGTAAGTTGTTATCTAGAAAATGGGTTGCAAGTGTTGGTGGGAGTGTTCAAATGGACATGTTCTATGCTACCATCCCAATTGAGGGAAGCCTTGTCAGGTTGTATGGAGAAAATAATATGTTGCACCTTATTGAAGATCCCAACAATGCATCTTATGAAGTATTGTACACAAGTGTTGATGCTGATAACATTTTAGGATTTTTTGATGGAAAAGAGAACAAGATTGAAGAATGCAAGTGTCTTGAATAGGAAGGCTCTCTTTGGACTTTATTGTTTGATGGAGCTTGCTCCAAGTTTAGAAATGGTGCTGGTGTTGCTCTGATCTCTCCAAGCCAGGAATAATTTGTCTTTTCCTTTAAACTAAACTTTGAGTGCACCAACAACATTGTTGAGTATGAGGCACTGTTTTTAGGTCTAAGCATTTCTTGGAAATATGGTTTTAAAGAAATCATTGCCAAAGGAGATTTAGAATTAATTGTAAAGTAAGTTAGAAAAATTTATGCCACAAAAAATAAGCAAATGAAACAATACAAGCACGCAGTTTGGGATCTCATTGAGATGTTTGATTGATTCAATATAGTGCATCATGATAGGGAGTTTAATGATTTGGTAGAAAAACTTACAGTATTGGGATCTTGGTTTGATAATTATATAGTTTCCCCATATTGTGAATATGATGTTGATGTGTTAATTAGGCCATCTATACCTGACAACATTAAACATTGGTAAGTTTTTGATGATGATGCTTAGGTTAAAATATTTTTATAGAACAAAGGGGAGTTTTATGATCAAAGTATTGATTAGGAGCCAATGGTGTGCGTAGCAGAGGGTAAAGAAACCTTGTTTGGCAAAGGCATCATTCAACTTTAAAGACTAATACCATTCCTAGAGGGATGGTTTCTCTTAAATCCAACTTTGATAATGTTGATCGCATTATTAACAGATGCATAACAGCCTCAAGGGATGTTGAGGAGCATGACCTTGGCACAAAGGAGAAACCAAGGAAGATCTGGTTGGGAAGCAATCTCAGCAAGGGGGGAAAACATTCTTATGTCCAATTGCTGAAAAATATCAAGATTACATAGCTTGGACTTATTCTGAGCTAAAGGCATACAGAGAGGATCTGTTTCAACATGAGATTCCCTTGGAATCTAATGCAAAACCATTCATGTAGAAACATAGGCCAATCAATCCACTCCTATCTCTTAAAATGCAAGAGAAATTGAAGAAACTAGGGGATGGAGGGATTATTCAGCATACAAGGTATTCTTCTTGGGTTACAAACCTAGTACCAATTAGAAAGAAGAATGATGACATCAGGCTATGAATGGAATTCATAAATATGAACAGAGCATCAATGAAGGATAATTATCCTTTACCAAACATGGAAAACATGTTGCAGTTAGTGACAAGTTCTGAGTTGCTATCTACCCTGGATGGTTTCGCTAGTTATAACCAAGTTGTTGTAAAGGAATCAGAAAGAATTAAGACAACCTTTACCACCCCTTGGGGGACATATGTATATGTCAAGATGCCCTTTGGACTGATGAATGCTGGAGAAACCTTTCAAAGAGCAATGGATGTTGCTTTTTCTAGTTATATGAATGATTTTATTGTTGTCTACCAAGATGATGTAGCTGTGTTCTCCAGAAAGATAGGTGATCATTCGCAGCACTTGAAGAAAATGCTGATAAGATGTAGAGAATATGGCATTTCACTCAATCCAAAGAAGTTCCATTTTGGAGTACAGAAGGAAAAATTTCTTGGTCACATTGTGTCACAAGAAGGGGTAATGATTGATCCAGAAAGGGTTGAGGCCATTAACAATTTCCCAATTCCGAGAACCAAGAAGGGGATTCAGTCCTTCTTTGGGCAGATAAAATTTATAAGGAGATTCATATCAAACTTTGCTGAGTTGACCATTCCAATCACTGGCATGCTAAAGAAGGTCCAGGTCATCAAATGGGAGGAGGATGCCATTTAAGCTTTCAATGGGATCAAGGAGGCATTAAAGCATGCCCCTGTTTTAGCAGCTCCAGATTATAAGAATCCTTTCCAACTATTTTTTTTTGCTTAAGAGAACACTATTGCATCTTTCTTGTTGCAAAAAGATGATGAAGGGGCTAAGAGGCCAATTTCCTTTTTTAGTAAGGCATTGTAGGGGGCTGAGCTGAAATACACTATTATGGAGAAACAAGCATTTTCCTTGGTAAAAACAACAAAGGTTTTCATGCTTTACATTTTGAGCTCTATAATTGTTGCTTATGTTCCCCACACTATGGTGAAAGACATATTATCAGAGATGGAAGTCTTAAGCAAAAGATGCAGATGGGTAAACAAGTTGGAAGAATATGACATGGATATCCAAACCACAAAGTTGGTGAGAGGTTTGGGCTTGGCTAAACTTATAGCTAAGAGAAACTTGCAAACTATTGAGGTAAATGAGGTAGAAGAAGGAAGGGTAGATGTTTTTGAAAAATTGATGAGTTCTGAGTGGTACAAAGATGTAATTTTTTATCTCAGACATCTATACTTCCCTGAGTATTTGAGTAAGAACCAAAAAAGAGCCCTTAAGTTGGATTCCCATAAATATGTCATTACTGATTATGGGTTAGCTTGGAAGAACCCTGAAGGAGTTCTCTTAAGGTGCATTACTAAAGATGAAGCCCCCAAGATAATTAGTGATCTCCATGGAGGAGTTTATGGGGGGTATTTTGCTGGAAGAGTCACAACACAAAATATCTTGAGGGCTGGTTATTGGTGGCAAAATCTCTTCAAGGATATAACTCTTCTAGTTAGAAGATGTGAGATTTGCCATTGCTTCTCTGGAGTACTGAAAGTTTTAGGCTCCCTGTCTTTGCATCCTGTATCAATTGAAGCCCCATTCAAGCAATGGGGAATGGATTTCATTAGTGATATTTCAGACCCTTTAAGTGTTGTCCATAAGTGGATTCTTGTAGCCAATGATTACTTCACCAAATGGGTGGAGGAAATCCCCACCAAAAGAACAACACACTAAATTTTCATGGATTTTATGTTGAACCATATCATATGTAGGTATGGAGTGCCAGTTAAAATTGTTGCTGACAATACCATGAGCTTCGGAGCTAAAACTTTGGTGGCAATGTGCAAAGAATACGGGATCAATTTGACATATGATTCTAATCACAATCCCTAAGGAAATGGGAAAGTTGAGTCCAGTAATAAAAATTTGTTGAAGATTATCAAAAGAACCTTGGAGCTAAACAAAATAAAATGGGGTGAACAACTCAAGTTCATTATTTGGCTGACAGAGTTACTATTAAAAGAGCCACTGGAAAATGTCCATTTGAATTGTTGTATGGAACTCAAGCTCTTCTGCCCTTGCATATGCAACTATCCTCATATTAGTTCATTCAACAACTAGAAGATCAATAAGTTAGTCCATATGAGGCTCACATTAACCATATTGTTGAACTTGATGAAGAAAGGAGAGCATCTCACCAAAGACATGTGAAGTTCAAAGAAAAATTGAAGAAGTTATTTAACAAGAAGGTCACTCCTAGAGCTTTCAACATTGGAGATCTTGTGTTGTTGTGGGATAGCAGACATGAAGACAAGGGCAAGCATGTTAAATTTGATGCATTGTGGATGGACCCTTACTCCATTGACATTCAGATTGGTGAGTATACCTTCTTCTTGAAATATTTGGATGGTGAACTACTCAAATTTCATGTTAATGGTAGGCACTTGAAGCATTTCCTTGATTGATTCCCTAGAATCAAGGTGAGCATCACTTGTATAGTGTACAAATTATTGGTTGCTTTCTGTCTTTTGTGTTTTTTACTCATTCTGGTCCTCGGTGACTTGGTTTTGTTGGTTTCTTGGTTTGGTTTTTGGAGGATGGTTGTGGTTGTTCCGCTATGCTAGCTTATTCTTGGAATCCATTGCCCAATGGTCTATTCTGATAACTTGGTCTACTAGTTGAACTTGTGGCACTCGCAGGGAGTGCCCATCCCTGAGTTGGAGCCGATGTTGGTGCTCATTTTGATCTCACACCATTTGCCCTGATTTTCCTCTAATCTGTTTGTTATGAAACATTTTTTCTCTCGATGTGGATGTTCTAAAGCTTTTATCTCTATTTAAATGCCTTGAATTGTTTACAAAATCCAATGGCATGCCCCTTTTTGAAGAAGTCTCTGAGTTTTCTATGTTTTTTCCCTAATTTCTTCAAAATCCATGGGCTTTGCCATTTTTTCCTATTTTTCCCCAACCATGGAAGCTCGAAAATGATCAATTTATATTTGTATACATTTGAAATTCATCCTTAGCAAAAAATCAGATTCTGGGCATGAATGGTGATTTTTTGTGTTTTTTACAGTCTAGCGGGCGTCTTTTTCCTATCAAAATTATTCCTCAGCATTTAGTGGTCACGTGGCTTATTTTGGTTGGTGAGGGGATGACGGGAAAATTTTTTAACTTATCACTTTTTGCTTTTTAGGAAAAAAGGAAAATTTGGTCCCATAGCTTCACTCAATTATGATTGGTTCTTTTGGTACTTACGTGGCTTCTTCTAGTTGGATGAGGTGCGGTGAGCTTATTTTATGAGCTTGTTATTATTGGCTACTTTGGAAAAAAGTTTGAACTTTCCCCGTGGCCCCGCCAAGCTATGATTAAAGAAACATTTAAGCGGCGGGGGAAAAGTTTTACTTTGACCCCACCGAAGGACACATGGAAAATTTAAAAGTAGAGATGTGGGCCTTCAAAATTAAGTTGGATATTTTTCCCTTTTTGAAAAATTGAGTAAATATTTTAAAATGGAAGCAAACCCCCACCAAAACATATTGAATCCTTATAAGGTTCTTGAATTTGAGCCATAAAGACACGTGGAGGTTTCCGCTGGCTCTTCTTTCCTTAGAATTTTTAGTAACTTCCTAAAGGGCCCAAGAAGCGTGGTGAGCCCGTGCTCATGTAGGGTCTCTACTTTTGGGGACCATCTCAAGATGCACCATTGAGATGTGCGGCGGTTTGAAAATTCAAGATGTGGGGAGGCGGGGCATCCGAGGCAACTTGGTTTTTTTGCCCCTTGTTATTCAATGGACTGAAATCATCAAAATGACCCATAGGCCCGATAGAGAATAGTCAAAATTTTGATCCAGTCAATGACAGAGGTTCGGGATTTTGGGAGAAATTTGGAAAAATTTCCTTTTGTGGAGAAAGGAACTAAAAGTGTAAAAGGAAGCATGGTTCCGCTGGGACCCACATCAGAAACTAGAAGCAGAAGGGTGGAGCTGCGGGGAAAACTTCGAAAAATTTCCCTTTTCCAAAAAAGAGGTGAAATAGCAGAATTTAGCCACAGCTCCTTTGGGACCCACATTAGGACATGTGTCAAGCCCATTTTTCAAAGGCGGAGGGGCAGAGAAAATTGAAAATTTTTGCATTTATTCTAAAAAGGTGTAAAAAGTAAAAAAAAAACCCGGGCCCATCTTAACTCGGATCTCGCACATGGACAGTCCAAATTCAAAAGAAATATTGATGGGGACTATGCGTTTATATCTGATTTTCCACCATTTTCTCCAAAGCTCCCAGGGATGCATATTCTTATTGGTTTTTATCATTTCTTGGAGTCTCCTGCATGCCAAATAAAGAGGAACATTAATATGATATCTTGGATTAGTGGGAAAAATATGAAAATATATTTTTCCATTAAGATGTGATCTAGCCATTGGCTTCAATCTGATTTTCTTGTTTTTCCTTCCTTGGCACGCAAAGAACCATATTTGGTAGATTAGAGGAGGGGGTAGTTGGCGTGTGAGATGAAGAATGACTTACTATATGAAGAATTGAATGCTGGAAATATTTGGAGAGATTTTCCTTTTGCACACCTGAAGACTTTTCTAGAAATCTAATTATGGGAGTATCAACACGTAATGGTGCTTTAAATGTCTCTGGTTTTGGGGGAAAACTCTATTGTAAATGAAGTATTATAAATTGCATGAATTTTTCATGTAAATGGTTGGACTGTTAGAGGTCGGGACTTATTTTTCTAAGATAAAAGCTTGATATAACCCGACCTTCTGAGAAACCATCTAACAAAACATGTTTATCTCCTTTGTGTTAAATTTGATCGTGTCAAGGTGGTTACGAGTGTACAGCCATTGACAAGCTCTAAGATTGTTCTAGAAACTTTCCCCTATTGATAAATGTAATCAAACTTGAGTTAATCTATGTTATTTTTCAGCTAAATATGTGTTTGCTTCATTTCTGAATGTCTGCAAGTAGTTTTCTCATTCCTGTTGCAATATTACATTGAAATCTTCATGAATCACACAATATCTTATCCTTGTGATAATTTGGTGGCATTTGTAATTTCATTTATCATAAAAGATTTCATTTGATAGTGAAATAAACAAATTTAAAATCACTGTGACTCCTAGCATGACTATAAGATTGTTTGTTATCCTTTGCTGGTATCTTAGGCGTGATGAAATAGAGGTTGATAATGTTTACTTAATTTTTCCAATTTGACCCTTCATTTTGGATCCTTGAAGTTTGTGTGAAAAGTGCTAACCTGGGCGTCCATTGAAGCACATATTCTGGTTAAAGGAACATCCTAGCTATCCTGAAGCATTATGTTATTCAAGCTCTCCATTTTTGTAAAATTTATTAAGGATCTGGTGAATCAAGTTCATTTCTGCCTCACCTCCTACCAAAAATTCATTTAAAAACAACCTATCATACCCATACTACCCCTGTTTGTCCTGTGTATATACAATTGCATAATTTCTACTATCAAAACATGCAAAAACAATTAGTTTTTCATTGTCTTTAGTGGCCTGAACCTTGCTTAGAAAATATTTCCATTATCTAGAGTGACAAATCGTGAGAGTTAGGTTTTGTTGCATTGATCATATTTTCTTCAAGGTTTTCTTAATAACTTTGAAATGAAGGATATATCCATCTCCGCCACAAACATCAGGCTACAAAAAGGTTCCTCTAACCCTGGTTGAAAGGCACAACCATAAAGTAGTGAGGATAGGTCAAATCCTCTTAAGAGTGCTACCCATTTCTCCACATCTGAGTGACTAAGAGAAAGCTGCATTTCATCCCTGGCTATAAAACAACACACTACATGCTCTGCTTATCTCTGAGCTTCCTGCCAAACCTGTGATACTTCTTAGCTTCTGAGGGAGAATCAATTTGGGTACCAACATAAGGCCATTGAGTTAAAATATAAGGTGATGTGTGCACTCAAATTTTAGTTGGTAAAACATGCCACGAATCATGATTAGCAATGCAATGAGATTGATGTTGGGCCCAACGTGGCGGTAAGTAATAATGTGATTTGATTTATATGTCGGTGTGGTATGATTTGGAGAAAAATGTAGAGGAATTGAATACAATTCTGACTCAACGTGTTATGTGGAGTAAGCCAGCCGAGACGGATGAAAATAAGGTTATGCGGGGAAATTCGTAAATTGAGCCATGATAGCCTCGCCATTCAAAATAAATTAGCTGGTTAAAAATGAGAAAAATTTTCCATACAAATAGATTATAAAAGTGGATCTCACTGTGGAGATAAAATGGGAGCTCTCTAGCCATCTCGGCGAGCTAGTTGGTGAGCCATTTTTCTCAAATCACCACAATAAGCCCCCAAAATGCAAAATTACGGTGGGCCCCAAATAATATCAAGATGCCCCCAAAGAGAAATAAAATTTGTATGAATTCAAAATTGAGATTTGTGAAGTCATTATCAGCAAGTTTGTTAAGCATTATGCCTAGGAGGCCCTACAAACATTTTTTTCCTGGAAGAGCACAATTTCCTTCCCAGCTGCCCATTTTGTACAAAATTACAGTCATTGGCATAGGGAGAATGAGAAATATGGATTTTCAGAAGTTTTTCATTCCAAAATTGTAGGTTTTCCTCATTCCTTGAGTGGTGCCTCAAAATTTGGAGTTGCGATTAATGAGGCGATCATGACCAAAATAGTTATTAATCATCTGCTACATTCTAGTCTAGATTCTAGGGTTTCTTCCTTATTTCTCTCAAAAACTCATAATTTTCTATAAATGTAAATGGTGTGCTTATTATAAAAGGAGTTATACATTTCTTCCAAATCTTTCCCTCTCTTTACAAGCTAAGTTTTTGTGAATTATTAGGTTCTCAATATTTCCTTCTAAAATTATAATGGTAACCTATGCCTTTTCCCTGCTATAATGATGCATTGTGCAAGTGTTTGAAGTAATGATAATTATGTTTTGTGATCAGTTATATGTCCTTACATGATTTTTCTACTTCTATTTTCGTATCACATGTTTGCAAGTGAATTGTGCAACCACAGTTTCTTGTACAAGTTTTGGAGGTCATTGTGCTTATTAAGGAGTGAATTATTGTATGTAAATTGGGTTTGTAATGTATGTTCATTCTTCCTCATGATCATCTCTCTTCATCAGAAAGCCAGAATTTTGTCTAGCAAAACCCTTTCTTGGTGCATCACCACTTATAGTTTAGTTTTTATTTCTTACAAATCTCTCTCCCTAATCCCCTTGAAATATTAGTATAGGTCTAGGCAGTTATTTTATTGCATTAGGAGTAGTGTAGTGTTTAGTTTAGGAAGAGGAAGCTGGCCTTCTCTAGAGGTTTACCTCGATCCTAAGTCCTACAACTTGAGAGGTGATCCCATGTTACCCAGTCACATCGAATATCATGTTCACCTTTAGACCATTCAGAGGGTGTACTAATTTTACAATAACAACACGTAGCTATATCATCATCATCAAAATTAGGAATTTATATCAACTATTTGCAATCACTAAACATATAAATTTTTGATAAGTCATAAGATCAGTCCACACATCCAAATGTAATCATAATCTTTGAGAATCCCAAAATTTCAATATACAATGAAATATCACTAGATCATCATTTATCAATGTCTGCTAATAGTCCATACCATCTATAATATGAGTCAAAACATATTGATAATCAAAATGTCCATGCTATGTATTAACATGCTAATCAAAATATAATAATAATGTCCATGTCTCTAATCATCAATAAAAAAAATCATAGTATAATTAGTGTCAAATAGGAGTGCGCACTACATCCCCCTCCCTTTAGACTTGACTTCCTGGTGGAAGTCACTGGAACACGTGTAGGAATTGGGCTTGTAACAAAGTGGCATCCTCCCAAGTAGATGATGTCTCATCATAATGATCGCACTAGAGACATACTTGATCAATCTCATGCCCTCAAAGGCCCAGGGTCCTATGCTCTATGATATGCATGGGCTCCACAGCCACCTATCCCTACTCCTACACCTACAAGGAAGTCCAATCCAAAATATGAGAAGGATCTGTAATGTATCTCTGTAATACATAAACATGGAAAACATCATGGATGTGAGACAAGTTGGGTAGCAAGGCTAAGTGGTAGGTTAAGGGACCGATCCGCTCCAAGATCTCGAATGGATCTACAAATCTCAAAGCTAACTTAGAGCCTTTTTGTAATGGATGGGTCTCTTATGAGATCTGACATGAAGAAACACCTTTATGCCAACCTCAAAACTGTGGTCTATCCTCCTCTAATCTGCATACTTCTTCTACCTATCCTGAGCCTCCTGCAATATTTGTCTAATCAAAAATACCTTATGCTCCATATCTTGTAACATGGTTGGCACAAGAGATACCCTATCCTCTAACCTGTCCCAACTCAATGGATTCCTACACCCCCTGCCATATAATTCCTAAAATGGTGTCATGCCGATGGAACTTTGAAAGTTTTCATTATATGCAAACTCTACCAGATATAGATACTCCTCCTAATAAGACTTATGATCCATAACATGCATGTGAAGTATATCATCTAATATCTGGTTCACCTGCTTTGTCTGACCATCTTTCTTTGGGTGATAAGTTATACTAAAGTTAATCCTCATCCCAAGAGCATGCTACATGGTATCCCAAAAATGTGAGGTGTATAAAGGATCGCGGTCATAAATAATCTTCCAACTATCTCATCTAAGTATACTCACACCACTGGACTAGTTGTATAGGTGGTCTTCACTGGCAAAAAATGAGCCACTTTCATCAATCTATCCACTGTGACCATGATCATTTCATGGTGGTATCTCAACGTAGGTATCCCTACTATGAAATCCATGGAAATGGTCTCCCATTTGCACTTCGGTATAGGATGACGGTAAAGAAGGCCAGCTGGATGTTGATGCTCAGCCTTCACCCTCTGGCTCTCTAAACATTGAGATAAAAATTAGGCTATATCCCTCTAAATTCCTCTCCAATGATATAACTTTATCAAAGTGGTGTGCATCTTCTTCACCCTTGGATGGGATGAATAAGGTGCATGATGAGCCTCTACTAAGATATCCTACCATAACCCTCCATCTCTAGGTACATAGATCTGACATTTGTGTATAAAAATTCTATCGAGATCCAGTGTTAATCCTTGAAAATTTTCTTTAAGGGGTCTCTGAGACTAAATCTCTTCTCTAGATGAAAGGTAGAAGTTTTCATGTGGAATATGTTGCAATATCATACCCCATAAGTCTGTATCCATTGAAGTATCCATAACCAAATGCCTCCAATGACTCAAAGCATTTTCTACCACATTGTTCTTCCCCTTCACATGCTCAATCTCTAATCATACTCGCATAGGAGCTCCATCAAATTTTGTTGACGGGTGTTGATTGGGCTATGTGAAGAGGTGTCGTAGGCTCAAGTGATTTGTCCTAAGAGTGAGCCTCCTAACTAACAGAAAATGATGCCATCAAACAAAGGCACGAAGCACTACTGCAAGGTCATGATTTGTGTAATTGATCTCATAGTACTTGAGTTTGCGAGACTCAAAGGCAAAAACATGGCCATCCTACATCAAAAATCCTTCTATCCATGCCTACAAAGAATCCATGCAAAAAAATAAGTCCCTCTATGGGTCTAACACTACTAAAATAGGAGTTGTAGTAAGGCACTCCTTCAGAGTCTTAAAGGCCTACTCACATTTGTATGACCAAATAAACTTCTTCCCTTTCCACTAACAGGAAGTGATGGGATGAGAAACGCGTGAGAATTCTTGAACAAAACTCCTATAGTACCCTAATAATCCCATAAAGTTGCATACCTTGGTCACACTAGTCAACACTGACCAATCAATGATAGCACTAATCTTGGAAAGATCAACTACAATACCTTCCCCATATATAATGTGACCTATATATTGAACCTATGTCTGAAATAATGCACACTTATCAAGGTTCCCATATAGATGTTGCTCTCAAAGAAATTGTAGAACCTATTGAAGTTTCTCCACATGCTCCTCACATGTGTGTGAGTATATCAATATGTCATATAGAAAAACGAGCATGAAGTGGTCCAAAAACGTCCTGAATGCCCCATTCATCAAACTCATTAATACTATAAATGTGAACTTGTAGTGGCCATATATCGTGTGAAAGGTTGTCTTTTGAATATATACCTTTGTAATCCTTAGCTTATGGTATCCTGACTTAAGGTCTATCTTGGAAACCATAGTAGCCCACTTCATCTGATCAAACAAATCATCAATGCTTGGAAGGTGGTAACAATTCTTGATCATTACTTTGTTCATCTATTTTTGGCCAATGAAAAATCTCAAAGATATGTCTTTCTTCTTCACAAAAATAACTAGTGCACCCCAAGGAGATACTCTAGGATAGATTAGGCCCTCCAACTGCAACTTGAGCTCACAAAGGTCATAGGTAGTCATCCTATATGACACTCATGAGATAAGCTCTGCTCCAGGTACCACATCTATATGAAAATTTATCTCATGTGGGGGAGATGGGTTAGGTAGCTCACCAGGAAAAACATCTAAAAACTTCTGCAAAATGGGGTGATCATCAAGTGAAGGCCCACTAGCCACATTTTCTTACCTGTCACTCATAGTGATAAAATACAAATGACATCCCCATCGTGTACTCTTCTTTAGTTGCATAGTGGATATGGTGCGAATATAAATTGGCCTCCTAACCCCAATTATCACAGACTCAACACCCAAATCATCAACACAAGATATCACCTTACGGTAATAATCTACTCTAGCTCTGTGTGAAGGTAGCCAATCCATACCCGAAATGACTCCATAAGAACCCAAAGGAAAGATGCAAAGATTCAGGGTCATGGTGAAGAGTCCTAGGTAAACTAAAAAAACCTTAACTAAGGAGTCCAATGAGAGCTTGGCTCTAGAATCCATCTCAACATCCCAACTTTGAGCCTTCCTAACTGCCACCAACCTGTATCACTCTACTAATGATGGATAAATAAAGGAATCAAAAGAGTCTGAATCAAACAAGATAGAGGTAGAAATACCATCGATGCTACCTAAAGTATCTATCACTGTGCCTTGATTCTCTTCCTGACACTTCTCAACCACTGCATATATCCTATGACACTATCTCCGGTGATGCCCCTTACCCTTGTTATTAGGGTTATGTGGACACTATCTCCAGTGATGCCCTTGTACACTGCATCCAAAGCAACTTCCTGGTGCCATCCAATGAATAAATACTCCTTCAGGTGCCCAAATAGTCTGTTTTGTAGACCTCAATGATCTTTCCATAGAACGATGTGGGTTCTACTGATGAGATCTAACATATTGAGCTCTTGGTGTTGTTCTTGTCCTGACAGGTACTCTAGTAGGAGGTGTCATACTTTTCCCTCTATGTGTATCATACCTCTATGGAATCCTGAAAGGTGGAAAGGTCTACTGTTATGGCTACTGTTGTGGTTGGAAGGAGGATGGTGTGGATCCATGTCCACCACAAGGGGGAGGGGTCACCCCCTTCAATCGATTGTCCTGTAACTGATGGATACAACTCCTCACCCTGTCTCATGCCTGTTTTGTTTTCCCCTTGTTTTCCTCTGCAATGTAGGCCTTCTTAATGGCCTTTGATAAATTTTGTGGACAATACATACACACTACCCCTTCCAAATCCAATTTTAGGCCCCTGATAAACCTATGCACTCTAACCTAATCATCATGCATGTAATCCAAGTACTAAAGAAAATCCAAGAACCTTCTCTCATACTCTACCACTATCAAACTTAGTTTTCGTAGATCATGGAACTCATCGATTCGCTACTGAATAAAATACCTGGAGATATACCTGCTCCTGAATCGATCCTCAAAGAGATCCCATTTCACAGTATCTAAATCTACATGGACCTTCTACTCCTCAGTCCTCCACAAAACTCTTGTCTCGTATCTTAGAAGATGTATCGCGACACGAGCCTTTGTGTTTCTAGTATAAATGCATATCTTGAAGCATCCACACAAGCTGAATAACCAAGCCTCTTCCTAAAATCCTACTATATCTCTAGCAAAGTGCGGTAGATGAAGCTTTAGTATCTCTCATATATGATTGGCCATTGAATTCTGTCTCCCTCTAGGTCTCTCCTGATGGCCACCTCCTTATCTAGGGATCCTAGATCTCTCCTTATGTCTTGTATCCCGATCTCAATGCTCTCTCTAAGGTGAATCTTGTCTAGCTGACTCGACCTGGTATTTCTTTACATTTTTCTCCTTGTTGTGCCATGGAGGGTGCTCAACCTCATGTGATGACTCCCTGTCATGTTGGCTAGGTCGTCCTCTGAGTGAAACCCCATGTATAGCGGCATTGACATCTTGTAATGTCTGTAATATTTGTGGCAATATAGCAGTGAATTCGTTCTCTAGGGGTTGGTCCCTCTAACTCAATGTGCAAGAACCCCTCCTTTGGTCTGCACCTCCTACACAGACCAAAATGAGATTTAGTTCATTATCATCTAGGTTTGTTTTTGGTTTACTACATTTTCTACATTTAAAAATATCAAGTAATGTTGTGTGTTGTAGGTGTAGGTTATGCTAGGTTAACTTGTGTTTTGTGTTGGCCCAGGTTCTACATGTTGAACCCACAACTCTAATACCAAGTGTAATGCACAAAAATTGACACACCAAAACCATGTCCTAACACTGTTGTTTACTTAGGAAAATTTGTGGATTTTTTTGGTTTAAAACAAGGTCTCAAGGGTAATAAACATTAATTGTGATCAAATAATTTTACGTTTAATAATTTCTACACATTCATAAGGTAATCGGAATTAAATTAATAATTAAATATTTTTAATTAAATTCCAAATTCATTTTGAAATCTTAATTCTCTTCTCTGGTTTCCATTAACTTCCATTAAAAAATTGGTTAAGTTAAACTCATTATTTTACTCGTTAAAAATATCCTTTTAAATTTAATAAAGGCTAGTTCCTAAGTTGGTCTATGTTTCCTTCCTGCAACAACTTCACAACCATGCCCATAATTTAGTTATTTAACAACACATTTTATTTTTTAATTTATTTAGTCCTCTAAATACCCATGCACAAAATCATTTATTTAATCCCTATAATCAATTTTCATTTATTTATTTATTAATCCATACTAGAAGGGGTCACAACTTACTCTAACCCACTAAGTGGCCCCGTTCACTTAATACACATACCTTTTTGTTTAAATTGCATTCCCATAAAAAATGTCAACAACTTAAAAGTGTACGGACAATTCTCAACCATTAGATTAGATCTATTAGTCCCCTTAGATCTAGGTTTAGCCTAACAAGCCCTAAAAATTCTTATGGGATTCTTTTATGCACTTTTTTCCTAATTCATTTCATTTTCACTTTTGCAGGTTTGGGAAAGAAGAAGGATGGAATCCATGGAGCTTGTAAGGAGAGTTTATGGAGGGTTTTTTCTTATTTTGGATGGATACACACAAATTTGGATGACTATTTTGCATCCCTCTCCTAGGGTTTGCCATGTATCTTATTTTTTATTTGTATTTTGTGGATTATTTACCCTATTTGGGTTATGGGAATTATTTGCCCCTTTTCCTTTTTGTTAAAATGAGATGTATTCACGGGTCTAGGGTTTGGGTGGGTGTGTGTGTGTGTGTATGAATTTTTTGTATTTTTTTTTTTTTAAATGCCATATTTACTAAAGGCATCCTAAAGAAATGTGGCCTGTGTGGTCAGCCAAATATAAAACACAACACTTAAATATAACAAAGGCCATAGTTTTAAGAATAACATAGTTGTATGTATATGGGTGGGGGTGCCACCCCCCAACCTACCCACTATGTTAGTATAAGATCCATGGCCCATACAGGCCTCAACATTATTAAAACAATAAAAAAATTCCCTATATAAACTTTGTTTTATTAAAACCATTTGGCCGATTATGTTATTGTTGTCGCCAAATCACTGCACCCTCTGAATGGCCAAAATGTGAACATAAAGTTTAGTTTGATTAGGACATACGGGATCACCTCTCAAGCTGTGGGACTTGGTCTCGAAGTGAACCTCCAGAGAAGGCTGAATTCCTCTTCCTAAAATAAGTGATGTACTACTCCTAGTACAATAAAATGGTTATCTAGACCTATGCTAACATTTTCATGGGTTTTAGGGAAAGATATTCTTAGAAATTAAACTATACTAGGGATGGTTATGCACCAAATAAAGGGTGTTTTCAGAATCAGGAAGGGTTAGAAGAGGGTGTGTGTACCACAAGTCACCTTCCCTTATTGCAACTTAGAGAGGATACATAATATCAGAAACTAGGAAGCATACATTCCTTTTGTTAAACTCAGATTATGCATGATATATTAATCAAATTTGATTAAAAACACAATCAATCACCATGATGATATAAAATAGGCACATGTCAAACATCTATTTCACTTCTAGCAGTCAATGATGATATGGCTTCTATAACAGAAGGAAGATAACCTTTTTCACAGCCAATATTCAAACAATTATATCACTTTCCAACAAAATGAGATAAGTTATTCTGAGATAAAGGTGAGCCAACCACTTATATTAAGGAACTATGCATTCACAAAGCATAAACACATTAACCATTCACACAATAACTCATCTTTCCACGGAAAAATATCACTCTAAATGTAATTGAAAGGTTCTTGAATAGTCAAAGCACTCTTCCAAGCTTGAAGAGAAACTTCTACCAAAAACTATATATCTAAGACTTAATGTACTTATCTATTTATAAGTTCCTTAGGTTGAGCCATTACAACTGGTCCTAAACCAACAAATTACTAAAAATAGAAATTTCATCAAGTTCTAGGGAACATGCTCCCATAAAAATAGCAAATTTTTTTGTAAGAGTTTGACTCAATCAACTCTACAACTTTGACCGATCCATAGCTTGGATTAGTGCTCACATGCATGTTTAGCTTTATTTGGGCTCTGCAACATCTTCTCCAGCTCCACTTTTCTCTTGTTCCTTCCCCCAAGCAGCCATCTGATGTTTTTATTTGATGAAATGCTTAATAACCTCCTGAATTTCTCCACCCTATGGCCCACACGAGTAGTAATTAACTACATCTTCTGTCTCAATCTCTCTTGCTACTTTGGTTGGAACTCTTTTGAGTTTACTTACTACCTTTCTTAGTTGACCAGTGAAGTTTTGGCATGAAACCAACCTATCAATGGAGTCACTACAACAGGTTCTAGTTACTTCATCATCATTTTTTACCAAGTCCTTGAAATTAAGCTTGATCTGATCTTCAAGAAGAGTATCGATGTTTTCTTTGAAGAACTTACAATTCTAATTATCAAACTCCTCTAAAATTTCATTTAGAGCATCCATTATCTCTATACGTTTGTCATCCAATTTCTTAATTAGATCCTGCAAAACCTGGGACCGAAACTCCATAGATTTTTGATACTCGAACAATTTAAAGGCATCATCTATTACATCTTCCTGGAGAAGCAACTCTTGATCTTTTTCTTTGATTTCACTCCATGTAATCAAATTCAAGTTCAAGTTATTATTATCTTTGGAGAAGGCTTCAACAATTTTTCAAATAGAGGTTATTTCAGCTTGTAAATCATTGTATATGTCAACTACTTCCTTTATCAAATGATTGGCTTCTTGTAATATATGATATATCCATCCATTTACTGAT
Source organism: Taxus chinensis (assembly GCA_019776745.2). Taxonomy (NCBI): domain Eukaryota; kingdom Viridiplantae; phylum Streptophyta; class Pinopsida; order Cupressales; family Taxaceae; genus Taxus; species Taxus chinensis. Next base: position 292,343,911 of record CM034151.1, on the reverse strand, counting down.
CTTTCCTTTTGACCTATCTTATCAATCTCGTGATAAGAAATATCATCGAGGGTGGAAGAGATTTTTAGATCCGTGGTAGTTGAAATATCAGTAGATGAAGAAGGTTGCATCACTTTTCACAATAATGCAATGAGATGTTCAACCTTTATTTTGAGCTCATCCTTAGAATCCTTGTATATATCATACTTTTCTAGATAAAGGTGAGCCAACCACTTATATTAAGGAACTATGCATGTACAAAGCATAAACACATTAACCATTCACACAATAACTCATCTTTCCATGGAAAAATATCACTCTAAATGTAATTGAAAGGTTCTTGAATAGTCAAAGCACTCTTCCAAGCTTGAAGAGAAACTTCTACCAAAAACTATATATCTAAGACTTAATGTACTTTTCTATTTATAAGTTCCTTAGGCTAAGCCATTACAACTGGGCCTTAACCAACAAATTACTAAAAATTGAAATTTCATGAAGTTCTAGGGAACATGCTCCCATAAAAATAGCAAATTTTTTTGCAAGAGTTTGACTCAGTCAACTCTACAACTTTGACCTATCCATAGCTTGGATTAGTGCTCCCATGCATGTTTAGCTTTATTTTGGCTCTACAACATCTTCTCCAGCTCCACTTTTCTCTTATTCCTTCTCCCAAGCAGCCATCTGATGTTTTTATTCGATGAAAAGCTTAATAACCCCCTGAATTTCTCCACCCTATGGTCCACATGCGTAGTGATTAACTACATCTTGTGTCTCAATCTCTATTGCTACTTTGGCTGGAACTCTTATGAGTTTACGTACTTCCTTTCTTAGTCGACTAGTGAAGTTTTGGCATGAAACCAACCTATCAATGGAGTCACTACAACAAGTTCTAGTTACTTCATCATCATTTTTTACCAAGTCCTTGAAATTCAGCTTGATCTGATCTTCAAGAAGAGCATCGATGTTTTCATTGAAGAACTTACAATTCATATTATCAAACTCCTCTGAAATTTCATTTAGAGCATCCATTATCTCTATATGTTTTTCATCCAATTTCTTAATTAGATCCTATAAAACCTGGGACCGAAACTCCATAGATTTTTGATACTCAAACAATTTAAAGGCATAATCTATTACATCTTCCTGGAGAAGAAACTCTGGATCTTCTTCTCTGATTTCACTCCATGTAATCAAATTCAAGTTCAAGTTATTATTATCTTTGGAGAAGGCTTCAACCGTTTTTCAAATAGAGGTTATTTCAGCTTTTAAATCATTGTATATGTCAACTACTTCCTTTATAAAAGGATTGGCTTCTTGCAATATATGATATATCCATCCATGTAATGATCTTCTCTTTTGACCTATCTTCTCAATCTCGTGATAAGAAATATCATCGAGGGTGGAAGATATTTTCAGAGCTGTGGTAGTTGAAATATCGGTAGATGGAGAAGGTTGTGTCACTTTTCACAATAATGCAATGAGATGTTCAACCTTTATTTTGAACTCATCCTTAGAATCCTTGTCTTTATCATATTTTTCTAATAAATTCCCAAGAGCAGTCTGCACGTCATTTTTTTCCCCTTCATGTGTCACTTTTCCCAGTGAAAATATAGAAATTTGATAATCCGCTGCTATAATAGTTTCCTTGGTTTTCCCTTCAACAGGATTAGCAACTTTTATGACCCTTTCTTTAGATTGATTTATTGACATGATGGAAACAATATTCGGCCTCTTCACCTGATGTTTTGTTGCAGGTTCCAACACACTTAGGTCTATAACATCTACCAAAGTAACGTTCTTCTTCAATTTTGGAGTCTAACGAAACAACTATTCTAGAATAGATGATAGTGATGGGAGTGGAACAATCGATTTGGTACCTAAAACACTAGTAAAAAAAGAGCACCAGTAACATTAGTTGGTATTTGAACGGAGGTGGAAATAATGGGTGAGGTGGATGTGAGGATGGCTAGAGGAGTGGATATAATGGGGTTATAATATGAGGTGGAAGGAAATGGAAGTGTTAGAGGAAGTGAAGTAGAGATGGGAGTATCAATCATTTCCCCTGTTGAGAGAACTAGAAGAGATGAGAATACTTAGGCCATAGAAGGAGATGAGAAAGAGGAAATGTTTGTAGAAGTGGAAGGGGATGATATAAGAAGTGAAAATGGAAGAGAAATGGGAGATGATAGGCCTTGTGAGACAATTGGAGAATCAATGACTTCAACTATTTCTGACATTGGTATTTCTGGAGACATGGATTTGGAAGAAGGAGCCTTGGAGAGAGATGAACTTCCAATGATGAATGAAATATTTTTAGGGACTGTATGGGCCCTTTGGATGGACCTTTCCCCCTTTGTATGTGTTCGTATACTCATGATTGATGGGGTTTATGTATTTGTAGGTTGATCTAACCCTTTGGGTGAGATTCCCAAGGTAACCAACCAACTATAAGTTCTCTGCAGAATGGACCCCACCCTTTCCTTGGTATTGCAACATTCTTATGCATACCAATCAATCCATGGTAATGGTTGATTGGAAATATTATTATTTTTATATGCTGAATCCAAAAATTCATCATCATCCTACATTTTATTTGGCATCTCGGCTATACCAAACTACCGTTCACTTCATCCAGAGTTAGCCTCTCATAATATATTTGTCGGATGATGAATTCATCCCAAAAATGAATCCAAATGTATTCTAATTGGGGTACATGGGAATTAGACAAACCTGTCTCACTAAAATTAACCCAGTAGTCAAAACTAGTCCGAGGATGGAAAGTCCGCAAAGTTACTTCTGACATTTCTCCATCTACGTTCTTTACCTTATAAACATTTGGAAAAGTGTATCTGTCAATTGAAATAGGGAAATGAACTCCCACCTTGTGGCATTTATTCTGAATCTTATGATAGTCTAGCAATTTCTAAACCAATTCTAGCAAGAACCACTAGTCAATGGGACATCTTGGCAGCTTACTGGGAGCACCTAAAAAACCTAAAATCTGAATGTATGTAAATGTGGGGAACTGTAGGTAAATAGCTCCCCATTCACACACTTATTTGAAGGATTCATTAGAAATTCTTATATTTTATAGATATTTATCAAAATGATGAAGAATGACCACAAAGAATGCATCATTAATTCTGTGGAAGTGTCTACTTCCTTCGTCTAGTATAAGTTGAGGATAAATATCATAAATTTTAGAAGCACTTCGAATACCTGTGGTGTTTAATCTAGTGAAATCTCCCATAGTGGCCGTAGCATAGACCAAGAAATAAGTCATGTATAAACTCTTGGAGGAAAATACCTTAAATGAAAGTAAAAAGAGCTACTGATATGCTCCCCCCATTTGATAAATTCCTTTTTCTTCTTGATGGTGGTAATATACAAGAACATCGAATCCTGAAACTCCTTTACAAATGGAAGGCCTGAAACTTTACTTAGTAGCACAATAATGTCATTGAATTCGTGGTTGAAGTCTGATCAATACATGGTTTTAGGCAATTTGGTAACACTCTTGGCTAGATAGGTTTTTAACATGACTTTCGTGCATAACTCATCTTCCTTTTCCCAATGCTCCACTGTTGATTCTGGTGAGATTGTCACATAGTCTTCAATGTCTAGGAGTTTGAATAAATCCTCAAAGAAATATGGGTCCAAGAAGATTACAATATTGCCATCAGCATCCTTAAATGTTCTAGATTATTCATCAAAGTGAGTTGTTGCAACTAAGAAGAACTCAGGGAAATGCATGGATGCGAGAAAGCCAACAGCTAGAGAAATTCCACTATCGTATATGGATTTTATCGAGGATTTCCTGTTTGGGAATTTCACCCTTTCCCAGAAGTCTAGAAAATCAATTTTCCTGAGATCATTATCTCCTATATTTCCCAAATCTAAGGATAGACAAGAATGATAAGAAACTCCAAGGAATGTATACTTCATTTTTTCCTTCCCTTTGGCTTCAAATGTTGACATCAAATTTTGAATTTAGAATCTGAAGACCTTTAAAAACAATCCTAAAGTTTGAAAAACCTTATCTCCTGCAGTATGAAAATCCGAAAAAGAAAAGTTCCGAATCTCTGAAAATATTCAAACCCTAAAATTACGAAACAGAGACTTCCGAAATTCTAAAACAAAAAGTTCTGAAATTATGAAAAAAAAGAGGACCTCTAAACTATTGAATATCAAAAATCCAAGACCATAAATTGCTAACTTCTGAAATGGAGACTTTCAAAATTACGAATAGAAATTTTTGAAATGGAGAAAGTTCCGAAAATAAGAGTTCCAAAATCCCAAAATGGAAATTCCCAAAAATAGAACTTCCAAAAACTTTCGAAAATGCATACTTTACCGAAAGAACAGTAAGTACATGAAATACTTGGGAGGACCTCAAGAATTTTGATGGAATATGAGTTGGATGCCTGTAAAAGAAATGGATTTTGCAACCGTTAAGGTAAAAAACATCCTCAAAGAAAAACATGGTGGGAAATGGGATTTTCATTTCCAAGATAGAAAAAGGAGGAACAAGAGAAAATGAACAGGAGTAAACAAACCACAAGATCTTAAACCCAAAAGAAATAACCTAAATAAAATACCTTGAAAATGACACCAAAAAGTACAAGATGCAATAAAAACTAGATCGTTATAGCAAAATGTCAAGTTAAAATGATAGGTAAAATCACGAGTTTAAATAGAAAAACCCAACAGTAATACCCTAAATAGACACATATAGAAGTAGGTAAGAATTAAATGTGCAAAGACTCAAAAATTTTGAAACCTGAAAGTTTGAAATTCTAAAATTTTAGACTTTCAGAATTTCGGACTTCAGGGATTAGGAGGTGAAAATCGTGAAATGGTCATGGAAAAACTCCAGAATCCAAAAGCCCAAAATTTTGGACTTTCAAACTTTTAGACTTCAAGAGTCTGAAAGCGTAATACCAAAAATGACTGGAAGAGTTCTGAAACCTGAAAGTCTAACATTTTGGACTTTCAAAGTTTCAGACTTTGGAACTTCGAAAGAGACTTTACCAAAAATGTAACCTGAGACTTTGAAACCCGAAAGTCCAAAAGTCCAAAATTTCAGAATTTCAGACTTCAGAACTTTAAGTTATAAAGTTACTAATCACTAAAGGAAATCTCTGAATTCTGAAAGTCCAAAAGTCTAAAATTTCAGACTTTCGGGTTTTCGGAGTTTGGAGATTTGAAATCAAAATTTTAGTTCTTTGCCACTAAATTTTTGAAAGGGAAAATTCCCAAAATCCGAAGTCTGAAATTTTGAATTTTCAAAGTTCAGAGAAGTCCCAAGTTGTTAAATACTCCCGCATGAAGGATTTCAAATTTTGGTTTTGATCGATTTTAACATCTATTTCTCAAGGTAGATTTTAACAGTTAACAGTTATATAATATTACACTATTAAATATATTTATATATATATATATATATACATAGATTAAATAAATATTTCATTAAATGTATATAATTATAATTTATAAATTTATAATGATATATAAATTTATAATTGTATATATTTTTGTTTTATTTTAATGTAAGTTTATGGAAATAGGGGGCCAAAAGGGGGTAATAAAAGGGATACCTTTTTCCTGAAATCCGTGAAACCTGAACTTCATTGAATAATTTGGAATGCCTATGCTCAAAATTTGACAAAGTGATAAGAATAAGTACCGTAGAGAGCTTGGAATCTAGTTTCTAAACTACTATTTTTTCGATGGTTGAGATTAAGAGGGTCAAATGTGGTACAAACACAAAGTATGTCTATTTTGTGTCAAAAAGATAATAACCTATTATGTGTACACCCCCGCCCCCCACAATTTTTTGAGCTCTATAAAAAACTTTAAACTCCTTTGGTAAAACGTTATCTAAAGACCATGTATGAGGTCCCATTAATGTTTCATAATTTATGGATGAATATATATATATATATATATATATATATATATATTTTTATTAATTTTCAAAATGCACATATCCCAAAAATGAAATATTTGTGTATGCACCCCCATAGCTTTGAGAAAAAAAAAAAATTAGTTTTTCTTAGTGCGTGTAGAATGGTGTTTGGAAAAAACCACTTTTTAAAAAACATTGGATGAAAAAATCATAAATTTTGCACCAAAAATGTATACATAGGTTTTTGCAAGAAAACAAGGCACTAGTAAAAGAAAATATGGATGAAATCCTTAAACTAATCAGATTTTAAAAATAATTATATCATCATCAAGGTAAAACGTAGCTTGACAATATAGTAGAGTTTATTTTTTAATGTTATCTTTTAATGCATGAGATATTAGGGTGCACACATGAAGTTTTTTATTTTTTTTGTCAAACACGGTTTTAATCATGTAAAAATGGTCCAAACCTTTGGTTTGGTAATCCAATGAAAATCCAAGCCTATGGATTGGTAATTTCAAACCCAAAAAAAGGTGAAACGTGAGTGAGCTATAACGCATTCATGTTTCAATGTTTTATGTGGTATGTGTATATGTGGCATGGTTTTATTTATAAAAATAAATGTTTTTATTTTTATTTACAAACACAAGTATAAGTTTTTGTTTTATTATTATTTAGATTTTATTATTTCTTAGAATTATAATTTAAATTTATTTTAGTAAATATAAGATGTTAGGGTCACTCTATACCTTATGGAACCAGTCTCACAGCTCCATCTATCATGGTTTAGAATATAGTTTTTCATGTTCTAATCTGGTCAGTACATAGGTATTTTTCAAGATTTCAACATTCAACATTCAATCTTATAAGGTTTAAATTATACAATATATATATATATATTTTGAAACAATATAGTCATTGTTTAGGTTTTGAGGCCTTTTGGAATTGGTTATTGACATTCGAAAGACTTTTTTAAGAAGATTTAGGAAAATTTTACTCATTCAAGGGCAATCTTCTCAACAATAGGTTTTCTGGGTGAAAGGAACAAACAATCTAATAGTGAAATTTGACTTCTTTGGATGAGATTTCAAGATAGTGTAGCTAACCCTTTCGGTTCCAGAAAAAAATCACCCTAAATTTGTAAGCGCTAAAGATATGATCACCACATGGTGATAGGTTAATATTTGTAAACATTGATAAGTACCTCTAGGAATGGGTACTATCATAAATAGACTCTTGTTTAACATGGGTAAGGATATCATCGAAGATGGGGTCAATTTTTGTGAGTTGAAATCACCTTCCAAACACCCTAGATTATGTTCTTGAGTGATGAAACTTCTAACATAAACTTTAATCCCTAAACCCTAAGCCCTAGACCATAAACCATAAACTTAAAATCTAAACCCTAAACAAGCAACCCTTAAACCTGAGCCCTAAACCCTAAACCATCAACCCTAAGCCCTGAATCGTGAACACTAAACCCTGGACCCTAAACCCTAAACCATAAACCATAAACCCTAAACCCTAAACTCTAAACACTAAACCCTTAATTATTAACCCTATACCTCAAACATTCAACCCCTAGCCCTAATCCCTAAGCTCTAAACCCTAAACCATGAGCCCTAAATGTTAAAGCATAAAACCCTAAACCCTAAATCCCTAAACACTAAATCCTAAACTCTAAACCCTAAATCCTAAACAATAAACTCTAAACCCTTAACACTAAACCCTAAACCCTAATCCTTGAATAGTTCTGAGCTAACTAAACACCCTTTAGGATAGTTCATGAAATATATTATACATTTGGAGGTGATGTCAGAGAATCTTGGAATTTTTTGAGGTAATTTAGGAAGATTATTTAGGGTTTATGGCTCAAGGTTTAGGGTTTAGGGTTTATATTTTAGGACTCATGGTTTATGGTTTATGGTTTATGGATCAGTGTTTAGGGTTTACGGATTAGGGTTCATGGTGGTAAAAATAGGGTTTAATATTTAGGGTTTAGGCCTTAGGGCTTAGGGTTTAAAGATCAGGGTTTAGAGTTAAGGATTTAGGTTTTATGGCTGAGGGTTTAGGGATTAGGGTTCATGGTGGTAAAAAAAGGGTTTAAGGTTTAGGCTTTAGGGTTTAGGGCTCATGGTTGAAGGTTTAGGGATAATGGTTTAGAGATAAGGGTTTAGGGTTTATGGTTAAGGGTTTAGTGTTTAGGATTTTGGATTTAGGGTTTAGGATTTAGGATTTAGGGTTTAAGGCTCAAGGTTTAGGGTTTCGGGCTCTAGGTTTAAGGTTTACTATTTAGGGTTTAGGGAACATGATTTAGGGTTAAGGTTTTAAGGTTAAGGGTTTGGGATATATGGTTTAGGGGTTATGGTTTAGGGCTCAGGGTTTAAGGATTAGGGTTTAGGGCTCAAGGTTTAGTGTTGATGGCTTAGGGTTTAAGTTTTAAGGTTTAGGGTTTATGGTTTTGGGTTTTGGGTTTAGGGTTTAGGATTTAGGTTTTAGGGTTTAGGGTTTATGGCTTGTGGCTTAGGGTTTAGGGTTCAAGGTTGTAAAAACATGGTTTAGGATTTAGGATTTAGGGTTTAGGGATTACATATTACAGCTTAGGTGTAGGATCAGATGATACCTTTCTAGGTACATATCCCCTCTTTAGGATCATATTCATATTTGATTTATCACCATCAAAGAGGGAAACTCCCCTGTCAAATCGGTTATTCTGTATGACATGAAAGATGAGTATATAAAATGAAATTTGTAGAATTATATTTCATTATTAATTAGTACTAAGTATCAACAAGACTAAAATGACTTCTGACTACTTGAATAGGAGGGCATGACAATATTAGGACCATATTTCTTAGTCTCATGCCTAGAACCATCATTGAGTTTGCTTGTACAAACTACACATAGCAATAGGGGTATGGCTAAGATCACAAAGGATTTATCAATCACCTCGTAAATCTTTCTTTTTTAGTTCTAAATGGGAGTTAGTTGGCCTATGGCTTAGTGACCTTCCATTCATTGATAATTCCTTCTATGATAAACCCATGGATGCTTTCAAATTTTCCTTACTAAATATATGGGTATTCATCAAGCCTAATAAAGGGTGTGATGTGATGTGTAAAAACTATATATTCACAAGAACCTATTCTTCCTTAAAATTCCCTGTTTTTCTTAGTAATGATGTCTTATTATATCCAAGGATCAAGGACTATTGGGGTCTGTGGCAAGATTAGACATCTAAGAATCATAGAGTGTTTGAATTAGACTATCATTGCATCTGGTGAAAAATTCCCAAATGTTGGCGTAATGTATCTTGGAAAGGAAAATGAACCTCATAAATCCTCTCAATTTCAATTATAGGTCGTGTTCCTGGTTCTATTTCTATTTCTGGTTCTGGTTCTAGTCATGGTCATCGAATATGGAAGTTTTAGGAAAGGAATCCACACTTGAAGAATTATTACCATTTAGATTATTGGCATTATAGGTAGAATTTATGGTATTATTGGAGAAAACTCCACATGCTTATGTGATAAGTTTAAAAGCTCTCTTGGCTCCTAGGGACTTTTTTTTATCAAGATGCAATCACAAGGCTAGTTTTAGTGGGTATTAACAAAAAAAAGAAAACAAATTTGACTAGAATTAATTATGAAATACATTCCTTCACTTTGATCTTATCTTTATAAATGTAATTTGACTTTCCAAGTTCTCCATATTTACAAAATTTAGGGAGAATTAAAGTTCTAGACCTCTAAATATGTGAAGAAAATGGCGAGTTCATTTCCTCTAACCTTTCTTGAACTAAACTTAAACGAAATGAAATTAGGAATTTGGAGGTGGCACGTGGTAGAAATTGATTCTCCTACCACCAATTTTGAGTGACGAAACTTCTAACATGAACTTTAAACCCTAAACCCTAATCCATAATCCCTAAACCATAAACTAGAAACTTAAACCCTAAACCATCAACCATGAGCCCTAAAACCTAAACCTTAAACCATAAAATGTGAACCTTAAACCCTGAGCCATAAACCTAATTCCTAAACCCTCAACCCTAAACACTAAAACCTAAACCCTAAATCCCAAACTTTGAGCCCCAAACCCTAAACCCTAAACCCTGAACCTTGAGACCTATACCCTAAACACTTAACCTTAAGCCCTAAGCCCTAAAATTTAAAACTTGAACCCTAAACCCTAAACCTTGAACCCTATTGGGCCTCAGAATATTAGCTAAGTAAAAGAAGGCGTGTCGGCATGCGGGACCTATATGAAGAAGGGTGTGTGGGGTGAAGGCATGTAGGACAAGGTTTTAGAAGGGTTTAGCATAACCCAAGGCATGTGCACAAGGTAAAGGAAGGGGTTTCAGGACTTATCCATATTCGGTGTCCTAGGAGGCACACAAGAAAAGTGTGACCCGATTGAGCATACAGAGTGGATAAGGTGCCAGCTTGACAGCTCGATGGTCAAGGAAGGAATATTCCATGTGATGGAAGGATCTAAAAAGACATCATTGCTGAAAGTGGAGAGCTCAGATGGGAAGAATAATTCTCCATTGAAGGACCACATGAAAACTTTGCAACCAATCTACTACTTCAGGAAGGCATGGCGGTGGATGCGAAAGTTATATATAGTAATGCTCTAGTTGAAGGAAGGGATGACTCTTTGGAAGAGGACATCACAAAAGATATTAAGAGAGGCAGAAAAGAAGAAGAGGAGAGGTGAAGCTCTGTAGAAATAGCGATGGGTTCTAGGGATTCTCATTAGGGAGGTTATAGGAGAGATGACTTATCTAGAGGGATGGGTCTATGAACATCTTTGTAATCTGGAAAACATAGTTTAGGAATTTGATGTATAAGTCTTATCTGCATTAAGAAATTTGGTTTGTAATGACCTTGAGGAATGTAATGTGGTTACTGAGAGTAATATGAATATATGGCTTTCTTTTAAAATATATGCATTGTTCACGGGTATAAACCCTAGTTCCCTTTCTATATATTATTAGATATGTTATCTGTTTGATATTTCCTTACTATCTAAATAGATGCATTTATATAGTAACTCATCCTATGACCCTCAAAATGAATATATGGTTTTTTCCCTTCTTGCATATAAGATTTTTTCAATAGGGGATTTATTCTCACAAAAATCATATAAAAGAGATGCTCAATGCCCGCGTGTGCCTCGGGTGAGTGCGCAGCGCTAGCTGGGTGATAATCTAATGTGCATGGGATTAGACTGTTGTTCTAAGGGAATAAAAATGACTACATTTTGGTTCCATTACCGGGACATATTTTCAAATTTGTTATGATAAATGGCATACATATTGGTCCCTGTGATGTGTGATGATCGAACATCTGACCTTAGAAAGTGTTGAAGCATGGTTCAAGAGCGTGGAGGATGGGTTTTCTTAAAGATTCGGCACTGGACCTGAGTTCGATGCATGTAGATGGGTAGAAGAGAACTCATACCATGAGTTGTATGAGACATTATTTTGTTGTTTTCCAGTATAACTATATGAATGGATTTCAGCATATGCATCCAATATCGAGCTGGTACTATAGATCACGTGTATGGACCCAAGATGATTACCAGAGGCTACAGGATGTAGATCTTACTTGGATCACTGGTATATCACCATGTTGTATTGGAATTGATTGTAGGTTTTTATTGTGCTCATCATAAGTATAACTAGTGTAATATGTGTAATCTAAGCAACAGGGGCGGAATCCTGATAAAATTTATTAATATCAAATCAAACGGTTTACATTTGTATGAGCTGCAATACTTATAGGTATTATACATCTGAATACACACAGGAAAATAAGTTGCACATGTGCAATAATATCCCTGATTACATAATCTTCCAAAATATCATACTGGAAGCAATAACCAATTAAATACAAACAAGAATAGTTGCAACAATAATGCAAAAAATAATCAATATTAAAATAATGTTATTATTAAATACATAACTAAGTAAATATCTTAATATAACGCATAATTAAACTAAAATTCCCCCCCTTAATTTTGCATTACCTCAAGGGATGAGGAGAGGAATTCTCTGAACAACTCGAACTTATCATGTGTAAGTGACTTTGTGAAGATATCTGCTTGTTGTTCAATTGTTGGACAAAATGGAAGTTGTATATTATGCTTCAAGACATTCTTTCATATGAATTGTACCTGTACCTCAATGTGTTTTGTTCTTTCATGAAAAAATGGATTGCAAACAAGTTTGAGAACACCTTCATTGTCAACATACATGGTGGTCAGTTTTTCCTGTGGTATTACAAGTACTTTGAGTATGCGACGTAGCCAAATCACTTCACAGACAGCTTCTCCTGCAAAATGATACTTGTCTTTTGTGGAAGAACGAGAAACAAAGTGTTGTTTCTTACTTCCCCATGATATTGGTCCAGATCCCATAAAGATAACAAACCCTGAAGTGGATTTTTTTTCATCAATATTGTCTACATGATCTGAATCTGAATATCCTGACAAGAATAAGTTGTCGTTCTTCTTGTATTCTAGACCAAGATCCACTAATCCTTTGAGATATCTCAAGATGCACCTTGTTGCTTTCCAATGACAAAATTTGGGTTCTTGCATGAACCTGGATAGATAGCTCACTACAAAGTTGATATCTGGTCTAGCGTAGGTCAGGTAAATGACACTCCCAATCAACTACCAATAGAGAGTGGCATTTACCTCATGAGATGGATCTGAATGATATACATGTAATCTATTCTCCATAGGTGTATCAAATGGTGTGCAATCCATCATCCTGAATTTATCGAGTGGTGTCTTGGTATATTTCATCTAAGAAACAAAGATGTGATTCTTATTTTTCCATACTTCCAATCCAAGACAATATTGCATTAGCCCGAGATCTATCATGTCGAACGATCGATTAAGATCTTTCTTCGTTGCATCGATAATCCTTACTAAACTACAAGTGATTACTAGATCATCAACATAGATTGGGATCGTATGGATTTCTGACAAATCCATGTTGTACGAGATGCTCATCAATTTTGATGTACCATTCCTGGGGTTCCTGTTTGAGGCCATACAGATATTTCCTCAGTCTGTATACCTTTGCTTCTTGACTAGGTACTACATATCCCTTAGGATGAGTCATGTAGACTTATTCTTTTAAATATTCATTCAGGATGACATTTTTTACGTCCATCTGATGGACTTTACAACTAAACTATGTAGGTAGAGCAAAGATCATCCTGATCGTTTTGATCTTAGCTATGGGAGAAAATGTCTCCTCATACTCAATGCCTTATTTTTGTGCATACTCCTTTGCTACAAGTCTTGATTTATAATTTTCCATTGTCCCATCTACTTTGTACTTCATTTTGAATATCCATCTGCATCCAATGGGTTTCTTCCATGGTGGAAGATTGACAAGCTGTCAAGTGTTGTTTTTCATCACCGATTGATATTTATAGTCCATGGCATCTTTCCAAGATTTTGACTATAGGGCTTCTTAGATAGTAGAGGGCTCATCAGAATCAATAAATCTACTCATCAAAGTAAAGTTAACTTCTTCTCTTGATTTACTGCAAGTCAGTGGTCCAGGGGTGGATGTATCTAGTGGAGCATCCATTCTTGCATCTCGTAATATGTTAGTACACCACATGGGCATATGATGAACTATTCCCATGGGTCGTGGTTCTATTAGATCATCACAATCATCCCCATCATCACTTTCATTATCTACAGTAACATCAACTTCATTTTTTACAACTGGTGAAGAATCTACATCAGATGAGTCTAGAGGACGAGACTCTGCTTCCTTCTTCTCAAAAAACTCAACATCACTGCTGATGTATAATTTTTTGGTCTTTGGATCCATCAATCTATACCCAAGAGTCTCTTCACTTTACCCAATGAAGATGAGTTTCAATGAATTCATGTCTAATTTCTTTCTATTCTACTTGGGTATGTGCATACTTGCTTTGCACCCAAATACTCTAAGGTGTGCAACAGATGGTTTCCACTTTGACCATGGTTCATGTGGTATTACTCTGTCAAGAGAAACTGTGGGAAAATTTTTCAATAAATACATTGTTGTCTTTATTGCTTCTACCCAGAATGTCTTTGCAAGTCCAGAGTCATCGATCATGCATCGCACCATTTCCAGGATAGTACGATTTCTTCTCTCAAAAACACCATTTTTCTATGGTGTGTGTGGAGGAGGAATTTGTTGACGAATACCATGAGCTTGTAGGTATTATTTGATCTCATCATTGGTGAATTCCCCCCTCGATCTGAGTAGAGAGTTCTGATGTGATGACTAATTTCATTCTCAATAGCTATTTTGAACTTCTTGAAGGTTTTAAAAGCTTCATTTTTCTTGTGAAGACAAAAAATCCACATTTTTCTTGAATAGTCATCAACACAAATCATGAATTATTGGAACCCAGAATGACTTGGTTGCATTGGACCATAAAAATCGGTATGAACCAGGTCAATCTTTCCATGAGCTCAAAAAGAACTCTTCTGGAATGAAGCTCTATGTTGTTTGCCTACTAGGAAGTGAGGACACTTGTATGTATCCTTCTTAAGAGATGGTAACCCATGTACCATATTATGTCAGTGAAGTATATCGAGATACTTGAAACTAACATGACCAAGTCTCTAATGACAGAATTGTGCTGAGGTAGAGTTCTTAGCCACAAGTTTCTGATCATCTTTGTGGATAAAATCAAGCTGGAACATGCGTCCCACATTGGAGGCTTTTGTAACTATTTTCAAGCCTCATGATTTGTCTCGAAGAAAACATGTTTTCTTAACGAAATGAATATCAAAGTAAATTTTTATGTTGTGATCTAGGAGTTGACTAACTGAAAGCATATTTTTAGTCAACCCAAGGACATATAAGACATATGATAGTCTATAGTTGCATGAACCAAGGGGTAGAGAAATGTTCCCAATCCCCTGAAATTTATATGAAGAATCATCACCCAACGAAACATGATTTTTAGAAGGCATGTCCCTCATTGAATTAAACCAGTCTCTATGGTTGGTCATGTGTTGAGTGGCTCCCGAATCAACATACCATACATCACTAGATGACGTGGATGGTTCACTTAATCAAGAAGTGTACAAGAAGTCTTCATTATCTAAATGTTCTTCTTACTCAACAATATTTCCTTGCTAATGGGGTCTTCTTTTCCAGTTCCCCTTTATCTACCCTTGATTTTAGTTTGAATTTCCCTTGTGATATTATTGGTGTTGAGGTCCATAGTTTCTTGATGAACCTTTCTTATAAATGTTATACCAACAATCTTTCAATTCATGTCCTCTTTTGCAGGTTGGATATTGCTTCTTCTATTTTTTATCCCCTTGATGTTGATATTGATTATGATGTTGGGACTTTTGATAGGAATTAGGTTTTCCTTTACCATTTCCTTTCCATTTTTGATGTGAAGAAAGTGCCTTCTCCTCTTCATCATCCTTATTATGCATGGCTTCCTCTAATTGTAGTAGGTTTACCAGCTTGTCAAAATTAATTGTCATATCTAAAAATTTTAGTGTTGTTACAAAAATGTGGTAAGAAGAAGGGAGAGATCTCAGAATAATGGAAATGAGAGCTTCATATGTGGCCACTTCTCCCAGGGATAGAATTGAAACCCTCAACTCTGTAACTCTTCTCAAGAAATCTTGGATTTTCTCATTTTACTTGAACTTTAGTGTGTGTAACTGACTCTATAAATTTAGTATGACATTCTTGTTTTTGGCCTCATATACTATGCTCAATTTATCCCACACTTATTTGGTTATTTTGACATCTCAAATGCGGGGTTACACATCATTGGAAACTCCAAACAAGATGATGATTTTGGCCTTCTGATTTTCTCTATCAAAATGTCGTTGTTGTGTTGTATCAGTAGTTGATCTTGTTAGAGTACCAATCACAACAGGCCAGATCTTTTTAAACTCAAGTTGTGTCTTGATTTTTTTCTTCCATGCAGCACAGTTGTTTCCTCTAAGTAGTTGTGAATCGGGAAGAAAACATTTGGGGGCATTGGTGCCCATTTTGCAGAAATCACTAACAGGGTTAGGCTTTTATCACTCCAGGTATAAGGTATCCCAGTTTATATACCATTAGTCTGATATACCGAATGGTACATGGAAGAAGGTCACCCTTTCTATATACCTGGAGATACGTGAAAGAGGCATTAACGCACGTGAAAGAATTCGATATGTGGTACCAAGACGGTACTGAAAGGGGTCTGTGTGATTATTGACACTGGCTCAAAGAAATATCCTCATACGCACGTGTAATTTTGTTATATACTCAAATAATTTCTCAGTCTAGATTTATGTCATGCAATCATTCACAAATAGATGGGATGGCTCATAGTGTGTACATTGTGACCTTATTACTCTCATCAATTTAAAGGGTCGATTCCAGAAGACG
Organism: Taxus chinensis; assembly: GCA_019776745.2. NCBI lineage: Eukaryota > Viridiplantae > Streptophyta > Pinopsida > Cupressales > Taxaceae > Taxus > Taxus chinensis. The sequence continues at coordinate 292,327,589 of CM034151.1, read as the reverse complement.
TTGTTGAAACTATATTAGGAGTTAAGTGTAGTAGTAGTCATGATGAATTTACCCTTAAATGCTTCTCAGAGGCACTGTATATACCAAACGTTGTGAATGAGATCTAAGATCTTGTGAGTGTCTTTGAACCAAATTTTATTATTTTTTGAGTACAATATCTTGTTAATTTCTGAGTAGTTAGAAATTTTTCAGTTGACTATGGCCACCTAAAAATTAGTAAAATATACTAAAGTATACAAATTACAATAAAAAATTTGAATAAATTGAATGATAGGCAAAAAAACATTTTTTTTGGCGGGCCCTAGTGGCCTCTGGAGCCCAAAATGACCCTCTATGTAAAAATTGCAAAAAAAAAAATTGAAAATGCGATTTTTTTGTTTACCCCCTATTAGTGCAAAATCACAGTACCCCCAAATGGCCTAAGATGTGAGTGGGGCATTCAGTTTGATTGCACAACATTGGACCATCTCTTAAGTTGTCAGACTTGCGGACTTGAGATGGACCTCTAGAGAAGGTTGGTTCCTGCTTCCTAATCTACCTACCACAAGCTACTCCAGTGCAGGTATAACCTATCTATCCTAATCTAACCATTCTAAGGGGACAGGGAGAGAGAGAGAGGGTGAAAGAGAGCCTACACTAAGTGGTGATACACCAGAAAAGGAAGTGGCTGATCACAGACCCAAACTATCTGAAGTCGAGAGAGGTGAGTAGAGGAGAGGGTGGACAAGATGCACCACAGACAAAAGATAAATGTCATATGAACACCTCTTCAAGACCTATTAAGTGTAGCTCCTAGAACCTGTAATAAACATCAGAGTATGCACAGTATACCCTGCAATGATGAGAGGTAAGAAGAGACAACAAAATAAGCAAGGATGGACAAAAGCATCACGAAACATATTTTATTGCTCCAAAAGTTACACGGTACATCATCAGTGGGAAAGGGGAAAGAAAATGCCATTACAGAGCCATGAGAAGAGGCTTAGAATCCACATTCTACCCTAAGGAAGAAAGAGAGAGGGGGGCAGAGGAGAAACAATGACCAACCGTTTGAATATGCCCCTCTTTTACAATATATAGAAGAATGAGAGAGAAAGAGAGAGGGAAAATCAAACTCTGTTCCAACCACCCCTGGAATGCATTGAATCCTACTCTGAAAGCTCAACCACCATCCCTCAATTCCCCCTACAAACCCACCTATAATCTGTCAAGTCTGCCACTCTATGTTTGTTTGGCATGTCGAAGAAGGAAGAACGACATATCAAATCAAATTTGATCTGGTTGTTGAAGAAATAAGATTCTTCATTAATGGCATGAAAGATGTTTTCCTAATTTTCAACTACCAAAGCCTACTAAAAATAATATTTAATGCTTTTGTGGCATAGAGGAGGTTAAGATCTTTCCAAAAATTCTTCTCCCGCCCAAATCCAAGTTTCCAATCGAAAGATATGGCTGTCTGAAGATCGGGGTCGCGGGTGCACAATATTTAAAGAGTCTATTCATACCGGGTCCACATGGCAGCCTCACACATCTTGAAGATTCAAATCCTTCCTTTCACTCTTGAAATCACGACGGACTGACATGTGGCAGATTCCGCAGGCTCCTTTGGCTCCTTTGTGTTTTTCTTGACTCCCTCCTGTTGGCGGAGATGTTGTGCCTGACCCGAGACACGTGGAGGCTTCAGAATTTTTTGGAAACTACCCCTAGATTTTAATTTTGAAGTTATGTGGTCGAGACACATGGAGGCCTTTGCAGGATTTTGGAATTTTCAATGACCGACCTTACCTCTTCGGACTCTGGGACATGTGGCGGGATGGAACTTGTTTTGAAACTACCTTTTGGGCCGCACCTTTGAAATTTAACTTTTGAGACACATGGAAGGCTAGCACATGTTTAGGTTCTACCTCTAGATTCACCTCTTGAAAGTGCACCGAAGAGATGCATGACACCTTCCGCTGGCTCTTCCTTGTTTAGACTTTTCAACGGCCATTTTTTCCTTTTTATGATCTAGACACGTGGTGAGCCAGTGCCTATTTTGGGTTTGCCTCAAGATTTTCTTTTTGAAATTGCATCAATGAGGCATGTAGAGGCTTTTGTTTACCTTTTGTACTTAGTCGATTTGGGCCCACTCCATTTTTGACCCTGGGACACCTGGAAGCTTAGTGCTTACCTGGGAGTCTTTCTTTGGGTTGCGCCTTTAAAGTTTCCAATTCGACGTGTGGTGTCATCCACTCGCTCTTCGTACTTAACCTTTTCAGGCCTACTTTTTCCCCTTTTTGAATTAGACCACATGGTGAGCCTACGCTTGTTTGGGGTCTCCATTTTGGATTCTATCCTTGGAGTTGTGTCGTTGAGGCACGTGGCGGCTTCCGCGGCCTTTCTCTACTTAGCCGATTTGAACCTACTCCTCTTTCTCTATTTTTTGGAAAGGTCCCTTCTTCTTATTTAGGAGTGACTATGTTGGTTTCTAGACACGTGGAAGCTGTGTGCTTGTTTGGAGACACAATTCCTCTTACACCTTTGGAGGTGCACCTATCAGACATGTTATCAGACACATGGAGGCCTCCATTGGTTTTGAATTTTCAATGGCCAACTCTGTCCTCATTTTTTACCTTGGACGTGTGGAGGGTTAGTGCTCATTTGGAGTCTCTACTTTGATGCACCTTTTGGAATTGCACCAAGATGATGCATGGCACCTTCCGCGAGTCTGTTTTTTAGCCTTGAGTCCACTCATATGAGGAAAATTCCAAAACTTTGAGTCTTTCCCCACCTTCTTCCTTCTGTGTGCTCTGGATTCCTTTGACATCATTGGCCTCCTCACTGACCTTGTTCCTCCATGTCGAGTCCTGCCTATTACCTAATTGTTGGATTTGAATGTGAGTTCTCAGGACAGAGCTGACCCTATAGTTTTCTTCTGTGAGATCATGTTTGATCAATTTTTTTGGGGGGAAAATTTGAGATAACAGTTTGGTGACTCATGGGGACATCTGCCTGCTAGATGAAGGGACCAGTAGTCTTATTGCATCCATTGGGAATGGAGTCATAAACAATAGCCTGGTACTAACCCTTTTCTTGAAATGGACTCCACGAATACTAACACTTGATGACCCTGAGTCTTCCCCACTGTCTGTACTCTCAATTTTCATAAGAAAATATTGGAAATGGGGCTTCTGAGAGTAGAAAATTGTATAACCTGGGGCTTCACTTGTTCCTGAGATGGACTATAGGCATATCAAACTACACAGTGATATAACCTCGGAGCAAAAAAAACAAACAACACGCACTATGTACAAAGATAAAATCATACATGCCTTAAATGGGACATGTAGAGTGTGCAAGAGCACTTCTTCTACTGAAAGAAAATCTACTCCTACTCCTAAACTAACCAGAGAGAAAGGGGACTCAAAAAAATATTGCAACTGGAAGAGAGAAATATCTTCCCTTTCTCAAAAGGGGAAGCCATGAAAATGATTTGACACTAAATATGGCTACTTGTATGAGTGAAAAACTTACTTGAGGATGACATTCCACCCAAATCATCAAGGTATCAACTGGAAGCAAAACAAATACCTCTTGTAGTTTCTCTTCATTTGGATTGAAGAGGCATTGTAGCTGATCCTTAGTACTTTGGAGCTCATCCTCATGCCCTGAAGTGGGCATGACTAGATTTGTCTTCTCCCTTGGCTCTAATGAAGCCAAGTACCTGATTGGGCACAGTCTGATCGTTTGGATGTTCCCCTTGCTCTGAATTTCAACTCCAAGAATGGAGTCTTCCTACAGACCCTCCTCGATGGATGGTGAGAGAAATTATGACATCCTATAGCCTTTTCCCCTCCTTCTCTTGTGAAGAACATGGAAGACTTATAACTTCCAACCTTGGTTCCAGAGGGATGTTGTGAGATGTAGGCTGTTGTTCTTGAATTCTCTCCTTCATGGCAGCAGGCTCATGTTCTTGGAAGGTAGATGATGGAGGAGAAAATGATGTTATCTCCTCAGGATCCTCTCCATCAAAGTAATCTTCCAAGTCTAACAGGTAGTCTACCTCCTTGTTGTCCTACTGCATGTGCTCTACCTCCTCCATGGTTTCCTCCTGATCTGAAACTTTCTCACCATGGTTCCCTTCTTCTTCAAACATGAAGTTTGAAAGCTCAAACTCTTCTTCAACATCAGATCTTGAAGGGGATGAAGAACTGAAGGTTCTTTTATGTCCTGCTCCACACTTGGAGCCTTTAAAACTGTATGGTCCTCCTCCATCATGGGTTCATCAATCAAATCAAACCCTTGAAATGAAAGAAAAAAATCTTCAATGATGCTTTCTTCATTGAGTGGCCTCAACTTTGATTTGATCTCTCCCTATTTCTCCTCTTCAATGTGACTTAGAGATGGTTGTTCCTACTCCTTAATTGGTTGTGCAGCTTGTATCAGATTAACATCCTCTTAAGACAAAGTGTCATTATGGACACTACATTCAGAGAAAACAAATTTCTGATCTTCTTCCTCTTGTCCTTGTTCTTCTTCTACTGCAAACTCATCCTCAGCCACCACTGGCTCTTCAACCTTGACCTCCTCTGTTGGCTTAACCATCAAGGGGATCTTTGTAAACCCAAATTTGGCAGCCCAACTCTTTAGATTGTCTATCATTTCTTCTCTATTGGGATCCTCTTCTTGTTGTTCTCCTTGACTGGATTCTTGAGTATCTTCCCAACATGGACTTGGGAAAACAAGAGGAGTGGTAGGTTGGGGCTCAACTAGTTTTTTTATTGTTTTTGGTGGGGAGGGAGGTGGAACTTCTTGTTTTTTTGGAGGGAATGACTATTTGGGAAGGGAAAGGGAAGAAGAATTGAAATGAGATGGAAGACTAGGAGATGTAGAAGGGAAATCAACACTTAGGGAAGAAGATGGGGAGCTAGCATCATGACATTACTGCGATGATACTAATTGAGGAAAAGGAAAATAAAATCTAGGAGGTGGTGGACTTACCCATTGACAAGGTTGTCTTGTGTCCAAATCATAAGCCTCAATATCCTCAATCCACTGTGTAAGTTGAGGCAACACTTCAACCATGAAGTCAAGCTTCTCCTGAGGGTTGTAATGTCTTGGAAAAGGGTCGGCCCATGGACAAGGTGCCCTGAAACCAATCCTGAATGCCTTCATCTGTGTTGTAGCCCTTGGATTGCACCATGCTAGCCTCCATCCCTTGAATCTTCTCCAACAAATCAACTTTCCATGTAGCTGTCACCATTGTATGTGTCCCCTTGTTCTTGATAAGCTCCATAGCCAAACTGGATCTGACACTGTTCATATGGGTAAGCATGATGATTATGGATCTAGTCTAAATGTTGATCTGGAGGAGTTGAGAAACACATTAGAGGTGGACTGCATTGCTGCAGGTGTGAATTCCAAGATGGGAATGAAGTCATGATTGTACAACTTCATGGAATGGAAGAAAATAAAACATATGGAAAGAAGAATGGATGAAAATGGATGGAAAGAAGGTCTGCAACTTCAGAGATGGGTTGTTGACCAGATGGAGTCATCAGATGTGCTTTGAATGTGCCTCTAAAGGCTGAATCTCACCAAGAACACATCAACTTGATGAAATGAAGTGAAGACCTCTTGGTCCCACCGGGCATGCCAAAACTATTAGTGTGGTCACACGGTGGCTTATGATTTGTTGTTGATAATGAGACACCTTGGAAAGATGAGAGATCTAACCTCAGTCTCCCACCAGGAATGCCAAAACTGTTAGTGAAAAATCACAACACCCCCGGATGGCCTAAGATGTGAGTGGGGGCATTCGGTGTGATTGCAAAACATTCGACCATCTCTCAAGCTGTGGGACTTGCGGACTTGAGATGGACCTCCAAAGAAGGCCGGTTCCTACTTCCTAATCTACCTACCATAAGCTACTCGAGTGCAGGTAGAACCTATCTATCCTAATCTAACCATTCCAAGGGGACAGGAAGAGAGAGAGAGAGAGAGAGTGAAAGAGAGAGCCTACACTAAGCGGTGATACACCAGAAAAGGAAGTGGCTGATCATAGACCCAAACTACCTAAAGTGGAGAGAGGTGAGTAGAGGAAAGGGTGGACAAGATGCACCACATACCAAAGATAAATTTCACATGGACACCACTTCAAGACCCATTAAGCACAGCTCCCAAAACCTACAATAAACATCAGAGTATGCACAGTATACCCTGCAACGATGAGAGGTAAGAAGAGACAACAAAATAAGCAGGGATGGACAAAAGCATCACAAAACATATTTTATTGCTCCAAAAGTTACACAATACATCAACATTGGGAAAGGGGTAAGAAAATTCCATTACAGAGCCATGAGAAGAGGCTTAGACTCTACGTTCTACCCTAAGGAAGAAAGAGAGAGGGGGGCAGAGGAGAAACAATGAACAACCGTTTGAATATGCCCCTCTTTTACAATATATAGAAGAATGAGAGAGAGAAAATCAAACTCTATTCTAACCACCCCTACAATGCATTGAATCCTACTCTGAAAGCTCAACCACCATCCCACAATGCCCCCTACAAATCCACCTACAATCTGTCAATTCCACCACTCTATGTCTATTTGACGTGTTGAAGAAGGAAGAATGACGGATCAAATAAAATCTGATCTAGTTGTTGAAGCAATGAGATTATTCATTAACAGCATGAAAGACGTTTTCCTAATTTTCACCCATCAAATCCTGCTAAAAATAATATTTTATGCTTCTACGGTGTAGATGAGGTCGAGATATTTCCAAAAAGTCTTCTCTCGCCCAAATCTAATCTTCCATTCAAAAGATATGGTTGTCTGAAGATTGGGGTCATAGGCACACAATATTTAAAGAGTCTATCTATATCAGGTCCACGTGGCATCCTCGCGCATCTTGAAGATTCGGTTCCTTCCTTTTTCTCTTGAAATCATTACAGAATGACACGTGGTGGATTCTGTAGGCTCCTCAGATCTTTTTTGTGTTTTTCCTGAGTCCCTCCTATTGGTGGAGATGTTGTGTCTGACCCGAGACACGTGGAGGCTTCACGTTTGTTTGGAAAATGCCCGCATATTTTTCTTTTGAAGTTGTGCAGTCGAGACATGTGGAGGCCTCCATAGGCTTTTGGACTTTACAATGATTGACCTTACCTCTTCGGACTCTGGGACACATGGCGGGTTGGTGCTCGTTTGGGAACTTCCTTTCTGGGTTGCGCCTTTGAAATTGTGCTAGTGAGACACATGGAGGGCTGGCGCATGTTTGGGGTCCACCTCTAGATTCACCTCTTGAAAGTGCGCTGAAGAGACATGTGGCACCTTCTACTAGCTTTTCCCTATTTAGACTTTTCAACGGCCAATTCTTCCTTTTCAAGCTCCAAACACGTGGCAATTCAGTGCTTATTTGGGGTTTGCCTCTGGATTTTCTTTTCAAAGTTTTTTCGATGAGGCACATGGAGGCTTCCGCTTACCTTTTGTACTTAGCCAATTTGGGCCTACTCCCTTTTTGGGTCTAGGACATGTGGAAGCTTGGCGCTTATCTGGGAGTCTTTCTTTTGGTCGTGGCTTTAAAGTTGCACCAATTTGACACATGGTGATGTCTTCTAGATCTTTATACTTAACGGTTTTGGGCCCACTCTATCCCCTTTTCAACTTGGACCATGTGGCGAGCCTGCACTTGTTTGGGGTCTCAATTTTGGATTCTATCCTTGGAGTTGTGTCATTGAGGCACATGGCGGCTTTTGTGGCCTTGCTCTACTTAGCCAATTTGTGCCTGCTCCTCTTTCTCCATTTTTTGGCAAGGTCCCTTCTACTTATTTAGGAGTAACTTTATTGGGTTCTGAACACGTGGAAGCTACATGCTTGTTTGGAGACATTGTTCCTCTTACACCTTTGGGGGTCTACCTATCAAACATGTGGAGGCCTCTGCCAGTTCTAACTTTTCAATGGCTAGCTCTGTCCCTATTTTTTACCTTGGATGCATGGAGGGTTGGCGCTCGTTTGGAGTCTCTACATTGATGAAAATTTTGGAATTGCACCAAGATGATGTGTGGTACCTTATGCGAGTCTACTATTTATCCCTGAATCAACTCATATGCAGCGAAGTCAAAAACTTTGAGTCTTTCCCCACCTTCTTCCTTTTGTGCACTCTAGATTCCTTTGATTCCATTGACATCCTCACTGACCTTGTTCCTCCATGTCGAGTCTCGCCTATTACCCAATTTTTGGATTTGAATGTGAGTTCTCATAACAGAGCTGACCCTATGGTTTTCTTTTGCAAGATCATGTTTGATCAATTTTTCTTGGGGGGGGGGGGAAATTGAAATAACACCCCCTTTAGCAAATGTTTCTCAAAATGAAAAAATAGGCCTATTAGGAGAAAAAAATTGCCCTATATTAGGGTTTTTCTCGCTAAAATTTTAGGGACCTATTTAGTTATGACTAAACTATTGGAGGATTTTTTTCTGCTAAATTATCCTCCACAGTTGGCGGCTACACCATTTTTCTGCTAAATTTCAAAATTCAAAAGTTTTTTATTAGGGGTAGGGATCAAACCCCAAACCTCCCTTCCTAAAGTTGTTTCCTCTAACCTCTTTGGCTCTATGAGTGCTTATGCTAAAATCTGAAGCAAATATATTTAAAGAAGATGAAAAATGACTCACCTCTTTAAAAACGAGATGTGGGAAACTGATGAGGTGGCAGTCTGCATGGAGGATCCATGTGGCATGCATGTTTGGAGGAGGGAGATTAGGGTTTTCTACTTGAAAAATGGATATGAAGTTATCATCCTTCGAATTTATTTAGCACAACCGCTTATTGGATTGTATTTTTTGTTTTTAATATGCATGAACGTTGTTTTTGTTTTTACTTGATCTCTATCATTGCATTTTTCTTTTTTTGCAGGTTGATAGTATTTCCTTCATCAGTTTGCATTATGTGCAGGTCACAAACTCTGGCTATCGGCCATGGAATATCATTCTCCACCATTTTATAATGTGGTTACAGGTCGTAAGTTTGTGAAGGAGGGATGCCTTGGTCATTGAACAATGAGCTCGTGGACTATGTTGATAGTCTCCCAATCAATAAAGTTTCTATGTTCTATCAATGCAATCGCCAATGCTGGAGGATCACCCGATCCTAGTGTAGGTTATAAATATATAAGAAAAACTCGGCTTCGAATGACACGAGCTCAACTCAAATTGAATGGAGAGAGGGGAGTGACCGTTTGTGGACTCGATCAGTTAAACATAGGTGGCACTGCCTTCGCAAGCTCGGTCGGTGAAAACCTTAGCTTGATTCTTCAATCAAGAGCCCATTTCAGGAACTAACTTGATGGAAACTTTTTCAAATGGCCCAGTCTTCAATAGATACAACTCGGTGTGGTGTGAGCTCAGTATGTAGAGCTACGAAATGTAGCAGTAGCTAAAATATCCTCTAATATTAGAGGTAAAACCCCTGTTTGGGGAAAACTATATATTTTTAAAATAAAATTCCTACACCAAATTTTTCCTAGTGCAAGGTGCACCAATGCAAAAAAAAAAAGTGTCCCAAACACCTAGAACAAATAGGAGGTTGTGGGGATACAGGGAAGGGGCCAGGAAGTTATAGGAGGCTACAAAGGCTCTCAATTGCTGCAAATGCTTCTCCAATCTCCTCTATCTCTTCTACTCTCTCTTTCCACACCTTCTCTGCTTCACAGGTCCAGATTCTCGCTCTGGTACAAAATTTAATCAAGCAACAGGGGAAGAATCCTGATAAAATTAATTAATATCAAATCAACCAGTTTACATTAATATGAGTTACGATACTTATATGTATTGTAAAACTAAATACAACTAAATACACTCAGGAAAATAAGTTTCACAGGTGCAATAATATCCCTTATTACATAAGCTTCCAAGATATTATATGGGAAGCAATAACCAATTAAATATAAACAATAATAGTTGCAACAATAATGCAACAAATAATCAATATTACAAATAATGTGGTTATTAAATACATAACCAAGTAAATATCTTAATTTAATGCATAATTAACCTAACAATATGTAATGGTATATGTCGTGATTTAGGGACATATGGTGAGTATATGATCCCCATCATAAAGTGATTGCACTTTGGGTGCAGCATATGGTAATGTGGTGTGTTATAAACCGTGAATATTTGTATATGATCTACCCTGTATATGTACCATTCAAAGGCACTATGTTTAATGTGCATATGTTTTATGTCGTGAACCTTACACTAACCGGTCCTACGTGAAATTGGTAAAAGTTTATGTTTGGAGTGAGGAATTGTGTACCATGGGCCAGTAACTTGAGCTGACCTTCAGTTTCATATATGACAACCTGTTCTTCTTCCCTCTCTCAGTATGTTGTTGTTGTATGGATGCAACCTAAGTGTAGCTATGACTATGTTTATCCTTGTCAAAGTGGTGGCAGGATGATTCAGATAGAGATGATGATAGTTGTATTATCGATATGTTATTTTACAAGCTGAGGCTTGATGTTTCAAATGCCAGCAACTCGTTGAGTACCCCCTTGGTGGCCAAATAAGGCCACATACTCATCATAATGTGTTATTCTTATATATGTATTTTATTAGTAAATTGAAATTTTTACTTTATTTTTGTAAGGACCAACAATTTTCTTGATTGGTATGTTTTATATTTTTGGTAATTCCTTTATTTTTAGTACTAACATGTAGATTTTTGCACTAACTATAGCTATTTGGCCATTTTTTTTGCTTGGATTTGTATCTTCTTTAAATTTAATTTTTTTTACACCCTAGCCCAAAGCTTGTACTTTACCATTTGGAATTTGAATCGGATTGCTACATTAGTTATATTGTAGTGATGTGTGGAATAGAGTCATTGGATGCACCATGGAATGATTGGACCTATGGACCCGTTTTTTTGTATGGGGGTACGCCCCAAGGCGTTACAGATAACTAGCGGGTTTCCAAACCACGAGTTATTATGTCACTTGGGTTAGGGGTGTCTGGACTCTATGTGTCTAGGGCCATAGGGAAACCAACCTCTTTGGGGAGTGAGAAGGAAAAATTATTTATTTATTACTGCTTGAGGGAGGCATAACATATTTGTGTGTGTGTGTGGTTGATTCTTTAGGAGGTATACAGATTTGTTATGATGTTTTGGTTGTGGTGTTATGATGTATGTGTTACTCATATTAGTTGGATATGTTTTGTGATGTTGTGGATATGGCTTTGATGCCATTATTGACTATATGTATCTACAACTATTGTTCAGAGTTATGTGAAATCTTCATCTCTGAAATTGTGGAAATTGTTAGTTGTTATAGTACACTTTTGTTCAAGTATTATTTGTCAGTCATAGATTAGTGACAAGTACTATGCTATGTGGACCATGCCTATTCTCTTCCATAATTTGGTTAAGCTCTTGTAGTGTGGTACCATCATGAAAGTATGTAAAATTATGCTTGTGAATCATTAGTGTTGTGTATGACCCTGGTAGGTTGTTGTGATAGCAGTTCAGGTTGAGCACCCAAAAGAATGAATAAACTAAAACTCTACAACAATAAATTTTTAAAGAACTTGAATTAGGAATAATGTAAATAGTAAGAGACTAATTAAATAATGAATAAGAGGGAACTGCCAATATTCACAGAACTTTCAAAGTTAAACTTTCCACCAAAATGTTTCTAAGGCCACCTCGTGGGCGTGCTTTAATGACTGAAATTTTAACCATAGGGTATACTTTCGTCTTTATTTGTTCTTTGTTGCTTACTGCACTTCCTTCCTTTAGTTTTTTGTTGCATCGAGGACTATGCTTTATTAAGGGGAGGATAATTAAATTCCATGTTCGACGTTTACTCCAGTTCTTCCTTTGTTGACCCTGTTGCTAAGTGTTGAAAATTTGTGTGTGCTCTCATTGATCGTTAGTTGGCTTCAACCTTGTTGCAAAAATAATCAGCATCCTTCCTCTCTGTCTTGCCTTCTCATTTTCTCGTAAGTGTTTATTTGTTTCTGAGGTTCTTTTCTAACTTTCTTCTGGTGAGCTAATCATACTTTCGATCAGTGGAATGTGTAATGACATTTTGTTAAAAGTTCTATTAGAATATCAAAACCTTTGCAAAATTTATTTCAGGCATATTTTTATTAAAAGGTACCTAATTTTTTAGCTAAAGTTTAACTAGATTGATCTTCTATATAAATTCTTGGGTAAGTTGTTGCGTAAGGAGGAGATGTTTCTTGGAGGTGCCAAAATAGAGGGAACTGATATATATTAATGTGAAGGACTACGAATTAATGTGGAACTTATTGAATTCTGCCAACTTCCTCATCCTCCCTGGCATCGACCTGACCCTAGCACATGGCTTCACCAACCAAAAGTAAATACTTGTTGGGCATTGATTTTTTTCTTTATGCCAAAAAAATTGTGGTTTGAGCTTGCAAAAGGGGGAATGGAGTCGATGGTCTCCCTCCTCTTTCCTTTTTTCTTTTGTTGGAAACGTGTTTAACACTAGTGCAATGGGTCTTTATGCCTTGGAAGATAGCCGCATACTTGACATCTCTATTTATTTTGACCTGTTCTAGCATTTTGGTGGTTAAATAGACCAAACTTAGACCTTGGTCATGTGAATTTATTTGGGGCAAAATTGAAGACTTGAGTTTTTGTTGAAATACATTAATCTTCCTTTCAGTGCGTTTAACATGTGCTGAGCCATCCTCCACTCTTGTTACCTTCTTCTTCTATTTGTCCCTTCAAGGGGGGAATCTTGTAGTGTTGTTTTGGGTGCCTAACAAGCTTGTGGACAAAGAAATTAGACTCGGGATTGTTGTTGCAAGCCTGCGAGGTAGGTATGTGATTCGTGGAGGCTCGAATCAGGCATGATAAGTCTAATCATTGCAATGCTTGCTATCTTTAACAATTCCATGAAATGAATTGCTCTCTTTCCTGATATGGTGTCTTGTATTAGATTTTGTGGTTATTTTTTTTTTATCACCTTGATTATACTGGTTGTACCTCTGTTGTTTCCCCGATTCTCTGGTTCTGAGTGACATTACTTGCAAAAAATGGAGATTTCACATTTTTCTCTTTACATTTCTTAATTGTGAACATTTTTATACGGTCTGGCATTCTTGTATTCATCTCCCCCTAGGGCGAGCTGGTAATGGGTTTTGGGGATATAAATGCATAGCTTCTTAGAGTGTTGGTAAATCTTGGATGCAATGATTTAGAAATGTAAATAGACCTGCAATAGATAATTTAATGTTAAATTCTTTTTACTGTTTCACTAAGAATTGAAGTGTAGTAATTTTTGTTTTAATCCCTCTGTTATCTATGCATATGCAAAGTATGGGTGCTGCATGATTTTATTTTTGTGGTTATGTGGATTCTTTTGAGAGCACTATAATCTGTGATTTTTAGAGAATTTGGGTAAAACCAGTATCTTAAAGATTCTATGAATTGGGAACTTCCAGACAGGAATGATTTTCATTCAGGTGTTGGGTATATTAGTGCCTTTGTTATACCATTTAATGGGATGTGATTTGGTACCTTTTGAAAGAGGGGTAGTAACCCCTAGTTTTTCCCGTTGTTTGGGTTAAAATACCCAAATGGGTAGCAGGTTAATATCATATGTTGAGAGTTTGAACTTAATACCCAAGCCTTGTACGTGGTCTTAATTAAGTGAACTCTCTAAGTTTCTCTTGTATGCTATGTATTACTTATTTTTTATTAATTTTGTTTACTTATGCGTTAAATAAAACTCTATGTTGTGTTTTTGGGTGCCATTTGACATATGTATGCACCTATGAAGGAATCACATATTTAAGTTGTAGTACTATATGGTTGTTAATCAAAATAAATCTCTCCAGTGTTATCTGGTGAATGTGTAAAGTAGCCCAAAAATACGAATCTTTGGTTAATGCGTGGATAGGATTTCTATGACTTCCACCACTATACTTGATATAGAAAGGAAAAAAATCATTTATATACTTGAGAAGATGGAATCTTGTGTCCTAGGTGTTTAATCCAACATTATATTGGTCATGGTATTAAAATATCCAGGATAGTCTTTTACATTTTTATGTTCTTTGGCTTGCTTAACATAAAACGTACATTCTTATCTCATCGACCTTCCTTTATGATGCATGCTACATGGAGGTTGTTTGGTTATGAATCCCTTAGGGATTTTTTTTATAGAGGTTGGACCCTCGTGTATGTTGGGGATATCACCCGATATCAGAAACAATGCTCTTTTTCATTCTCATCCTAGCTAGAATATTTTTGAAGGGTTGTTTAAGCGATTATTCATATATGTATGTATGTATGTATGTATGTATGTATGTATGTATGTATGTATGTATGTATGTATGCATGCATGTATGTATGTATGTATGTATGTATATCTCATTGATTTTATTGTTAACGTTGTTATGGATACTTGGTTGGTATATATATATATATATATATATATATGGCTTATGTCAGAATTTTTTTGAGATTATTAATGACTTTTGGGGTGTTTTTCTTTTATTATTATTAATATTCATTGTCAATTATGATGGGGATTGTTGTTGTAATAATTTATTTTGGTGACACATCTAAATGCACTTTTATGAGTTGTTTTTATTATGGCAACAAGTGTTACTTTAAAAGAACTTGCAAGGAGGAGGTGGTAAATTTCTTGTTTCTACTGAAACTTTAGATTGTTTAAAAAGGGTTTACAAACCCATAATGCTATAAAACTTGGAAGGATGTTTTAATGATAATTTGATTAAATGGACTTGGGTAGTTAGGGGACTTTTTGACGTCCCGTACTTTGATATATCAAATAGCTTGGCTACTTGCCTTTTCCCATTTTGGATTTTTTTAGCTATAATTCTTCTCTTATCATTATTCTTGTAGAGTATCTTTTTTGATGAGAAAATATTTTTGTGGGTTGAATATCAGATTTAAAATTATTTGAGCACGTGATGGGATTTCCTTTTTTTTACACTTGTTTGGTTATTTCTAACTTTTAGTCCAATGACCCCCCCCCCCTCCTTCTCTTAGAAGGATTGTTAAACTATTGTTTATGATCGTAACTAGTATGTTTTGACTTCTCTAAGATTTTAGAGATGGATGGATTGAGAATTATATTTCAATCACGTAATTTATAGGATTACATGATTGAAATCCAAATACTCTTGACCTTTTGTTTCTAACTTATAAGGTTTATGGTCTTTCCTTGGTTGGTTGTGATATTGTTCATAACTGAAATATTTAGGTTGCTTCTTAGTTGGTTGGTGAATTTTTTTTATCTTGTGTTAAGAAGTTGTTTGGTGGTTTGAGCTTCGATCCATTTATTGAAATAGAATGCTTCCTTTCATGATATTGTTAAATGTTAGCATATTGTTTCAATGTGGAGTCTTATCATGCTCATTCCTTGTAAAATGAATCAAATTAATACTTGTGCAAATGGCTTTTGCGAGTAAAAAATTATTTTTAGAAGTTCCATCAGTTGGATTTATGAAGTTCCTTGTACGAATGTTTAATGTATTGTAGATATTTGAATGGTGCCTCTAGAGAATTTTGGAGGGCCTATTTCCTTGGGTTTTCTGTATTTGTGAAGTAAGGTTGTCTTAACCAGCTATAGAAAAACTTGTAAATACTATTGTGAAGAATATAATTTGATCACCACATTTTTATGAGTAATTATTTTATGGTATTATAGCAATCTTGAAAATTGTGTAGCGTGGCTTGACCAATTTTGTTACCTTCTTGTTCCCCATTCAAATTTTAATCGAATCTTTTGAAACATTTGGTTTGTGTGTCGTGTTGGATAGAAATTTTGTACCCGTGTGTATTTTTTCTCATTAAGTAATTATAAACTCTTCTTTCAAGTTATAATTTTTGTATGGTAACCCTTCTAGGTCATGGCATCAGTGTAATTCTTGGTTTTTTTGTAGGTTGGAAATGCTTTTAAAAGTTAATCAAAAATAAAATAATATGAATAAATAGATAAATAAATAAATAAAATAATAGTGAAGTTGTGATCTTGTTGATAAAATCAAGAGTCTTTAAGTGGAAAATAAGGGAGTTATCTACTTGTGTAAAAAGAATCTACCCTTGCTAACCTTAAGCTACAAATTAAACTTTATCCTCATTTTTGTGAGACGTTAATTAATTTTAAAAGTAGTATCATTGTTCAGATTTTTGGGAATAGTTAGATCTTAGTAAGTTGGGGTGTTTGAATAAGAAAATAGTAAGTGAAATTCTTCTATTTTGGAACCCCATTTGTATTCCTTGACGAACTTAATCAAGAGAAAACCAAAATGAATCTTTTGCCCAATCTAGATAATCTCTTAAGTCTCATTAAAATATTGGTTAGTAACTAATGAGATCATGAAGATGAAATTAATTTGACTTTCTTACTCCAACCTTTGCAAAGGTACATTGTAATCTTCTCTTACGCATGGGTAATTGTTGATCCTTGCACAAATAAGGTTATAGTTCTGAACCTGAATGATACTATACCTCAATTGGATCTTACTCTCATCTCCTTATGCAATGGAGGTTGAAATGAGATTCAGTAACTTGTGTTTGATTAGATAACCTTGTGGGAATTATTTTACCCCCCCTTCAGTGTTAATATAATAACAAATTAAACAAATAATTGTCATATTAAAGATGATCCTTATTTGAAAATTTGTATCCTAAGTTAAATTTCTTTAGTATAAAAGAAAGGAATTTAAATTTTTAAGAAAAATTGTATGGATCATAACATGAATCTCATAGAACGTAAGTTAAAAATATAAAGATGTGTTTTAGTAAAATAAATAACCTTAAGATAATTTTCACCGTGGGATACCCTAACCGTAAATGTGTCTAGTGCTTGTACTATTATTCATGTCTTGTCAAAAAGGAGAGTGAATGGTTTATGATGGGTGTCGTATGTTCCTTGTACATAGGTGGTCAATGTTGTATCAAGATTTTTGAGAGTTATTTGTAGCCATTGTGATCACTTGTAGTGTCATTTTATCTTCAAGTGAGTCAACAAAAAATATCCGTTAATTTTCGTGTTGTCTTTGTGTGTGTGTTTGAAAGCGGCGTTACATTGGTCGTTTTCATTGAATATGGAAGTTTCAAGAAAGGAATCCACACTTGAATAATTATTCTCATTTAGATTATTGGCATCATAGGTAGAATTTATGGTATTATCGGAGATAACTACCCATGATTGTGTGATATGTTTAAAATCTCTCTCAGTGTCTGGTAACTTGTTTCTATCAAGATGCAATCATAAGGCTAGTTTTAATGGGTATCAATAAAAAAGAAAAAAAAATTGACTATAATTTATTACAAAATGAATTCATTTGCTTCGATCTAATCTTTATAAAAGTAATTCAAATTTCCAAGTTCTCCATATTTGTAAAATTTAGGGTGAATTGACATTCTGGACCTCTAAAGGCATGAACAAAATGGAAAGTTCATTTTATCCAACCTTTCTTGAACTGAATTTGAACGAAATGAAATTTTGAATTTGGAGGTGGTACATGGTAGAAATTGAATTTCTTGCCACCGATTCTGAGTGACAAAACTTCTAACATGAACATTAAACCCTAATCCCTAAACCATATATCATAAACTTAAACCCTAAAACCTGAGACCTAAACCCTAAACCCTCAACCATCAACCCTGATCCCTAAACCCTAAACCCTGAATTGTGAAACCTAAACCCTAAGCCATAAACCTAATCCCTAAACCCTCAACCCTAAACACTAAAACCTAAAACCTAATTCCCAAAATTTGAGCCCTAAACCCTAAACCTGAAACCCTGAAACTTGAGACCTATACCCTAAACAATCAACCTTAATCCCTAATCCCTAAAATTTAAACCTTAAAACCTAAACCCTTAACCTTGAACCCTAAACCTAAGCCCTAAACCCTAAACCCTAAACCCTAAACCCTAAACCCTAAACTATAAACCCTAAACCCTTAACCTTAAACCCTTAACCCTAAATTTTAAACTTGAACACTAAAAATTGAGTCCTTGTCCCTAGACCCTAAACCTTGAGCCTTGAGTGTTCCCTAAACCCTAAACCCTAAACTAGTAACCCTACACATCAAACCCTCAACCCTAAACCATGATCCCTAAACTCTAAACCCTAAACATTAAACTATGAGCCCTAAACCTAAACCTAAATTCTAAACTCTAAACCCTAAACACTAAAACCTTAACCCTAATTCCCAACATTTGAGTCATAAACCATGAATCCTAAACCTTGAGACCTATACCCTAAACACTCAACTTTAAGCCCTAAGTGATAAACCTTAAATCCTAAAACCTAAACCTTGAACCCTAAACATGGGCCCCAAACCATGAACCTTAAACCCTAAACCCTAAATTTATTCTCAATTTAGGGCTAAAAATTTAAACCCTAAACCATGAACCTTAAACCCTAAACCCTAAATTTTAAACCTTGAACACTAAAAATTGAGCCCTACTCCCTAAACCCTAAACCTTGACCCTGGAGTGTTTATCCCTCTAGCATAAACCCTAAATTTATAACCTTGCACATCAAACCCTCAACCATAAACCCTAAACCCCAAACCCTAAACTTTAAACCTTAAACCTTAAACCCTAACCCTTGAGCCCTAAACCCTAAACCCTCAACCTTGAGCCCTTAACCCTAAACCCTAAACCTTTAACCTCAAACATTATTTACCCTAAACCCCAAACCCTAAAAAACCATAAAACATAAAACCTAAACCCTAAACCATGAGCCCTAATATATGAAACCTGAACCCTAAACCGTAAACCCTAAACCCAAAACCCTAAAACCTAAACCCTAAAGCACGAGCCCTAAATGCTAAACCATAAACCCTAAATTGAGAATAATAAGTCCACTGGTATTTTTTTGTTTGACATATTAGGATACCAAGAAAATTTGATTTTTTTTACACTCTTTTGAATAACTCTTTCCTTTGAAAGCTATCAAGAACAAATATTTCCTTCAAAGAATAGAGTTTGATATGTCCAGTACTTGTGTAAGCTAGAAATTTGAGAGGATTTCTGAGGTTAAATTTTATTTGCCAAGATGCATTACTCCCATGTTTGAAAATGTTTCTCCAGATACAATGGCATTCTGATTCAGACACTTAATGATTCCTGAATGTCCAATCCTACCACATACCTCAGTAGTCCTCGATCCTTGGATACATGGAGACATCATTATTGAGGTAAACTAGGAAATTTCAAGGAAGAAGAGGTTCTTGTGAATATATAGATTTGACACATCTAAACTCCTAAAAATGTCAATAACCAATCTAAAAGGTACCTAGAAGATTGAAGGCTGAATGTTGAAATCCTGAAAAATACCTATGTACTGATCATATTAGAATTTGAAAAAGTATCTTCTAAACCGTGACAGATGGAGTTATGAGACTAGTTCCATAAGGTGAAGAGTGACCCTAACTTCTTATATTTACTAAAATAAATTTAAAGTATAAGAAATAATAAAATATAAATAATAATAAAAGAATTTTGTTTATTTTATTATTATTTATATTTTATTTCCTATACTAAAACATTAATTTTTGTAAATAAAAGCATGTCACAAGCACATATACCACATAACAAGAAGTAATGTGAGTGCATTACAGTGGGCTTTCTTTATAGCGCACCCCTGAATTTTTTTGTCGCGTTATAATGCGTCTGAGCCATAACGTGGGCGCGTATGGCCAAAATGGCCAAAAAAATTAATTTTGTCTACTTTTTGGACCCCTGTCTTTGTGCACTTGCCCTTTATTTTATACAATATATTAATTCAATTTTATTTATATATACAAAATATAAGGGCATAGGTAGTTTGTATAAATTCATATATATTCGTATATGTTAAATAGTTGGAACTATTATTCTTTTCATTCAAACCAATTGCAAGTAAAGAAATGAACATGTTTCTTTGATTTGATAAAGATTATTTAAATGCCTACATAGTTGAGTTTACCATATTGATAAAATATAGCAACCATAGTAAAATCCTACCATCTTAAGAAACACTAAGGAGGAATAACAAGAATAAGAGCTCAACCATGACAACCTTATTTTTCTTTTCACATGTTAATGGAATACAACAAGATAATTTTAAAAGAAACACCAAAACACACACTCCTTTGTGGATTAATTTCAAATAAGGATAAATTCCATTAATAAATCAAATTCACACTAGATATAAATTTCAAGTTTGAAGGTGATACAATAACAAATAAGTTACAACCTTCACATGCCTCTTTTCCAATAAATATATTTCTTGAATAAACAATACAAATCAAATTTCTATAGTACACTTATAAAGAACTCTACTTTAAATTGAAAGTTACAAAAAACCTCCACTTAGGTGGAGACAACATGGAAAATTTTCCAAAAACAAAATTTCTCCTTCTTTTTCTTCTATGCAATGCAACGATGTCCAAGGCTTCAACTTGATCTCCTTCAATGTTTTTCATCTCCAAATCACAACAACAAGGAAAGGGGAGTAGGCAATGCTCTCCTCCCAACCATACTCCTATGAGGATGAGGATGAATTCTCCTCATTGGCCCCCGAGCCCCAACAATAGATCAATAAGGGATGTAATGAAACCATGGAAACTTTACAAAGACTTCCAAAAAACATGTAATCTACAAGTTTGTAACACATTCAAATAACACAATAACAAGATTTACAATTTTCCAATAACACATAGGCTTGCAAGTAAGCCAAAGGAGAAGAGAAATATGGTAACTAGCTCTTTTTACCTCCCAAGTGAAATAGGGGTGTACACACGTATAATCTAGACAAAGAAATTTAAATACTTAAATTGCACTAATTATACTCTTCCTAGAAATTTGACGATAAATTATCAAATGGCATTCATTCTATCTTCTTTCATCGTCAATTAACTACATTATGCTAGTTAATTGATTCATCTATCAAGTAAAAATGATGATTAACTACCTTCCAGTAATTAAACCCCATTCTATCTAGATTAATTAATTAATTTTCCTTCTCTATTAGATAAATAAACTTTCATTTATTTAATTTAATCCTTCCTATCCCATAAATCATTCTAATTCTCTTTTAAGCTAGCCGAATAGGCTCATATCCTTATTAATTAATCACCTTTGATTAATTATATGCACCCCTAATTCTCATGGGTAACTAAAGGAAAAATTAAACTCTCATAAGGTTGACTCAACCCTCCCTAAACCTTCCTTATCCACAACTAACCCAACCTCTCTATTATCCCACATGTAAAGGGATGTAGATATTGTTTTATCCATTGGGATATATAAGAATCCCTCCTACCTTTCTACTTAAACCTAAATTATCATAGAGCATATATTATAACCATTTCATCATCCTAGGGCATTCTTCCTCAGAGTGGAGCTAGGCATCATCTATATGCATTCAATCATCCAAGTTATTTTGTGAAGATCAATGGAGTTAATCAAGAAATACCTCATTTCCATGACTTGAGGAACCTCCATCCTCAATCCTCTTGGATCAAACAACAACTATCAATATTTTGATAGCTGAAGGATCTAACTAGGTCCATTTCATTGATTTAACTCTCTAAAGAGTAGAGAAATAAATGTCATCATGTTATCTTGAGGTTTTATGTTTAAGATTTTAATGCATAGTGTTGATGTTTATTACTTTTTTTATCTCTTAGCATGATGGTATATTGATCTAGTTAGCATTGTATTGAAGCTATTAGGTGTTAGCTTCGATTTCCTTTATATTTTTAACTAATTTATGTACACATTTGGCACCCCCAGTTGAACAGTCCTTAGTCCCTTGGCATTTTAGTTCATTTTTTTTGTTATTTAAATATTTGACTAGCCCTTCATATGCACATGTTTGA